>CM021245.1:17905508-18326687 GCA_010577795.1 Isatis tinctoria | reverse complement strand
AGAAATGTACCTGCATCCCTTGTTTCCGTCGCTGTAATCCGTCGCCGATTACACACCGTAGATGATTCCAAACATTCAACGTCGACCACAAGAGAGCTTGAGACGATCAACAAACTCACGCTTTTTAATTTTCTTCTAATTTAGAGCAAGGGTATAACGGTCATTAAGTTATTAATGAATGCTATGTTAAGAACTTTATATCGTGTGTGCTAGTCTCGGAAGAAAAACTTGAATTTTTGCTGTCTCAGACTATTTCTCGTAAAAACATAAAATAAAATAAAAGTTAAAAAAAAGTAAGAACATACGAAAATATGTTATAGAATCTTATTTATTTTCATAACTTTATATTCTAAATCATAATGAAAATTGAATACAATTATAAATGTAGTTCGATGAATAAAGATAATCATCATTTATTTTGCCTAAGACTCACTTATATTTATGGTAATAATAAAACATCATATTTCAAAACTGGGATGATTCATATATCAACATCTTGTTGCATGTTATGATGATTATTGAATACCATTTTCAGTTTTATTACACTTATTAATTGCTCCTTTTTGTATTAGAAAATATAAGTTTGGCCTTATAATTGTTTGGAAACTTTAGTAATTATGTTAAGCTTTGTGTTCATTGCGAATTCAGAATTCATCAAGGATGACTCACATTAAGATTCTATAAGCTGTGTGGGACACCATTTTACATGTTGTTCAATCTCAGAATCAAGACGGAGTTTGTTCATCATCCTTTTTTGTTTTACTTTCATGATTTTAGATATCAAATACACCAATATAGTCCTTTTGACGTAATATTTAGTTAATATAATAAAATAATCTTCTATATATATATCTTGTTTTCTGTTCTACAAAAATTCATCAGACTGTGGGTTACACCTTTATACTTAGTCTTCATATTAGGAACCACAGACAAATCTGACATACATATCCGATGCCAATTTTTCCGGAAAAAATTGGTAAAATCCAGATATGTTAACAAGCCATATACAGATTTAAGAAATTTTGGGATGGAATAAGAAATTGATACAGCCTAATTGTCGCGCAAAATACTTGTTACTTGATCAGGGCTATGTTTCAGTACGAAAACTATGATGGACTTAATCATCCTCCAAGATTTTATATGTATCTTGGCTCAAATCATTGGGCAACTTAGATATTCAGAAATCATTTGGATCTGTTTAATAAGAAATAATGGAATTCACACCTTATAACGTTTTTTAAATCTTCTTTTACATAATAGACATTTTTTATTTTATTTTATGAGTGTAAAAAACAATTATATCCTTTTTAGAAGATATCTTTAAATTGTAGCAACTCATTTTGAAAAGAAACAAATTTCATCTACATATTTTTGAGTATTAAAGAAGTTTTTATTTCGCCAAATCAAAAAGAGAAAGAGAGGAAAATAATTGTTACGTTTTTTAGCTTCAAATAATTAACCAATATAAACTGGCCACGTAAGTGTTCTTGCGACCTCTAAGAGCATGAGACGATCAATAAACTCAAGGTTGTTAATTTTGTTCTAATTTAGAGCAAAGATATAATGATCATTAAGTTATTAATGAATGCTAGGTTAGGAATTTTGTATCGTGTGTGCTAGTCTCGGAATAAAAACTTGAATTTTTGCTATCTCATACCATTTCTCATAAAAACATTTAAAAAAAATTAAAAAAAAAAGTAAAAGATAATAAAAACTAAAAAAAATTCCATCTATATATGTTATAGTATCTTATTTATTTTTATAAACTTTATATTCTAAATCATAATGATTATTGAATACAATTATAAATGTGGTTCGTATTTTGCCTAAGACTCACTTATACTTATGATAATAATAATAATAAAATCCGACGGAAATGATCATATTTCGAAACAAGGATGATCCATATATCAACATCTTGTTGCATGTCATGATAATTATTGAATTCTATTTTCCAGTTTTATTACACTTATTAATTGCTCCTTTTGTATTAGAAAAATATAATTTGGCCTTATAATTTTTTGAAACTTTAGTAGTTCTTTTTAGTTTTGTGTACGTTGTGAATTCAGAATTCATCAAAGATGACTCACATTAAGCTTCTATAAGCTGTGTGCGCCACCATCTTACATGTTGTTCAATCTCAGAATCAAGAAGGGGTTTGTTTCATAATCTTTTTTTTCTCTTTCCTTTCATGATTTTGGATATTGAATACACCGATATAATCCTTTTGACGTAATATTTAGTTAATATAATAAAAATAATCTTCTATATATATATATATATATCTTCATTTCTGGTTTTACAGGAATTCATCAGACTGTGGGTTACCTTTATACTGAGTCTTCATATAAGGAACCACAGACAAATCTGCAATACATATCTGATGCCAATTTTATAGGAGAAGAAATTGGTAAAATCCAGAAAAAACTTGGCAATAAGAAATTGCTACAGCCTAATTGTCGCCGCAAAATACTTGTTACTTGATCAGGGCTATGTTTCAGTACGAAAACTATGATGGACTTAATCATCGTCCAAGATTTGATATGTATCTTGGCTCAAATCATTGGGCAACCTTAGATATTCAGAAATCATGTGGACCTGATTTTTAAGAAATAATAGAGAAGTTCACACCTTATAACGTTTTTTAAGTCATCTTTTACATAATAAACATTTTTTACTTTATTTTATGAGTGTAAAAAACCAATTATATCCTTTTTATAGTAGATATCTTTAAATTGTAGCAACTCAATTTGAAAAGTAAAATAATTTCATCTACATATTTTTGAGTATTAAAGAATTTTTTTTCATTTCGCCTAAATCAAAAAGTGAAAGAGAGTGAAATAATTTTTATGGTTTTTTGCTTCAAAAAATTAACCAATATAAACTGGCCACGTACATGTTCTTGCGAGCTCTACGAGCATGAGACGATTAAGAAACTCAAGCTTTTTAATTATGTTCTAATTTAGAGCAAGAGTATAATGGTCATCAAGTTACTAATGAATGCTAATTTAGGAATTTTGTATCGAGTGTGCTAGTCTCGGAAAAAACAAAAGTAAAAATAAATTAAAAAATAAGAAATAAGTAAGAAATAAGAAAAACTAAAAAGATAGTCCATCTATATATGTTATAGTTTCTTATTTATTTTCATAAAATTATATTCTAAATCATAATGAATATTGAATACAATTATAAATGTAGTTCGATGATAAAAGATAATCATCTTTTATTTTTCCGATGACTCACTTATACTTATATTAATAATAATAATAATAAAATTTGATGAAAATGATCAACTTTCGAAAATGGGATGATTCATATATCAACATCTTCTTGCATGTCATGATGATTATTGAATACCATTTTTCAGTTTTGTTACACTTATTAATTGCTCGTTTTGTATTAGAAAATATTAATTTGGCCTTATAATTTTTTGGAAACTTTAGTAATTCTGTTAAGCTTTGTGTTCATGGTGAATTCAGAATTCATCAAGGATGACTCACATGAAGCTTCTTGCGAGCTCAGAATCAATAAAAGGGGTTTGTTCATAATCTTCTTTCTCTTTCCTTTCATGATTTTGGATATTGAATACACCGTTATAATCCTTTTCACGTAATATTTAGATAATGTAATAAAAATCATCTTCTATATATATATATCTTGTTTTCTGGTTTTACAAAAATTCATCAGACTGTGGGTTGCCTTTATACTGAGTCTTCATATAAGGAACCACTAACAAATCTGACATACATATCCGATGCCAATTTTATAAGAGAAGAAATTGGTAAAATCAAGAAAAAACTTGGCCATATATGTTAACAGGCCATATACAGTTTTAAGAAATTTTTGGGATGGAATAAGAAACTGCTACAGCCTGATAGTCGCGCAAAATACGTGTTACTTGATCAGGGCTATGTTTCAGTACAAAAACTATGATGGACTTAATCATCCTCCAGGATTTGATATGTATCTTGGCTCAAATCATTGGGAAACCTTAGATATTCGTTAATCATATGGACCTGTTTACTAAGAAATAATAGAGAAGTTCACACCTTATAATTTTTTAAGTCTTCTTTTACATAATAGACATTTCTTATTTTATTTTATGAGTGTAAAAAACCAATTGTCTCCTTTTTTTAGTATATATCTTTAAATTGTAGCAACCCATTTTGAAAAGTAAAACAAATTTCATCTACATATTTTTGAGTATTAAAGATATTTTTTTGATTTCGCCAAAATCAAAAAGTGAAAGAGAGTGAAATAATTTTTATGGTTTTTTGCTTCAAAAAATTAACTAATATAAACTGGCCACGTACATGTTCTTGCGAGCACTACGAGCATGAGACGATCAACAAACTCAAGCTTTTTAATTATGTTCTAATTTAGAGCAAGAGTATAATGGTCATCAAGTTACTAATGAATGCTAATTTAGGAACTTTGTATCGTGTGTGCTAGTCTCGGAAAAAAACCTTGAATTTTTGCTATCTCACACCATTTCTCATAAAAACATAAAAAGGAAAGAAAAGAAAAACAAAAGTAAAAATAAATTGAAAAATATGAAAAATAAGAAAAACTAAAAAAATAGTCCATCTATATATGTTATACTATGTTATTTATTTTCATAACTTTATATTCTAAATCATAATGAATATTGAATACAATTATAAATCTACTATATATTAAAAGGGATTGCATCCCGAGCTTCTTAGAGCACCACCATTGGTTGAGTTTCTATGGTGAGTATCTGAAATATATAAAACTAATATTTTAACATCATGTAACTACTTAATTAAAACAAAATACCTTTTAAAAAATTGAACCATTTATATTATGACAGATGTAAAGACAGGTTCTGAATATATCTAACAATTTCTCAAATGAGAAACTATTGGCGTTCTCTCTCATTCTTTTTCATTTTTTCTTTTCTTTTTTTCTTTTTCTTTATTATTGAGATACTCAGAGAGTATCTGCCGATGGTGATGCTCTTAGGGCCTCTACCTATCCAGAAATGCCAGGTAATCATTCATGTCCAATCAAATTCTTCTAATGGTCCACGTCATTTCCTGCTCCAGCTAATAACTCATACGACAAAAACAATTCTTGCTGAACCTTTAAAAATCACTCTGTCAGATGATAAGGTTCCGGTCCACTAATGGTCCATTACCAAAATTCAAACCTAACGGCCGAAGGTTTTTTAACAGACGAAAACTCTATCAAATAGAAAATGGAGAAAAACAACCTGAACTATTTTGTACGGGGATTTTCATACCCAAACTTTAACAAATGGGATTTTCCAACCTGAAATCTTTTTTAATTCAAATTTCCTACCCGAATTCATAAAAAACTGGGAAATTGAACATTGACTTTAATTCTGTTAGTCAACCGTTAAATTTTGGTGACTGTACAATTGACGTGGCAAAAACGGCGTCGTTTTAACGGAAAAAAAACATTGCGCAGACCTGGATTCGAACCCGCGTCACCGTGAGTTTCAAGAGAAGACTAAGCCACTTGGCCACGGTGATTCATTGTGTTATGTTCAACTAAGACTTAATATATTTATAACGAAACCATGTGGTTAAAAAAAATACACGTGAATCGTTCTCTTGCTCTTCTTCTCAAACACGAGACTTCGAAGAGAACACAGAGTTTGGAGAAAAAAAAACACAGAGTTTAGAGAGAGAGAAAACATAGAGTTCGAAAGAAAAAGGTGGTAAGAACATATGAAGACTTGAAACTGATGTTTGAGTGTCCTTGAGAAGCAAAAATGAGGTAATTTCGGTTTTTGGGTTTGTTGATTTTGTTAAATTGGATTGTTGATATTCAAAATACTTTAGTTTTTCGATACATTCTTTATCTCTGGTAAATTTTTATGGTAGTATAAGTTCCAGTATCTCAATTTTTCATGATTTAAGTTATGACATGTTTGTAGTCACCAAGTGTTTGATGAAATGTCTGAAAGAATAATACTTGATTTTAATGGAGTTTGTTATGTCGATTGCACTGTAGATGACATAACATTTTTTGTGTATTATCGTGGGAGTTGGGTGACTACAGAAGTTCGAGAACTTGCTTATATTGGTGGTGATTTGAAAAAAATTGAGTGTAAAGAAGAAGAATTTTTCACGATATTGACGAGAGAACTGGGTGAAGAACTGTATGGGAAGGCGTTGTGGTATAAACTTCCTTACGAAAATAATAAGGAACGGAAGACATTGGCGAAAACAGATGTTAGTTTTAAAAGGATGTGTGAGGTAGCTCGTTGGGTTAAGTTTGTTGAAATTTTTGTGGATGAATCGGAGGATCCTAATGCTGCCAATGTCATTGGGGCTGAGCCGTCTGAGCCTTGTGAAGAAGATGTGAGAGTTGAAAGAAACGTGGCTTCTTTTGTTGATGAAGATGAAGATTTTGATTACCATAACACTCCTCCTAACTCAGATGGTGAAGAGGAACATGAAAATTATGTGATTTGCAAAAAAAGGAAGTGGTGAGTTGAAGATGCACCAAGTGTTTGATAGCCTAGATGATTTCAAAGATGCTTTGGTGGATTACTCCTTACAGAGTGGCTGGAATATTATGTTAAGCAGATGGGGGAAAGATAAGACCACTGCAGTATGTGGCATACAAGATGATCAAGATAAGGCAAAAGCATTGGAAATCATCCAACGTGAGCATGAGAAGCAGTTTGCTAGGCTTAGAGACTACCGAACAGAGCTGCTACGGTAAGTAGTATTTCTTCGTCCTCGGTTTGAAGCTGAGACGCTGCTTCTTCCACCTGACTTGGATGAGGTCGACGACACCCTTCACAACACCATCATCAATCTGGCCGGTCTTCTTGTTCGTATACGCCTTCTTCAATAGGGTGAAATCATCAACCGGCTCACCATCATTTTCTTCCACCTTGATATCAATATAAATATTAGTAATTAGAAGAAATAATGAGAATTTAAAATTTCAAAAATTTAAAAATAGAATAAAAAGCGACTGAAATTACCATGCGAACCCTCAGAGTGGCTTGGGACTGAGCACCCAAGTTGTGCTTGTATACGCCCTTCCCTTTACGATCGCTCTTGCGGTTGGTGGAAGAAGTCAATTTCGTCTCTTCCTTACTCCAATGCACAATCAACTGCTCCCAGACCTCGAGGTTTATCAACTTTGGGACCTTTTAAAAAAAATTGTTAGATGAATTAAAAAATAATTTAATAAATTTAAAATTGGTTTTAGAAATAAAAAACCAAATCTTGTCCATTTGCCACTTCTTCTTCCACTCGTGAATTTGATACGCATAGTTGGTCATAACTTTATGCACGAAGTGGTAATAGACAAACACCGTATAATCAGGATTCCAGTTGAATTCTTGCTGAAAAAAAAACACAATTAGTAGAAAATTTATATTAAAAAAATAAGAATATTTATCGCAAACTGTTCAAACCACAGAACTTGTTTGGCTCTAAGGAAGTCTGTGAAAGTCGGATGTCCCACATCCAAAGACAAATACATCATACGGTTGATCCATGAGCTGATCCCGTTCGAGGATCGATCGAACCATGTCTGACCCGGTCCAGATGGATACGGAGTGAGAAACGGAAGATGGTGACGACCCGGCTGTCGAACAAACTCCGCAACCCTCATCAGTTCCGGAGGACCCTGAAAGTTCAGAGGAATAGTGGGTGCAGCACCGGAGCCAGAAGGAGCCTCGGGAAATGGAGAGGGAGATGTCTGGTGGGAACTGCGGGGCGATGGGGAATCCTGAACGGAGTAGCTCCCCGAGCCACGACCATGACGCTGTCGAGGAGGCGGGGTCTGATCATCATAAGACCTGTAGTTTAAAGATATAAAAATAGTTATAATATCAGAAAAAATAGTTATAATATCAGAAAAAATTATAATTTGTTAGTATACATGATTTTTAATATAGAAAAAGGTTTATAAATATTTTTTATATTTTTTAAATATGTTTTATAGTTCCTGGAAACTTGAAAAACGATTTTGAAAATAGTTAAAACCTTGTTTAAAATCATATACACGTTTTTAAAAATCAAAAAATGTTTTAATACTTATAAAAATAGTTTTAATATCAGAAAAAAATAGTTTTAATATCAGAAAAACGATTTTAAAAATAGTTAAAACCTTGTTTAAAATCATATACACGTTTTTAAAAATCAAAAAATGTTTTAATACTTATAAAAATAGTTTTAATATCAGAAAAAATAGTTTTAATATCAGAAAAACGATTTTGAAAATAGTTAAAACCTTTTTTAAAATCATATACACGTTTTTAAAAATCAAAAAATGTTTTAATACTTATAAAAATAGTTTTAATATCAGAAAAAATAGTTTTAATATCATAAAAACGATTTTAAAAAGAGTGAAAACCTTTTTTAAAATCATTAAAAAAAGTTTTTAAAAATCAAAAATCCGAAATTCAATCCTAAACTATCCATCTAACAACCTAAAATCCGAAACTATCCATCTAACGACCTAAAATCCGAAATTGTAATCTCACAAACCGTAAGGAATAGAAAAATATGAAGTTTTCATAGATTCTTACATGATTCTTGAAGTAGAGAAGAGATGTGGGCTTCGGTTTCAGATTAACGGGCGGCGAGATGAGAGAGAGCGAGAACGGCGAGATGAGAGAGAGGATCGATCGAGAGAGAGCGTGCGGTGGAGAAGAAGAAGAAGAAGGGTTAGGTATTATATTTAATGATTCCGACGGAAAAGGTTCGTCGAAATTCCGTCAGAATTATTAAATATAATACCTAACCCGCGGTTCTTGAAATAATTCAAGGGGTTTGGTTTTCCCGGGTAAGTACTTTCCGACGGAAATGTCTTTCCTCGGTAATTACCGAGGAACAACTGTTGGTCCTCGTAATTTCCTCGGAAATTTCCGAGGAAATACCGAGGAAACATGGTTTGGGGTTTCAAATTCCGATTTTTTTTCGGTATTTCATTTTTAATACGAATGCAATTCATACCATTGAGGATACTTTGTATAGATGATCATAAACCATGAAATAACAAAATTTCAAAAATAATTGTAAGTATTTCCTTTAACGTTTGTTAAAGTGTATAAGTGTTTATCTTATGTTGTGTGATTTTTGTTCGAGCAATCGTAAAAGTGTTTGTTCTTGTGTAAAACACTAAGGTTTGACTTCATAATCTGGTTAAGACACTCAATGAAGGTTATATATGTGTTATTCAATCTGCAAAACATCGTTCTCGGTTAACAAACCCCATCTCCTCGGAATTTCCTCGGAATTTTCCGAGGACATTCCGAGGAAGTTGCAGAAATCAGTAGATTCCTCGGAATTTCCTCGGAATTTTCTGAGAAAATTCCGAGGAATTATGTTTTTTAGCTATTTTCCTCGAAATCTCCTCGGAATATTCTGAGGAAATTCCGAGGAATAGCACTTTTAATCAAATCCCTAAATCGAGTAATGGAATTCCGAGGAAATTCCGAGGAAACCCTAAATTCCCTCGGAATTTCCTCGGAATTTCTTTTTTTTTAAAAAAAAAAGTCTCTACTCTGATTCGGAGTGAACGTCACCAGATGAATCAGAATCTGGATCTTGGTGAAACTCTCCAATAACTGGTTCATCTTCTGCGTAAACGACGGCGTCCTCGGCGAAGTCGGTCAAATCGACTACAAGGCCACCTTCCGCTACATCTTCTGCTGCACTTAAGTTGCCGGATGTGATTGGTTGCAGTGGGTCTTCCAGCTCTGAATTTCCCTGAACTCGGCCTCTCGGGTTGACTCTTGTAACCGTAGCCCATGGATCATCTCTGTTCCTTACCCGTGGGTACTTGATATAAGAAACCTGTAACATTTAAAAAAATATTAGTAAAAGTATGAATTATGATCAATCATTCTGAATTCGTACAACATTAACTTACCTGATCAGCCTGAGAAGCTAGAATGAAAGGATCATAATATTGCAGCTTTCGCCCCGAATGTACTGATGTAACACCAAATGCATCTGTTCTCACACCTCGTTCTGGAGTGTTGTCGTGCCAATCACAATAGAAAACAGTACAGCGCAATCCAAGCAAGCCCAAATACTTGATTTCCAAAATCTCATGTATGTGTCCGTAGTATACATCATCTCCTGATGCAGAACAAACGTCAGCATCATAGGTCGTACGCGAACGTCTCCTCTTTTCAGGATATGACTTCACAACACAGTTTGGGCCAACCACCATCTCGCGTATTCGATCGTCAAATGTTTCACCTCTGGCCAAACCAGCAGACACCTATTAATAGCACATATGTAGGTTATATCAATAAATATGAATTAGTATAAATATATGATAAATGTAATTTTAATTTGTTTAAGGCACTCACATAGGTACACATCCATCCAACAAATTCTCTCTGCTTCATTTCTTCTAGTTCCGCCTCTGTGGCGTATCTATATTGGAACCGCTTTGCTACCATGAAAATCCTGTACATATGATGACAATAATATAACTAATTAGATTTAAATGTCAATTTTTTAAAATAGAATTTTGTAAGATAATAAACTTACCTCTCATATGGAAGAACATCTTCGCAGTTGGTGAGCAAATATGTCTGCAAATGACTTCGCTCGTGCTCAGTAAGTCGACGGTCCTTTGGTTTTCCGCTAAGTCGTCCAACATCTGTGAAAATGTCTGGAACCTGAACATGATATGTTGCCCGTTCGCCTCTATCATCATGCCGAGCAGATCTTCTGTTTTTGGTCTGAACTTCTGCTGGAAAGTAGTTCTCCGCAAAGTTTGAAATTTCTTCATTGATCATCTGTGCGACTATAGAACCTTCCACCCTACTTAAATTTTTCACCTTCTTCTTCAAATAGAACATATACCGCTCATACAAATACATCCATCTATACTGCATAGGACCACCAAGTTCCAATTCTCTTGCAAGGTGAATAGCAAGATGCTCCATAACATCAAAAAATGAGGGAGGAAATATCTTCTCAAGGTTGCACTGGATCACGGCTATGTTAGTCTTCAAATTTGTAATACCTTCAAGAGTCACTGATCTGCTGCATAAATCGCGGAAGAAAGCACTTATCTCTGCAACAGCTTCATGAACTTTTTGTGGTAATAGTTCCTTGAAGGCAAACGGAAGGAGGCGCTGCATCATCACATGGCAATCGTGACTTTTCAAGCCAATAAACTTTCCTTCCTTTTTGTCGATACGGTTTCGCAAATTAGATGCGTAACCATCTGGAAACTCCACATCGTTTGAAATCCAATCAAAGAACGCATTTTTCCCCTCTGCATCAAGTCGGTATATGGGAAAAGGAGCCCTACCATTCTCATCAACATGAAGTTCTGGACGAGAACATATATCGACTAAATCCAGTCTTGACTTCAAATTATCCTTTTTTTTACCTTTAACGTTAAGGATCGTGTTCATGAGATTGTCAAAAAAGTTCTTCTCAATATGCATGACATCTAAATTATGCCTTAGCAGATGATCCTCCCAGTATGGCAAATCAAAGAAAATACTTTTCTTGTGTCAGTTATGTAGTTCTCCAACAGTATCTATAGGAAAATGCTCATGTCCACCGACATCTGGCGTCCTTTCTGCACCAAAATCTCTTAGTTGTGTCTTCAAAACTTTCCCACTAACTTCCTCAGGTGGACCATCAAACACCTGTTTGTTCTTCCTAAAGAAATTCTTACTCCGACGGTAGGGATGATCATGTGGTAGGAATCGTCTGTGACAGTCAAACCAACACGTTTTTCTTCCGTTCTTTAGTTGGAAAGCATCTGTGTCATCTTGACAATATGGACATGATAGCCTCCCATGCGTTGTCCATCCAGATAACATACCATATGCTGGAAAATCACTTATTGTCCACATTAGTACTGCCCGCATTTGAAAGTTTTCTTTACAATAAATATCGTATGTTTCAGCACCTTCAGCCCATAGTTGTTGCAACTCATATATTAGTGGCTGAAGAAACACATCAAGTGATCTCTTAGGATGCTCTGGTCCGGGAACGAGAATGAAGAGAAACAAAAACTCTCGTCGCAAGCACAAGTTTGGGGGTAAGTTATATGGTGTAACAATGACTGGCCATAGAGAATATTGTCTTCCACTCTTCCCATACGGGCTGAAACCATCGGTACATAATCCAAGGTAGACATTTCTTCTCTCATATGCAAAGTCGGGATACTTTGATTGGAAATGCTTCCACGCTTTTGCATCTGAAGGATGTCTAATCTCACCATCTGTTGAGTGCTCCGCATGCCATCTCATTCGTTGCGCTATGCGTTCCGAAAGATACAACCTCTGCAACCTTTCCTTCAAAGGCAAATACCACATCCTTTTATATGACACTCGAACTCTTCCACTCGTATCTTTGTAACGAGGCTTCCCACAAAATTTGCATGTAATCCGCTGGTCATCCGCCCTCCAATAAATCATGCAGTTATCGCTGCATACATCTATTACCTCATACGGTAAACTAACACCAGATACGAGTTTCTGAACCTCGTAGTATGAACCTGGAGCTACATTATCCTCAGGTAGAATACCTTTTACAAAATCAGCTATCGCATCCACACAGTCTTCAACCAAATTATAATCTATTTTAATGCCCATCAGTCTTGTAGCGTATGATAAAGCTGAATGACCATCTCTGCAACCTTTATACAAAGGTTGCTTTCCAGCATCCAACATATCATAAAATCTCCTAGCTTCTGCATTGGGTAAATCTTCCCCTCTAAAATGATCATTTACCATCTGCTCAATACCTACACCATAATCTAAATCCGTTCTAATTGGTTCTTCTAATCTAACCACCGGCCGAGGTTCGCTAGTACTACCAGGTTCATATCCTGTTTCCCCATGATGATAGACTTCGTGTAAACCCATTTAATAAAATATGTGTCCAAACATCCAACTCTTTAATAACCTTTCTATTTTTACAATTAGAGCAAGGACATCTTAACTTACCTGTTTCGGCTTCCGGTTGTCGTTGAACTAACCCCATGAATTCCTTTAGACCTCGTTCGTATTATTTCGTAAGAAATTTCGTGTTCGGATCCAAATGAGGTCGATCCATCCAAGAACGATAATAATTTGAAGAAGACATGTTTTTTTGAAAGAAAAATCGTGTGTAAAGATAGTGGGAGGAAAGAAGAAGAAATGGAGTGAATGAAGAGGAAGAGGGGTGCTCATTCCCGTTCGGCCGAAGTGTTTGGCCTTTCCTTCTCCGCGTTATCCTCGGAATTTTCCGAGGATATTCCGAGGAACTCCCTTTTCTCGGAGTTTCCTCGGTTTTTCGTCAGAAAATTCTGAGGAAATCAGTTTCCCTCGGAATATCCCTCAGAATATCGATGTTTTCTTGTAGTGTTTCTCCCAGGATCCATTGAGGGAAGTCCCCCGTGGGATGATCATCCTCGTGATGATCCTCCAGAGTCAGCCACCAAGAAACTTCAAAATAGAAAATAAGAATATGATTAAAAGAGTGAGAGACAAGGGAAGCTAACCTAGCATAGAAAAGAGTATTAAGTAACCAATGGAATACAAGAATATATTGAAGTTCTGAACCTTGAAAAAAAAACTATTAGACTAGAGAAGCTATAGAACCGTGAAAAAAATTGAGGTTTGTGAAGCTACAATATAGCATATTGAATTAGGATTACTATATGAGTTAAGGGTTTTAAGTGAATTATATTTATGACGTGAAAGGTTGTTTATTTAACCAATACTGTTTATGCAGATTTCATAAATTACTACTAACCCGTTTTGGTTTACCTCTATATGGCAATTGGCGTCGCAACTGGTTTAAGGAAATAGTGGTGAAGCGACCAAAGGCGACCACCTTGTGTACCTCGCCTGGCCACAAGGGCTTGAGGCGAGAACTTTCTCAACATGGATCACGAACCGCCATGGCGGGAAAAGCGGTCGTGATTTTAAACAAAGATTAGAATGACTTGAAAAACATCAACAAGATGTTGGTAATAGCTAGTGTTTTTTAATCCAAGTAAAAAGATGTAGTTTGTAAAAATGTGTTTCTTTACGGGGAAGAACTATGCAGGCTAGTGAGTTGTTTGAGTCAGTTATGAATATTTTGCGTGAAATGTAAAGGAATGTAGTGAAAGATATGGCAAAGCAAACGTGCAACCATTTCAGACTCACCCTCATTTTACTCATTCATCTCAGTCTCATCAGGATCGGCAAACAGACAAAATGGATTTTGTTGCTGATGAGCTTGGTTACCATAAGATTGAAAAAATGTACAATACCTTGCTAGAAGAGATCAGAATTAGAGACACAACCGAATTGGATTCATATCTGAAAGACAAATGTGAGGATTCTGAAGTGATGCTTGGAATTAATAAAGATGTACTCTCTTGGTGGAAAGCTAACAGTGGAAAATATCTCATTTTTTCCAGAAAAAGCTTGGGACTTATTTGCTACAAATGTCTTCGATTGCATCTAAAAGTATTTTTAGCACTAGTGGAAGGATATTAGAGCCACATAGGAGTTTTCTAATATATTATAGTGGAATGACCCATTTCCACTATATTATATGGTTGAGGTTTTGATGTATATAGAGAGTAGATGACACAAGACATTAGATTTGAATCACATATGTTTACAAATGCACAATTACTTGCTGAAGTTGATCTCGAAGATAAGCTTATAAAAGGTTTCTATTTTTCTTGTTTACTGTTATTTTTTCTCTTATAATTTATGTTAAAAATCTGTTTTAAATATTGTATTTATTTTGCAGAGTACAAAACCTAAACACATCAAAAAAAAAAAGTATGTCACTAGTTTACTGTCATTCTCAGCTATATGGTAAATTAATTAGTTTTTAGTTTCATAGTTGTCATATGTTTTCATATATTACATGATTCTAACTTGAAAAAAAAATACTCAGATTTAATTACAAAAATATTAACATCTAAGACCTTATAAATACATTTCTTTTTACAATTTTATTTTAAAAAACTTGTTAAAAGCTTTTCTTATATTTTAGTAAAAATTAGTACATATACAAATACATCAACTTTCTTAAACTTGGACATTTGCTTATTCTCACGCAAAACATAAATATAATGCAAAAATAAAAAGAGGTTAAAAAACCATATAAATTTACATCTCCTTATTATCCTTATTAAGTTTCTTGCAGATTTAGTGAACTATTCTTATTTTCCCGTGGATAAAATCTACAAATACAACTTCAGTATCATCAAATACAACTTAAGTATCAACATGCATTTGTGATTATGTTGTTTAAGTTAGAATTGTGTTCATAACATTAACAACTCGTCAAATGGTCCAGTCCCAAATGAACTTGCGTGTTAAAATGGTTTTTAGGATTTTTTTTCTTTTGGGGGTATGTATCACTTGCTCGTATATGACTGATCTAACAAGTGAAAATTGTAAGAACTGAGGATGACCATTTTATAACAAGCAATGTTCCACACTAAGTTATAAGACTATTAACAATTTAGTAGAAATGTTATCATATAGTCCAAAAGGACCAATGTCGAGAACAATTTCCATCGCAACAGTAAAGACTTATACATATCTCTATAAACGGCGAGAATATCCGGAACCTCCACATTTCTTGCAGAAAATCAAACCTACATTTAACAAAACAAATCTAATTCATATGTTGTGTAGGAAACTATTAAAGGATGGTTTAGCTAGTACTTAGTACCTGAACCTTTGCAGACTTTACAGTTAACCATGCCAGATTCCACCTTCATCTTACCTTCTTGACAGAAAACACATTTCGTTCCTCCTTTTTTGTGCAGACGCATAATATAACACAAGACAAGAAGAAGAATACTTCAAACATATTTACTAATCTCATGTAGTTTAAAAACTCTCTTGAAATGAAGTTTACTTTACTTTCAATACAACAATGCACAAAACTAAAATATCTAAAGATGATCATCAAGTGGTTGTTTCAAATCCAATGCAATAAAGAATCATTAGCAAATATAAAGAGATTCACCGTTTCCACCACATCTCTCGCATGGAAGTGGGTCTCCCTGCAAGAATCAAAATCCCAAAAAATTTCAAGAATCTATGATATGGGTTTCCTTGTGATTTCAAGAATAAAGATTTCAGATACGAACCTTGAAGCCGAGGAAGAGAGAGAGGGCAATGGCAACGACGAGACTGATGGTGACAATGAAGGTCTGTGTATCGACGAATCCACCACCATCGAAGCTGCTTAGGAAGAGAACAGAAGGGTGGATGATGAGATTAGCCGAGCAATGAACAACACTTGTCCTTTGGAATTTGTTGGTTTTGTTTGGTTTAGTGAAACTGGGAAAGAAGAGAAACTGTGGTGTTGGGTTTAACGAAGGGGACGAAAGAGAAGAAAGATGTTGCAGAGAGATGAGAGGTCGAGTGGCCATGGATTGAAAGAGCTCAAAACACACAAACATTGTTTTGTCTTGGAGACGAAATAAAGTTTAAGAGAGAAAACAAATGGGCCTATTGGGCCTTTAATTTACGGCCCATTGTTTTGTCTTTGCGATCTAACCGATCAGTTATATAATAAGATTCAGCTTCTCTTTTACTTCTCCCTCAACGAAACAAGCTTCTAGGGATTTGAAGAGTACTCTCATACGCCGTCTTGTTCTTCCTCTGCGAGCTATGGGTCACGACAACGTGTGGAACTCTCACCCGAAGAAGTACGGTCCTGGTTCACGCACCTGGTAAATCACCTTCCTCTCTGTTTGTTTGGTTCCTGAAAGTATAGAAAACGAACGTGATTGTTCTTACTAAGCAATGTCTCTCTTAGCTTTTGGTGAGTCTGATCTAGATTTGCTTTTGTTTTATGACATACCCATCTGGTAATTATTGTTTGACATGTGTCTAAAAAATGACCAAAAGTTGTGGGCTTTTTGGTCTAATTGTGATTGCTTTCCTGAGACTTTGATGTGTATATCCACAATATCTATGAGGGGATTGTACAGGATATTGTTAGATTGAGACAGTGAGATTTATTTACTTTTAATGATTTAAGTATTGATGTGTTACATGTTAGATTAGCTACGTGTTGATGAGACCGTAAGTAGCATTAGAGTCACAAGACTAAGTCAAAGACTCAACTTGAGGAAGAAGATGGCGTGACCATCTTAAAAAGACCTACTTTCAAGAGTTTTAGTTATTGCCGAGTGCTTTCTATGAATTAGTGGGTATGTGTTTCCCATAATTAATTATGGGGATGTGTTTCACTGCCCACGTTTCACCTAGTAGTAGTTAGGTTAATAACTTTCAGTTTTCTATTTAAGCATCAGTTTGAGTTAAATGAAGGCAGAAGATAAAATTGCAGTTAACTTGGGTTGATGAGAACCAAAGTATTCTTGTTGTGTTCTCATCTTGATCAACATTGATTGTTCTAAAACTGAGATATCATGTGTGTTGTCATATTTAGCAATGAAGTTTCTGAATTTGTAATTTACGCAACACAAATCATTGTCTGTTTTATATACCCCTATAGAATTAGGGAGATATGTGTACTTTGATGTGTGTGTATTGCTGTTCCATGAGCGTGTATATATTTGGCTTCACCATGTGCAATTTTAGCTTATGTGTTGTATTTGTTAGTTAAGATTCTAACTTTGCGTTATGCAATTATGTAGCCGTGTGTGTGGAAACTCCCACGGGCTGATCAGGAAGTATGGTCTGAACTGCTGCAGACAGTGTTTCCGCAGCAATGCGAAGGAGATCGGATTCATCAAGGTAACTTTCAGTTATTAGCATCTCCATGATTTTTTCTTTACTTCATTCGTTAGCGTGATTGCTCATTCTGGTGTATGTTTATTGTCTCTGCAGTACCGTTGATCAAGCACCAGTTCTTGATTCATGTTTGTAATACACAAACATGATGAATAGGCTTCCGAACTCTCTTAGCTTTTTTTCTGTTGTTTTAAGTTTTCAAAAGACCTCTGTGTTTGTCTTTAAAGCTTATGGTTTCTTTGGAACAATGAATAACCGATGATCAAAATATTCATATGGTTTTGCAATAGAATGACACTAGTTGCTTTTATTAGACTTGTTAAAACATAAGACAAAAACCATAAGCCAAGAGGAAAATTTCCAACAAAATTTCTTCTTTCATTAATAATTGCGCCATGGAAGAGAGGATCACTAAGAAACATACATGAAACTTCGTTGCACCATAGAAAGATGATAATAGTATACAAAAACCATTTTATAACGTTACTACTTCCGATCAATTGGTATGGCGAGATGGGACCTTCTTGGTCCAATATCCTAATCTATTACATGAATGTCGGGATGTCATTGGTGAAGCCACCTTCGAAGTAGTTAGTGTTTTGTATGTATAGTGTCACAGGAAAACATGGAAGAGGAAACGGCCACGAGCTTATCATTAAGGCACAACATTTATCAGATAGATCAGAGAATCAGATACAAATCAATCTAAACCTAGTCAACACAGTAGAGACATAAGATTTATTTGGCACTTTGGTGATTATTTTGTTAAGAGTCCCAATTATTTTACTTTTGTATTGTGAGGATCTTGCGGCGCCCAAGCTCATAGAGAAGTTCCACGACTGCAGAGTCGAAGGAACTCTTCTTGTCAGGCCTGGCTTCTCCGGTATACACCACAACCTCACGGTTTGGTATCTTTAGAGTTATGGTCGATACGAAACTGCTGAAGCTAGTCCGTTTCTCATTGCCATCTGAGAATTCAAACGGAGTTCTGTGCACGGACAAATATGGTATCAGTTTAAGATTTGGTCAGGACTTAGGAGAGCAGACAAAAATATATGACAAACTAAAATGAGACACAAGTGATGAACTCACCGGGACTTCTCTTCAGAGGTGTCGAAAGTAGGCATTGGCCAGAGATGCTTCTTGCAGAACTCATGTAGTGTTCCACGAGGCCCGCCTTTCTTCATGTTTATAGGTCCAATAACTGAAGAAAGAAGAAATCATTAAACCATGAAATGCAGAACTCTGGAATAAGAAGAAAAGAAGAATCTGAAGGTACTCTTACCTGGAACAACTGTACTCTGAATTTCGACAGAATCTGAAACCGGAGTTTCTCTGTCGTTATGATTGACATCCATGAAACTTTGATTATCCCCGATGGAAGTTTTACGTGAAATGTTTCTCTTCTGAAAGAAACCAAAGAAAGTTTCAGTAAATGAATACATCAAGCAAAACACACACATACAAGTGGAAACATCAGGACATAATACCTCAAGTTGCTTAAGCAGATGTGAAGCTGCTTTCCCCAACGCCAGTTTATTTGTCTGTTCAGATCCATACCCGGTCAAGAGAACATCGTCCAGCTGCAACTGGATCGTGGCTTGTGCCTTGACACCATCATTTGGGCATTTCTCCCGGAAGAAATACCCGAGAGAGTCGCATAGCTCATTGAGCTCTCGGTATGGAGGAAGCTGAAGTTTATCAGGCGTTACAAGTGGAGAAAGCAACGGCTCAAAGACTCTCCAGACTTCATCAAGATCTAGCCTTGTATCGATCAGCAACGCTCCAGCTATACTCTCCACCACGTCCCCAAGAGCCTAAACCAAAACAGACAAGTATGTCAACTTATTTGTTCTTCTAACTGGTCATGCAAGTATATATGTTGTTACCTTAGGGCCTTGTATTGAAGGGATTGTTCTACCAGACTCATCTGGCTTTGAAAAGGACATGAGATACTCGCTTATTTGAGTCGCAAGAGTTGTAGCAGAGCGTTGAAGGTGGGTATGCAGATTGTTTTTCACTGCAACTTGCGCAAAGTTTTCGTTGTTTACACATGCAGAACGAAGATCAGTCATCACTCCAGGCCCGGTCTTTTCGTAGGTGTTAAAGAGATGTCGCGTAACTAGAAAATCCAGCACAGAGTCGCCAAGAAACTCCAATCTCTGTTTGAGGAACATGTTGATAGCATGAGATTATAAAAGCTGGTAATAACTCAGCCAAATAATGAAGTCATACCTCGTAGGAATAGGACTCATGAACAGAGGAATGTGTGATAGCCTCTTTTAGAAGAAACTTTGTAGAGAATTCACGTCCGATCTTTGTCTCCAACTCCGTGAGCTCATTGTCTTTAGGGACGTAACACCGTAGAGAAACTCTATCGATGGCTTCATTCACTAGTTCTTTGTCAAACTCAACGTCAACGCCAAGCCATTTCATCATATGCAGAGCAGCAGTCAATCCACCGCTAACATAATATGCACCAATAAGGGCCTCGGCGCAATCTGATACAGATTTTGAAACAGTCCATCTATGACCCATGTCACAAGATTTTCCAATCTTTATGGTCATGTTTTCTGTAAAGAATCTTGGATCCAATGGTACTTCTCTAGTATCAATCCCACACTTGCAAGGAACGGGAAAGAGAGAACATTGACCAGGTGCAGTCCAGCGACGCGGTTCAAAAGCGCCGTTTCTTATGTATCCCTATAAAACCAAAAGTCCCCATTTAGCTTTACGAATGATACCATACATTACTTACGTATACTAGAAGATACCTGTAACTTGCGATCTGTTGCCAAGCGGTGAAGATTTGAGTTAGATATAACCGATTTCCTTTCACCCGTAAGTTGTCCCTCGTTTTTGTCAGGGTACTTAAGGAACAGAGAACAGCTCACAACATACTTCAAGACTGAATCTCCAAGCAGTTCCAAACGCTCCATGGAAAACGCTTCAGGGCATGTAAGTGTTGTAAGTGCTTCAAGAACCTGATTCATTGAATCAGTTTAAACGAGTTAATAGACAATTAAGGATAGCTAGTTTCATCTTTAAATGGTGAGTAGTGTGGAATACCATACCGATGTACTCGATATACTGAAGTTATCAATGTTACAGTTAATCTCTTCCCTAAGTTGGCTGGCCAACATTAGAGACTCTAGGCGGTGCATCACTGAGGGAAGTAAGTAGATTGATTTTAACACAGCACGTGGTACGTCAATTCTGACCAAAAGCTCTGGAGGCAAATGAGCGTAGATGTTCGGTTTTCTTTTTCTAACATCACCAGCCTTTGGTTCTTTCTTCACAATCACTGTCCATTTACATTGGAAACAACAACATCTTTAAGAGCTTGTACATTACAGTATCCTGAGAACATGCATGTGTTAGAGAAATTCTCAAGAATTAGCTTACCGTCTTTACTAAAGTCGACTTTAAGGTTGTGTGCATGGTGATCCTGCTTCACAATCACTGTCCATTTACATTGGAAAACAACATCTTAAGAGCTTGTACACTACAATATCTAGAGAATATACAAAGTGCAGAAATTCTGAAGACTCAACTTACCTTCGTCATTGAAGTTGACTAAGAGGTTGTGCGCATGGTGACTCTGCTTCAACTTCAACAATGGCTGGTTCGGGTGCGCCAATACAATCCCATACCTGATTAAAGGGAAATGACATTATAAGTTAAGGAAGTAATCTTGGAGAACATCCACAGATAAGAATATCACTTACTTTTTAGTAAAATATTCTGCATAAGTAGCATATTCTAATGAGGCCTCGTCCTCAAACGGGCTCATAGCAGAGGAATCTTTGACCGCTTCAACTACAGAGTATATCCTTCCGGTGTGAATTGCAATGACCACAGTTTCTTCGAGACTATTTTTATCACACGATGTGTTGGCAAAGTGAATCAGATTCGTTTCCGTTTCCTTCTTTTCATCTTCAAGTAAAACTTCCTGAGCGGATGAGGCGTTGCAATGATTTCCATCACTAACCTGAAGTTCTAGAAGAGAATTTTTCTTCAAGAAATCAACTACAGAGGAACAGGAGTTGATCGCTGACCAATCAACCGTCGCACTCGAAACTAGATCATTCGTCTCGACCGGTAACAGTAGAAACATAAAGGAAGGGTGCCAAAGAGAGCTTGTGTCAGTTTGAAGCAAAAATTCTCTCTTTGTTCCTAATGACTTAGATCCAACAAACAACTTTCCGAACATGCCGTTGAAGAAAAACTGCTGAAAACTTTTCGCTTTGACCAGCTGCATTGTTTCCCCAAGAAGAAGGCATTAAGTTCAAAGATGAATCAAGAAACTGTATAAATCCCACGGATCAGAGTGTAGGAAGGTACCTCTTCGTGAGTCAAACGTATCTGGCCACAAGGTGAAACGGAAGCCTTCATATACTTTCTGACCAAGTAAAGGTCCATCTCGACATTACTAACATCCTCGGCAAGAGTTGACTCAATCAAAAGAGAGAAACTCGAGTACGTGTCCCCAGAAATATTACTCCAGAAGTCCAACTTATAAGCCTGAAAGATGGCGCCATCAAGATTCTCTCCCCAAGTTCCTGACAATGCGTTTGCACGGGTTGTCCCGTGCAACTCCTTCCGCTTTTTGGAACCTGTTCAAAGAATAGAATATATAAGAAAATCAAGAAACGATCCATGACCTGAGTAGACATATACATCTTCTGATGTGTGACACATACCTGGAGCCGATGAAGATGATTTGCCTTTAGAAGAGGCGACCTTATCTTTGGCGCTGCATGGTAACAGATTCTTTGGCGCCTCCAGTTGACGTAAATTTTTGATCCCTGGCTGCTTATTTGGCGCTGCTTCATCATAGACAGTGGTGCTAGAATCTGGAATAACCGTGGCTCCAGTCTCCTTCACGTCTTGGCCATTCGTCACCGGAGGTGGACACAATTTCAGGATTGGAGTTTCTTGATCTCGCATTGGTACTTCTCTTCGCATAAGGTCATACAAATGGTCTCTCTGTTTCAGGTTCCCCCTACAAAATGTAGTATCAAAAAGTGAGATGCAAAAGAGGGCACCGAATTTTGCTAAACACTTTGTGTTTAATCAAGACTGTCTCCTACCTTTCAAGAAACGTAATAGACTTAGAGTTACTCTGTTTGGCTAGTTCTTGAGACTGCGAGTAACTACACACTGTTTTGGGCAGGTCAAAACATACCATGCATGAACAATCTGGCACCTGAAACCCCTCTTCGACCACGTCAGTGATAAATAAAAGATTCACCTGCATTCATTAAAGAAAGCTTTCAGAGAAGACAAATTATAAACATTCTTTAATCTGTGAATCGTCTAACTTGATGAAGAACATGTAACCTTGCCAACATGAAATGAATCAGGGATTTCAACTTGCATCTTCTGTGCCAATGCATGTGTGGAGGCGTTGTTTCCGATTAAATACAAGACATTAAGGTAACCTAAAGAAGCTTGTTTCTTCACGAATCTTTCAATCACTTCCGCAGTTATAATTCTCTCAACTAAAATAAGGCACGGCTTATGCATTTCACCTCTGCAAGCAAATAAAAGTCGTCAGAAAAGAAGGAGACTTTGTTTCAGTTTTGGGAATAGAAAAAAAACTATTCAAGTTACCTAAATGAATCCAATAGATGGAGAAGTTCTTTTAACTTTGGAGATACGCGTCCTGAAGTCGCTACTGATAGATTGTCTTGCTGCAAATCTACCGAATTCTCATCTTCTGTTAAATCACACAAATGAGGCACAGTGGAAAAGAAGCTTGTGACTAGAAGTGGACTCCTCAACGCAAAATAGAGCTTTGATTACAGTACCTTGCTGCAAACACACCCGAAGTGTGGATATAATATCCTCAAGAAACTGCTTGCGCACCATTGAGCATTCTTTATAAGTTTCGGTCTCCTCTTTGACATCTGAGATCTTCTCCAAGCAGACTTCAGCCGCCTTTAACGAAGGCAAAATAAAAAAGAAATGTATTTCAGCACAACCATGTGCCAATAATAAAAACAGAAATGGTAGCATGTGAGAGAAAGAATACCAAATGTGCGCAAATCAGGCCAAGATTATCAAGACAATGCAAAATCTCTCTATAGTCAACGGACAATCGCTTTTGATATGTCTTAAACTTATTCTCCATGTCGGGACAACTTCCTTTTTCCATTTCTTGAAGCCTTAACAGAGAAGCATCAAACTGTGGAACAAGATTGAACCTTTTTCAAGCCCTCTGAAAGATAATAGGAAAGAGCAATGTTCTGGCTCATACTCAGTGAGCATATATATAATTACCTTGATGTGCGAAGTTTCCAGCTTTTCTTTCAATTCCAAGCAACAGAAAGTTGGTGGGTCATAAAATATTGGACCTTCTTTTACTGTTGTAGCAAACTTATCTACCCCTTTCTGTCCTTCAGGACTAAAAATCTGAATTTCAAAAGTAAATCTTGCATTAGCATTAATTCGTGAACCAGTATATATTTCCTTTTTACACAAAAAAAAAAACAAAGAACCTGCGAGTCCATGAGGCTCTCAAGTTCTGATACTTGCTCTGCACAGTTACATGAGGAACATTAACAAAACAGTTACGTGAAGCAAGATCTTTGGTTTGGCATACAGAGGAAAATATGAGCTTTATAATAGCATGCCTTTTCTCATGACGGCTGACGCAGTCAATCCAAATATCTTCGGTTTGTCAATAGATTTGCGATAGAACTCCTTCATGCAAACCGGAAGGAAGACAGATTTATTTACTGGTTCCGGGACAAAAAAACAATAATTAAAAATGAATAGGTTCTATGATTACTGAGGAAAACACACCTTCATTATTTTTGCGTAGGGATGATTGCCAGTGGTGCGATGGCATTCATCTATTACTAGAAGGCATACCATCTCTAATTTCAAGAATGAACTTCTAAGAGCTTCCAAAAATATTTGAGGAGTCATAACTAGAACCTGAACAAGCCAAAACATAATATCATGCAGTAGTAGACAGATCAACTTGGTCTGGCAACAGAAAAAAAATGTATGCGATGGCTTTTAATGAGATCAATGTAGTCACATAAAAAAGTTAAATAAACCAGAACGGGATTAACGAAACAGTTAAACAAACGAAGAATCAACCTCAAAGACCATCCATAATATAACAACAGTCTGCAATAGCATGTGATATTCAAGAAGTTGCTGCACTTTTTAATCATCAGATACAATAACGAGCCGGTCAAAGTGAATTACAACATTCTGCCACAGCGCTACTAACCACAAGAACTAATTACTACGAAGTCACTTGTTAGCATATAACAAAGAGAAAATAGACAGAAGCACAAACTTACGTCGTGCTTGCTAACTTCATCTTCCCAGCGCTGGGATGTCCATTTATCAACTCCTTTAGCTCCAAAGTACTCTTCAACCTTCAGACTTGCATGTGCTCTGATCTCACAGCAATGCTAAATCCATAAACAAGAAGAAAAAAACATCGGAAATGAGCTCCCATGGTGATTCATCGTCAAGTTAAAAGTGCTTAAATTCAAAACAACCAAAACAAAACCCCAAAAGAAGCAATTTTTCTTTCACAAACATCAACGAAATGAGACAACACAAAGACAAGAAATAGGAGTTGGACAGAAGACTTGCCTGTTTGACAAGATTTACAGTTGGGGCCAAGCAAATGATTAAACTTTTGGGGCAATCAAAAGAACCCATTTCTTTAATAAGCATGTTGATTATCCCTGACTTATCAGTTCCTGTCTCCAGAAGAGCAATTATGTTCCTGTCCTTTGCAACCTCGTACACCTTCAACTCATAACTACTGCAAGAAAACTCGAAAGAGAGTAACTTTAGTGAATCAGCACAGTAACCCAAAATCAAAGTAGAAGGAGAGGAAGATTAAAAGATACCCATTTGAGTCGAACACCATAGGAGAAGAGGAAGAAGAATCAGGAGTTTGATCTCCATCGATTTCAGAGAATTTCCTCTTGAGCGAATTGCTTCCTCCTCCTCCTTCACGTTGTTCCATTCTCTCAGTCTCCCAGAAAGAGTCGAATTTTGGTTTTGTCGTTGAATCGGCTTGGGACTTTTGGAGAAGAAAGAGAGTCTCCAACGCACAAAAGACCAAAAGGGCTCAAAAGAAAGGCGATTCTCTTTTTCTTCGTCCTGCACTGCCACTAAGCAGTGTACTATGATGCTATTCAGAGAGAGAGAGAGAGGTGTTGTTAGCACATGTGTTTAGAATGAGAGTGTTTTTTTTTTTTTTTACTTTTAGTTACATACCTACTTTGTGTATGCTTATTATCGAAATTAGTCAACATCTAAAATAAGAAAAATAATTATAATTAGACAATTAGTCAACCAAAAGAATAATATTACGACGTCCACTATCGTCGTATTATGGGAGTCGATCAAATGGACCGACGGTGAAGAGTGATGGGCGTTCAGTGGGCTTTGGCAGTATGGCTTTATGTTTTTATGCTGGTGGGGTTTGGAGATCGATCATGCTCTTCTTCAATCCGTCGAACTTAGCTTGTCAACTCTGTGTTGCCGTCTGTCAATTTTTTGGAGGGGTTTCGAGTGTTTGTGACTGAAAGTCCATAAATTGGTAAGTTTCGCTAAAGAATCTTCCGAAATGAAAAAATTAAAAGCCAAAGTACTCCCATTATAACGTCAAAATGTGGATACTGGATTCCACATCATATATTTTGTATTGATTCGAGGGTATTTAGCTAAAGAATTAAACAAAAATAAGTATATGAGATATATTCAGAAATATCTTAGTTGTAAGTAATTAAAAGTGTATATATTGATGATGCATTGGGCCAAAATAGAATCCCTACTACAATGCACAAGGTTTCATATTTATTCAGATTCGTCTAATTAATGCGATTATTCTCTTTAAATGCGTGCATTTTGATCTTGTGGTAAATGCAGCAACGTTCTCATTTTAATGGTAGTAACGTTCTCATTTTAATTCTCCGAGATGTCTAGGTTTTCGCCTCTTATCATTTTTCGTTCGTGGTGTGAGCTCCTCAGCTCCGAACTCTTAAGCTCGCTCCAGTCGTTCCTCAAGCTCCTTGTTCTGTTCGTTGACACGAGCTCTCTTGCTTGTTATTTTATATTTGGAGATCGGTTGGGACGGTCATTGACTGTTGACCTTTTTATGGTGATTTGTCTTCATGACGTGGTGTTCTCCATGGGAACCGAATCAGGATTTTGGGATCCAATACCAACATTGAGCATCTACAATGTTGTAATCACTGAAAGCAAAATAAGGCTGAAATTTCAGAAAAAAAAAAACAATAATCTTGTTTGTAGAATGTTATAATAAGCCAAAAAGACCCAAAAAGATGATCTCTCACATAGCACTTCCGACTGCCACAAAAAAAGAAACCGAACAAAGGAAAGCAATACCTCCAAGAATATCTATGTCAAAAATATTAAAATTTTATATGGTTATTGATTCAGTTGATGTCCATGATACTTTGTACATAACTAATTGTTCATAATAACATATCCACTTGGTCAAATCCTAATGGATATGTTTAGTGTCTGAAATCACTATTTTGCTATCTTCTTCTTCATAAAGCCATGAGCTATAACCTCAATCTACTGCCTTCATGATTCTATGAATATATAGTTTATAACCGAATACATAGTTCCATGAGACTAATTTTGCCCTCTTTTTCTTGTTGTTTTATAGCCACATATATATAGTTAATATTATTTGAGAAGTCAATTTCATACATGTCGCACTCACTGATTCTCGCTAAGGTAAATTACAGAGGTATCCTTAGTGAGATAATTTTATTATTTCAAAAATAAAGGAAAGTTTTATATCATTATATTCAATTATTTTTTTATTTTCTTTTTAAAAGAATTTCATTTATATATTAAAAAAGTGACTGCAAAAATAAAAGAAATTTTATAACTTTTTTATAATTTTTTTTAATATATTAAAAATGTGATTAGAAAAATAAAGGAAAGTTTTATCTTTAAATTTAGTTTTTAAAAGATATATATTCAATTGCAGTTTTTTTTTGCTACAAAAATGATAATGCTATTTGATTTTACTTTTTGATAACTATCCAATTTTCCAGCTCTTAAGATTTTGCAATTTCCTTTTTCTTATTTAAAAGTTTACAATTCTTATATACCACCATATCTATATAAATAAACAACTAATTCTAAATCAAAACCTTCAACACAACTTTATAGCTTTGCAGATCCTATTTTGCTTGCTCTCTTCCTCTCTTTCCATTGTTTTCCAATCGGTTTCAAATTTCTGCTAATAGTGGTTGTTGTATTGAATCTCGGATTTTAATATTTGTTTTAAGCTTTGGTTCGTTTGTTCTATTGACTCTGGAGGAGTTTCTCCTGCCAGCTTGTGTTTCCCTTAGTCGTTAGGGCTTTAGATTCTCGTAGAACTCTCGGGCTTAGTTTTGGTTAGATATATTGTATGTAACTTATTTTAAATCTTTCTATGGTTTATATTAATATCCTTCAGACGAAAAAAACTCTATAGCTTTATTTTCTCCAGATCAAAGATTACATAGCTTATTGATAAAATCATGTATTGCCTTCGTAAAAAAAGTCATTCTTGACGTTCCTATCAGGTAAATTAATCCATCTTCAGATAGATGCAAAATCAAAGTGAATATCATGAGGCTTTAAAAGAGATATCTCAAAGGATATGTTTCTATGGAGATGGTTTTGATCGATGATGAGGTATTTAACTTGATTTTTCAATTAACTCTTCAACTCTGATTACCTGTAAACAATTAAAACATTAGTTATATACAGTTTCTTACTAATATTTTGTCATCAATTTTTATAAGGATATATCCCGCACTCACGCAACAGTTGAAGGTGACAACTTGGTTAAGAAGCTCAAAAATAAACTGATTGAATGTAAATAAATGATAATTAACACATTCAAGATCACTTATCACACTGCTGATTGTAGAACGACTCCACACCCCTTCAAGATATCCTGCTATCGAACTACTTTTGTAGATGTCCGTAAAGAATTCCCAATTGAAGTGCCTGAAAAATATATAATTTTTTTGCAGGAAACATTGATAAAAACGTGTTATTTGGTAATTTTTAATTATAATATACAAAAGTCTTTGAAATTTTAGTTGTTTTTTCAAATCTTTTTTACACTCATTATATTTTTCTTATACAGATGTGATAGGAAAAATTGTGAATGTGGAATCTTTACATGACTTTAATGTTAAGGGAAGAGACTACAAAAACTGATAATACTCTGAGAGATATCAAGTAACTAAATTAAAATCTAATTCTTCTGAAAATATAATTAGCTTTATACTACATATTAATTCTAATATTTTTTTTGTCCTAATTTATTTATGTTTTTACAATGATATGCATCTAACATGTACTCTTTGGGGAGTATCTGCTGCTCAAATCTTCGACTACTCCAACGAACGCATTGACTCTACAATTGTATGTGTCCTTATATGAGAATGTGAATTAAAATCATTATTTCTTCATACTTGAATGAACAAATTTTATTATTCACTTTCTCTCATAACAGAAAATGTTGATTACCTATAGGGCAATAAGGTTACAAAGGCAAATGCAGTCATAACCGAACTACTTTTGCACTTCATTTTGTGACTCTTTTAGGTAAAATTTATTTCACTTTTTGGAGATAACGCACCAAACCTAATGTGGTTTAGAAAGAATAGCTAATTCACTTCGTCGGAAACATAACCACTAACTCAATCCCACAAATACTTGTCATTCAAAGTGAAACAATACAATAGAAAAAAACAATAGAAAAAAATATAAATTCCATATGTACAACAAAAACATATAAAATAACCATAATCTTCCTCATCATTAGTAAAGTAAGAAATTGTGATGTCGAAATTACTTGTTTGCATCGAATGTGGAATTAACCATGGTTTCAGATGTTGGGTGGGCGCTTCATCTTAAGAAGGTGAGAGATAC
The DNA here is from genome assembly GCA_010577795.1 of Isatis tinctoria. NCBI lineage: Eukaryota > Viridiplantae > Streptophyta > Magnoliopsida > Brassicales > Brassicaceae > Isatis > Isatis tinctoria. Next base: position 18,297,019 of record CM021245.1, on the reverse strand, counting down.
CGACGATGACATGAGCACGACTACCTGGAACTTCAGCTTGATGAAAGCAAAGCAGAGTGTTTACCTCAGAAAAGTATTCACACAGGGAACACATGAAATCAGAAACAAAAGGAGTAAAAAAATCAAACGACAAACCTGAAAAAAAATATGAATTAATTATAAAGAATGTGGTAACAAACATATGAATTAATTATCTTACTCTGGTTTGAAAAAGAAAACCAATATATTCTTACGGTGATCAAGGATATCAGTGTTAAAGCTCTGTGGTGTAAGGACGATTGCATTTTTTTCTGTTAGCAAAGAACAAAGCTTCTCGTTAACATCTGAAATAGAAAACAAGGATAGATATGAGCGCGTGTCAGAATAGGTAAAAATAAACACATCATCGAAAACAAAGGGTCAGCCCAATACCAGTAAGAAGATAAATGCTCTTAGTTTTTGGATGGTACACCATCAGAAAGAGGCCCTTTTGGACATCTCCATGCCCATTTCTGCTTAGCATCTCCACATTTATGTGAACGTCATTGTTGGAATCTATCATCTTATCACTAAGCTTCCAGATTGCCTTTTATCCTCTACAATCTCATAAGGATTCAAAACCATCCACCACAGTGACTTCACTCTATGAAAGAAGTTGACCCCATATACATCTTCTCAAAAAGAACAAAGACAATTTCAGATTCATCAAAGCATACCTTTTCATTCTGTTAGACAACAATAGTTTATTCACCAATACTTCCACTATACCTGGTTGTTCCCAAGGACGGTGCACTAGAAGATTGGCGTGCACATCTGGAACTCCTGGGTTATTATACTCTGGAACTCCTGACCAAGTGGCAATATCCACTCTGAAAGAAAAGACTACAAGGTGTCTCTTTATAGAAATATCTAAACGGAAGGATGTTCGAATTGGTCATCGAATATTTTGGGATTATAAAGGGCTTATTAAAGCTTGGTCTTAACTCTATGTTTGTATTTTAGTATTTTTTTTCTTTTCGCCGTATATTACATGTAGTTTCAAGAACATGAATTTTCAAGAACATGAAACACAAGTCCTAGACTCCTAGGTAACAAGTTACGTTTCAGCTATGTTGCAAAAAAAGGAAAATGCTTTAGCAAAGAAGCAGACACTGCCGCAAAAGAAGCTTTCAGATTAATTTGTGGAACAAGTATGTGGTACGACTTAGATGCTTGGGGTAGAGCTGTTCTTCCTATATTAGTAATTCTTCTTGTCGTAGGTGACATGGACGAGCTTCAGATTTTTCAGAGATGGAAGCGATGATCATCCCATCACTTTGACAAGAATCATACGTCCATTAAGGATCAAGGTGACAAGGGTTTGGTTTTCGTATATAGAGTATGGGAGAATTTGGATCTAGCGGATAAGAATGAAAGAGAGCATAGCAGATCTCCAGGTTTCGTACATTGCGGGCAAAACAAAATCATAGAGGTCCCTTTGTATCAAATATCATTTCCTTATCTAGATGTCAAAGCTCTCCGATGTTCAAAGACCTTTGACATGTAAGATCTCCCAAAAGGAGGAGATATCACGAATAGAATTTCAGCCATCATCGAAATCAAGTTTCTCTAAAAATTTCCAAACAATCCGCCATCGTTTGGACAAAAATCCATACCTGATTGTTCCCAAGGAGGATGCAATAGAAGACTGGCAGAAACATCCGAGACTCTTGGGTTATTATATTATGTTATAGAGCTTAGTATTGGCTAGAGATGTCAATCCGTGCTTTAATCCACGGGTCTGGCCCAAGTGGATCCGCAACGGGTGGGCTTGGACATACAAATAGATGTCCATGAATTTGCGGGTTCGCGGGTTGAAACCTGTTGCAGTTTGCGGGTGTTAAGTATAAACCTGTAACGAGTTAATGTTTTAGTGGGTTAAACCATTTGAGAAAATATTACTTTTTATCTTCTTTGATTCCTTTCAATCAATGAGTCGGTGATGGCGGTCGAAAAAAATGAGTCGATGATGAAGATTTTCTTATCAGTTTCTCCATTGTTCCTAATTGAAGCTTTACCCAACTCTACGCATGCTTCCGTCTCCCTTATTGCCCCATTTCTCCATTGTTTTTTTCTAAAATTTTGGCTGGTTACTTCTTTTGATTTAGAGTACGATTATTGGTACTGGCGATCTATCTCCTCAATGGCCAGCTTCAAAATGGACGTCGTTGCAGGTTTAGTGAATATGAATCATTCCCTGTAGATGATATATTGTTATTACACGATTCTTGTTGCAAACTTTCTGTATAATTTCATAATTTTTCCTTTATCTTAAGATCCAATGGGACGAGCCATCTACGGTTCAGAGACCAAATAAGGTCTCACCGTGGGAGATCGAGCTTTTCTCACTATCCGCGCTAACATCAACACCTCCTCAACCACAATCGAAGTCTTAAAGGTCCAGACCCATTGATTCATCAGATTCAGGTACCTTCAAAAAGAAACTCGAACAAAGCCGACTTATCAATCGGATTACAATGCCAGAAAACCGAGACTCAACCCACAATTTGTTGTAGGTTATTCAGATTCAATCTCATGAGCAAGCCTGAGATCCTTAAGTGAGGAAGGAATAGCGTACAAACACTCAAAGATATACAATTACACATTGGCTTCATGTAACTCTAATCTTCATTTTTTTTTTAAGTTTGTCAGGATATACGAGAGCTACATGGTAGCTGAAAGCCTTATTTTGATGGCACTTCTTGTGTTTCTGTCCATAAATGACAAATTTCAGTCGTAGAGGACCAAGTGGTTAGTATTATTACTCTCTAAACAACTGAAAGATAAAGTCTGTAGCATCGTAATTCTTTTTAATGTTTTGAAGCTTCAGACTTGACTTGATCACTTAGTTTGCCTTGGCCCTTAGCATGTTGATCTTTACTTAACTTGGACTTGATGCCCCATATATGGTTTCTTTGGTTTCTTTGACTCGTGTGGTAGTGTTATAAAGTTATAGAGTTATAATGTAAGTAGTCGAATCCTTCATTGATTGAATTTTATTTTTTTGTACGTTTACTTATGTAAGTAACATAACTTACATGGATTGGATTATTAATATTTTGAAGCAGGTTTTCTAAATTCAAGACTTTCAAGTCTTGAAACCTTTTGCACTAACTAGTAACTAGAATCATTAGTAATGACTCATTATGTAATTTATGTTAACTTGTTAGTCGTTAAGAAGCTTAACGTAAGTTAAGTTAAACCCTAATAACCTAATTTGGCCCTCTAACTCTAAGCGACTAAGCGGCTTATAAAAGTAGACAACAACTGCCCTAAATTCTCATAATCTCTTTCGGCTAAACCACAAAATGGAGAAAAAGCTTGAAGAGGATTAGAGGACTTCGAGTAATAATGGTAAGTTGATTCATGATCTGCTTTGGTTCACAGTTTCATTCATATTTTTTTGTTTCATATACAGAGACAAAGACACAAGAAATAGAATGATAATTTCTTGACGTTATTATTACAGAATTCGGAGGACTTTAGCCACTTTCATTCGATAGATTTTCAGTCTCAAGAATTTGTTAACCTTGCAAACGATGAGCACGAACAAAGGTAATATGATGGATCGCGGCCATCTAGGGTTTGTGGAAGAAGGAACATTGAGGTTGAAGATGAATCAGATGATGATGACAGCGAAAGTTGTACGAACCGAGACAGAGAAAACAGTTTCTAGCCAACAAAGATGATGGCAACAGGAAGTCATCTAAACCACTAAGAAAAAGGGTTTATGTGGAGGATGATGATTATCTCAACAAGAAAAAGAAGCGGCAAGGTGAGGCTGAAGATGTTGATGGGAAAGGGAAGTCATCTCTTCTCAATAAAATAAAAAAACGGCAGGGTGAAGCTGATCATGATGGCAAAAGAAAGTCAATGATTGTGCGAGTTTTTAAGCTCGGCACGTCAATTACCCTCAACGTGCACAACACCGCAATCATAACGGCATGTCGTTTGTAGCACTTCAAGGTATCGATCCACAGGGAGTAGAGCCTAGGAAACTGCACTTTCATACAGCCTAACGACTACGACACCGAAGATGCGAGACCCGGACTAAGCTAGAGCCAAACTCTTGTTGAGTTTGTGTTTTATAAAAATTAAGTGTGTTTTACAAATGAAACTTAGATGAGCTTATATAGGCTCATACTAAGTGGAGCTTACAAATAAAATACAATACATGGTGAAAATGGATATGTTTGGTGAAAATAGAGATATTTGGTGAAAATGGAGATGGTTGGTGAGTTTGGAGATGGTTGGTGAGTTTGGAGATGGTTGGTGATATTGGAGATGGTTGGTGAAAGTGAAGACTTCCGTCAGAATGATACGTCCCCAGTAAATAAATCATAACTCTCTAACCACAGCTCTGATTGACGTGAAATGACCACCATTGGAAAGCTAACTCAATTGGCTATAACTTTGGTGAAGAGCGCAGAAGCTAATTCTCAATGGAAGATCTTCACACGGGTCGATCTTTCAAATACTTTGGATTGTCTCCGAATCTTCATTTATTTCCTTCTTTTTTCACCTCTTTATCTCTTCTTAGTCTTCATTACTTGATTCCACCTTTTTGCCTCAAATTTCCCCAAAATATCTATGAATACATATAAAAATAAAAATAAACAAAGCCTTAAAAACACTAAAAATACAGCATATCAATTCCCCCGGACTTGCCTTTTGCTTGTCCGCAAGCAAACAACAAACGATAGCCCGGAAGAAGATTTATTGAAACATAAAAAATGAAATTAAAGATAGAGGATAGGCTTGGGGGAGTCCCCAAGCGGCGCGTTTAACGTCGCTAGCTTGACGGTTGTGTCTTCTTACTCTTCCTCTCCTTGATTGTTTCCTTCACTCCAAGTAACGACGCCCAAGAGTGCAAGATCACAAGAAAAAAAAAAGAAAAGAATAACAACAAAAGAAAAATAAAAAGATGAAAGAAGAGAACTCTAGTCTCAGCCTCTTTCCTATCTCTAATGGCAGTCGAACTACTCCCCGGCAACGGCGCCAAATTGATTGTGCGAGTTTTTAAGATCGGCACGTCAATTACCCTCAACGTGCACAACACCGCAATCATAACGGCATGTCGTTTGTAGCACTTCAAGGTATCGATCCACAGGGAGTAGAGCCTAGGAAACTGCACTTTCATACAGCCTAACGACTACGACACCGAAGATGCGAGACCCGGACTAAGCTAGAGCCAAACTCTTGTTGAGTTTGTGTTTTATAAAAATTAAGTGTGTTTTACAAATGAAACTTAGATGAGCTTATATAGGCTCATACTAAGTGGAGCTTACAAATAAAATACAATACATGGTGAAAATGGATATGTTGGTGAAAATAGAGATATTTGGTGAAAATGGAGATGGTTGGTGAGTTTGGAGATGGTTGGTGAGTTTGGAGATGGTTGGTGATATTGGAGATGGTTGGTGAAAGTGAAGACTTCCGTCAGAATGATACGTCCCCAGTAAATAAATCATAACTCTCTAACCACAGCTCTGATTGACGTGAAATGACCACCATTGGAAAGCTAACTCAATTGGCTATAACTTTGGTGAAGAGCGCAGAAGCTAATTCTCAATGGAAGATCTTCACACGGGTCGATCTTTCAAATACTTTGGATTGTCTCCGAATCTTCATTTATTTCCTTCTTTTTTCACCTCTTTATCTCTTCTTAGTCTTCATTACTTGATTCCACCTTTTTGCCTCAAATTTCCCCAAAATATCTATGAATACATATAAAAATAAAAATAAACAAAGCCTTAAAAACACTAAAAATACAGCATATCAGTCAACCCAGCCAAAGAAGAAAAAAAAAGCAGATGATTCTAAAGATGACAATGGAAAGTCATCGAATCAGAAACCGAGAAGGCAGTACTCACCTGTACAGGAACATTTTACAGTGATTACTAAGCCGGATGGCTCAGAAAAAGCACAATGCAAGCATTGCAAGATAGAATATAAGCATGACTCCCACAAGACTGGTACTAATTTTATGAGGCATCATTTTACAGTATGCAATCATAAGGCTACGACTGGTGATGTTCGTCAGATGATGATCAATACAGAAGCAAAATTACAAGCACGAAAAATTGATCACTCTATCTTTCGTGCGATGGTAGCAAAGTGTATCATTCAACATGATTTGTCATTTGCTTACGTTGAATACAAGAAATTTAGGTCAGTTTGGAAGTCTCGAATGCTGATGTGAGGTTTATCAGTCGCAATACAACCGTAGCAGATGTTTACATGTTTTATCAAAGTGAGACCGATATTTTGAAAAGAGAATTACCTAATATTCCTGGAAGGATTAGTTTCACCTCTGACTTGTGGACGACAATCAAGCACGAAGGGTACATGTGTTTGACAGCACGCTACGTCGACAGAAACTGGAAGTTGAACAACAAGATTATTGCATTTTCTGCTCTACTCCTCCACATACAGGTATGCATTTAGCAATGAAGCTTCTTGATTCATGGAAAGAATGGGGAATCAATAAAAAGTGTTTTCAATCACATTGGACAATGCAACAAGCAACGATTTAATGCAAAACATTCTGAAAAGTCAGCTTTTGTTGCAGAATGATTTGTTGTGGAAAGGTGAGTTATTTCAAGTTAGATGTGCAGCTCATATTCTTAACCTGTTAGTTCAAGACGGTCTTAAAGTGATTGGCAATTCCTTGCATAAAATCAGGGAGAGTATTAAGTATGTTCAAGGTTCTGAATCGCGTGAGATTTTGTTTGGGAAATGCATGAAATCTGTGGGTATAAACGTGAAGGCTGGTTTAGTATTGGATGTGCCAACTAGATGAAATTAAACTTATAAAATGCTTGATAGGGCTATCAAGTATAAAGCTGCTTTTGCTCATCTTAAAATGCATGACGTAAAAAACTAGAAGTTTAATCCATCGGAAGATGAGTGGAATCAAATCAAGGAGATGTGTGATTTCTTGGAGCCATTTGATGAGATCACACGGCTAATGTCAGGTTATACATATCCATCTTCAAACTTGTATTTCATGCAGGTTTGGAAGAAACAAAATTGGCTGAAAGTGAATGAAGCAAGTACAGATGAAATTGTGAGAAAAATGGTCGTACCCATGAAAGAAAAGTTTGATATATATTGGGAAGAAGTTAGTGATATTTTTGCTGTGGCTTCTGTCTTTGATCCACGTTTGAAGCTTACACTAGCAGAATTTTTCTTTGGAAATCTTGATCGAATTTCTCGTGAAGGAAAAATGGTACAATTACATGCTAAGCTGAGAAAGCTTTTTAAATCATACGAGAGCAAACCAAAGGCGACAACACCAGCTACACAGACACATGAAAGTGATCAACATAAAGAGGATGATAGAGAAAAGTAAGTACATATTTACGTTATGTTTTTTCTTTGACTTTTTATTTATGTGTGGGGAGATATTTTTTGGTAGCTTTCTACGTAAAACGTCAGGTTATAGCATTGTAGGAAACTAGGAATCACTTATATAACTCTTATAGTCATATAACTCTGCCAGTCTTTGACATGTTTTATAGCCATTTAAATGTGCCGATCTACTTCGAGTTTTAATATGTGATCTTCTCATAATTTTATAACAAGTTATTAACTACTGTATAATTTTTGGTTTAGGATTTCTTTGCTTTTCGAAAGTCAAGTGCTGCTGTTAGTTGAAAGACTTCTCTAGAAATGTATCTTGAAGAACCAGCATTCGACGTGACCAATGAGAGTCTAGATATCCTGAAATATTGGAAAGACAACTCTCACAAATATGGTGAATTGGCTTCAATGGCTTGTGACCTTCATAGCATTCCTATAACAACAGTAGCTTCAGAATCATCTTTCAGCATTGGAGCTCGAGTTTCGAATAAATACAGAAGTTGACTTCTTCCCAAAAATGTTCAAGCTTTGATCTGAAGCATATGAAAACGGTAAATCTATTGTTTTATCGTTTACAATATTTGATAGTCATATAAAATGTTAACTAACTTATTATGTGTAGAAGAAGAGGAAGAATATGATGATGAGGAAGAGACAAAACCAACTTTTGAATCCATCATCAATGATGAAGCTGAAGCTGAAGATGCTGAAGATGATGAGTACTATGAATATTTATATGCAGATGGAGATGAAGATGAAGACGAGGAGGACAATGAAGATGAAGAAGATGAAAGCTGATAAAAAATTCATGTTTGGTGTGTTATTGTTGCTCCGGGATTTAGTTTAAATTTCAGTTTGAATTTCTTTTATTGATTTTTGGATTTCAGTGTAGACTTAATCTATTGTTCTTTCTCGGATTCAGTTAAGAATTTGAATTTCACTATTGATAATCTTGTTTTTGTACTATTTCACGTTTTTAAGGCACAAATCTTTCATTCTCATCAATCAATTCAAGGATATGTAACAACTAACAAGTAAAGAGACATTAATCCAAATAAATCTTCGTATTTGCACATGTGTGTCAAACGATGAGATTGAAGACTATCTAAAAAATTATTTTAGAGAGTCAAAAGTGTTATACGAAGTTCAAACTTCATAAGGAATGAAAACATACTCATTTTAAAGACACAAACCACAATAAAATTCAACCCATAGGTTTAGTGGCCGTAACCCGCAACAGGTCAACCAGCCTGGTCTGACTAAAAAGTTGAGACCGCAATGGATGGGCCATTTGGACACGGGTTGGCCCGTCCGACATTACTAGTATTGGCTTACTGATCTTATTGTGGACATTATGGATCGCCGCATTAGCATAGATAATTGTAGGAAACTATATACATAAATTTTCTTCATCTAAGAGATTGTGAGTGCGGCAGCAATATGCTGTAGAAAATCACAGTTGGATCAGAGTTTAGCTCTTGCTGCAAATAATAATAAATTTTTTTGTAAACTCTTCATTTGTGTACTATAAATGAACTTAACTTTTTGGAGTGTTTTGTATCCATACATCTTCTATATAGGGAATTATGTTTATGAGTTGGAAGATTTTGTATATGCCAATTAAATGAGAGATTTTAGAGTTGATCAGATGAATATGATAATCAGGCGCATACACGATTGGAGTGACTATATTTGGGGATTTGAAGAAGCTGTTGAAATGTCTTTGAATCCTAATGAACAAGAGAAATCACATGTGAAAAATGAGATAGGTGATAATGCTAATGAGGTTCAAAATCCATCGGTCGAAGGGAGATCAGTTTTTAGTTCAATGAGGGGTAAGCAGAAGCTCTCGGATCATGATGCAGAGACAATTAACAAAACGTTTTGTGCCAATGATTAAGATCAAAATAAGTAGCAGTTGATGAAGACATAAAAACATTCGTTCGAAGATTGTTACATGATTCTTTCAATCTTTTGAAGGAGAAACTACATAATAAAATTGAGACCATATGGGCAATATCGAGAATGAGTTTAAACAATTTAAGGAGTCTCTCAATGTAGTTGGATTTGCAACAAGGAATAGAGAGACATCAAACACTTCAAACCCAACCATTGTTGACGATTCTAAAAAAAACGACTGGTAAGTAAAAAAAAAAGGTTAATCGTGTTTATTTGTTACTATCACTTATTTTCTCTCTGGAAATAGAAATTTTTTTTATTTTAAGTTAATAGGTCTGGTATCATATCTATTTTTGGAAAATGTGTTTAAGTCTTGCGTACCACATGATTGTAAAATATGACATATGTCTTTTTAGCAAGCGGTTTGTAAAATATTTTGTGTAGGCTTTTGTGAAATATGACATTAAGGTCTTTTGTAATAAGATTATATTGTAAAGATCTGTAAAATACTATGTTTAGTCTTTTGTAACAAAAGTTTGTAAAATATTTTTTTTTAATCATTATACCTTCAACATTGAAATATTGTGGAATCGTTTATAACTTACTGTAGTTTATGATTTAATTTTTGTATATTAACCTTTTTATCGATTAAACAAAAGAAATAAATAGAATTTTGAATCTACCATTGCAATCAGTTTTGTAGTTGTAGGAACATAATTTCTACGATATGGCAAAACCAAATATTTGATTGATGTAATGATAAAACATAATTAAAATTACAACACTTGATTCCAATATCTAATGAACAAAACGGTTTGTGTGGAGTCGAGACACTCTTTTAATTAATTCTTAAATTGCTCGTAGTGTGACAGTGTTTACACAATCAGAATCCCAAGATAAAACCACACTTCGACTATTACACAACACTTAGAATAAAAGCTAACAAACCTCAAAAACTATATTGTACTCTCAGACTTTAGAACTGAAACTAGCAAATAATAAAATAATGGATGAATGGAATTGTTGCCTTTAATTTTTGGTTTCACAATCGTGTCTATCAAAGAATTGCACAACCCACGTTTTAATATTCAAAGGTACATAAGGTACATAATGTGTTGTTATGGAGAATTAAGTCAGACATTAATTGTCATAATGGAGCATTGATCTCTTTGACCAATATTAACATTGACATTAACGTTGACATTAACATTGACGATAATTGTATATATGATTAACTTTGACCAAATCAATGTAATAATATATTACTTTATGAATTTTTTTTTCTATGTTAATGAAAACACAAAAGATAAACAATAATAAGGTTTATTAAAAATAAGTTAAGTGGACATAAAATCCAACCAACAAATCGAAATCCAAATATCCAATGTAGAATATTTGATAATTTTTATATTTAGCCAAATATTAAAGTTTTACAAGCTATCTACTTTAGACCTCCATTTCTCATTCAAACCACTCCGATTTTGACATGTGATTACACTATCTCATAGTGCTCACGAATGTCCGATCATTCCGACCAACGTCTTCACTCGGAAACCTATCGGCAAATGATCTGAAATCATTTCGTCAAAAATGAGTTCCAACAGTAGCGAATATGAATACTCAGATTATATTTTTCACAAAAGGAGATGCGGTGATATGCGAAAAAGGTGGTGCGTTTTTCGTCTACGGATTTGGTGGAACAAGGAAAACATACTTATGGACCATACTATCTGCAGCTATTTGATGGAAAGGCCTCATTGTACTGAATGTAGCATCAAAAGGAATTGCTTATTTGTTGCTACCAGGTGGTAGGACTGCTAATTTTCGATTTGGAATACCCATTAATCCAAAAAAATTTACCACATGCTCTATAAAACCAATATTTGATCTAGCAACAGTGATAAGAGAAGCTAAGCTTATTATTTGGGATGAGACTCCAATGATGTAGATAACATTGTTTTGAAACCTTTGATCAGAGTATGCGTGGTGTTATTAGATGTAACCATGATAAGCAGGTAAAATAGTCGTTTTTGGGGAGACTTTCGACAAATATTTTACCATTGATCCATGGCGGTGGTAGATTAGAAACTGTATTGTCAGCTCCAAACTCATTTTATCTGTGGAAGAGCTGTAAGGTTCTAAAACTTACTAAGAATATGAGGTCACTAACAAGTGTTGGTGATTATGATGCTAAAGAACTTGAACTTTTCTCAAAGTGGATTCTTGATATTGGGGATGGAAAAATCACTGAACCTAATGAAGGAGAAACTGAGATTGAAATCCCTGAAGATTTGCTGATCAAGGAGTGTAATGATTCCATAGAAGCAATAGTTAGAGAAGTTTATGGGAGTTCGTTTGCCAGGAATTCAGATCCAAAATTCTATCAGGGAGGAGCAATATTGTCTCTAACAAATTTAAACGTCGTTATGATCAATGATAATATGTTATCTCAGATGTCAGATAACGTTTAAAACATTTACTTGATCTCTTAATTGATAAGCCATTGAGTCATTGACTAATGTCCTGAAATTTTAACTGCATTTGACAGTAAAAATTGTTTTGCATGTCATGTTGCTTAGGAATATTGATCATAAACGTGGATTATGCAATAGAACAAGACTTCAAATTACTCAGTTGGTCTACCCATGTTTTCGAGACCATAGTTATAACGGTAATAGGGTTGGTCAAAAGGTATTAAAACCTTTCCGTTTAAAATGCGGCATTAGGCAATTTCCACTTGTTTTTGCTTTCGTGGTGACCATAAACAAGAGTCAAGGTCAATAGCTAGAAAATGTTGGTTAATATCTACCAAAACCGGTTTTTTTTCACAGACAACTCTACATAGCAGTTTCCAGAATTAAATCAAGGTCGGGCCTGAAAATTCTTATTATTGACCAAGAAGGCAATCCATAAAAGAAAACCAAAATTTTGTTCACAAGGAATGCCAAAACATTAAATAATTTAAATTGTGTCGCTACTCCTTGTCGCTTCTCTAGCTTTAACCCAAGTAACTTTTACCAATGTTTTGTGACACTTGATTCTACATTGAATCTAAACCACAATGATCCAGATCTACAACAATGATTTCCCTTTTTTCCTTCGTCAGATTGTAATTACTCATCTTGTAATTAGAATCAACGGTCGTCTGAGTTTTGTTTGTATGTCTCATTATTGCGCTATATTTTTAGTTGAGATACAAGTCAAATACAATTCTTGTTTACGCCTCTAATGTCCATAAATTGTGTGATTAATAGAGTTTGTGATCTGGGTTATTTATGTCAGGAAATGGAAGATCAGAAGAAAATCACTCACAAGGTTTACTTCGATGTAGAGATCGACGGGAAAGAAACTGGTATGAGTTGATCATCTTTAGTGTTCATCAGTTTACGAACATCTCTTTATACTTTAAAATTCACTTTTTTGCTTTATAACTTTCTATTGAGGTTTGATTATATATTCCTATCTATTTCTCAGCTAGAGTTGTCATTGGCCTATTTGGCAAAGCAGTTCCGAAAACTGCCGCTAATAAAATATATTGCATTGATCCATAATTCTGTTTATTATTCAAATATCCACAATATCTTGTACATGATTATCTGTCCATCTAGTTAATGGCAACTAATCTCAAGTTTCAAAAGCATTTATCATGCAATTGTACTCTTATTGGTATCTTTAGTGGGAGATACATAAAACCCGAATAAGGTAAACTAAGATGAAAAAGAAGCAGCTTGAGATGATTTCACTCCTTTTATGCAACCAAATTTTACCATCGCGACTTTTTTTCTTCTATCTCTTTTATTCGTCATCGGATACTCAAGCTTACCACGGATGGGAGCACTAGCTCAAACCTTGATCTCTTCATCTAGGTGGATTGAAGGTAAAATCCGTTAACAAACCTCACCATTTCCGTCAAACCTTGATCTCTTCATCTAGCTTGATCGAGTAATCTCTTTTACTTGCCATCAATTTCATCATAGTAAGCATTATACTAGATTTTAATTCATTCATAGTAATTCATTCACATATGTGAGGGATTTGAAAATTTTGGATTTATATTTCACATTTTCTTTGTTCATAGTTTGATAACGGCGGAACCCTTTTTCTGACTTATGTGTTCTAATAGTAATGATTCTTTGATGATTGATTTATGATTTTTGGGTAGGCAACAAAGAGCTTATTTTTACTAAAAATAAAATAAAGTAAAACAAAGCTTGGTGAATGGTAATTGAGTATCTCAATTACAAACGTTTTTGGAAAACAATCGTGATGATGGTAATTGAAACTTCTCTTTCGTATACAATTGGGTGTTTTGTTCTCTCTGAGACAAGTGATAAGTGATGTGATATGAATTAAATTCTTCAAGAAATTATCATGGTATATCCTATTTATAATGATAAGATTCTCATTATTATTATGACAACAAACTTCATATTTACTAAATTTTGGCCATGAAGTGTCGGTGTTAAATGTGTCTCTCTTTTAGACGGAGAACTCATGCAAACATAACTAATAACATTGTTAAATATTTTAATTATCTGATACTTTCACTTCTACTGCTCTTCTAGATGCAGCGTGCATGAGTACATCATCATCTTTGCTTCACTCTTCCCTCGTCAATTTGGTTATGGTTCTTGCTGAATTTAACATGGGAAAGTAGCTTTGGACATGGCTCTGCGTTTTGGGAGCCATTTCAAGTCTTACGATCTAGTCAAGCGGTTGAAGATCATGCATGTCCACTGACGATATATAGAAAGAGTTAATGAGATTTTTTAGTATTGTGACCAGTTTGAGGTTACTAAAACAGGTTTGGCATTACGTGATTTGATTGCTTCTAAACCGGATATTAGGTTTTTAGGTAGAAGAAACCCAATTGAGATAATACCATATATTTACATGATTGATAATTAGATTATTTCATTATTCTTAGGATTGTATATTATAGGTTTAGCTTTCATATATATGTAATATAAATAAAATATTGTACACTTTGAGAGAATACAATAATTTTTCTTCAGTTTTTAGAATAGTAAATATAATATTTTAACTTTTATTTTTTATAGAAACATATATGTCAGGTAATTATTTAAATATACATTTGAAATTGTTATGTAAATTACATAGAAATTAACGACAAAACATCAGTTTATATAAAACAAAAATAGGGTTTAAAAGTTTACGTAAAACGGAATGAGTTTAACATTCCGGCTATTCATTACTTCACTTAATTATTATTCCAAATCATTAGGGCTTATGATCATTATTATACCCATCCAATTTTATACTTTAGAGAAAACATAATTCCAAAAGCTACCTACAAAGGAAAAATAAAGAAAAATAGAGTCACATTGCATGGCCACATGTGTATGCAAATATAGTAGGTAAAGAAAATCCTAAAGTTATACTTTTTTTCCAGTGATCTCATCAAATGTGGTAGATTGGACTCTAGGCTGTGGCAGCGAGCTTGGCGAGAACACCAACAGCGATCGAGTTAATGTAAGTGCAAGGCTCAGTGTAAACGGAGGTCCACCGTAAATCCTGGAAGTTGTCTTGACGGTCGGGTCCTCCCAAGATGGCTCCGGTCAACTCGTTAGCGTTAGGCTGGTTCTTGTTGTACCATTTCACAAAGCTCAATGGGCAGCTCAACGGCGCGTTGGCTTCAGCCATTGGCACTGAGGCTCCTCTGTGGTGGGCTTGCTTTGGCGGGTTTGGTCCAAACCCAACCATGTACGATCTTCCTCTTGGGTTATGCCCTAGTATATAGTCGATCTGAAACATGCATAGAATAGAGAATTTCAGGCTGTTTTCTATGATTGCGTGAGAACTACACGTCGTTTCCTTGCAGATATATCACTTCGTCATAAGTTAAAAAGAACATTTTGAAACTTCCAATTGCCAAATAGGGTTACTTGTGGTAGATTCAAACTAGTTTTGGTGGTATTCCGAATGTTTATATAAAACATGATGTGTATTCTTGTGAGAAAAATTACTTGTTTTTTGGCGAAAGCCATGAGGTGTGTTGAATCGAACTGTTTGTTTCCGCAAGAGATCTTTTGGTTGTGTTTCTGGAGAAGATCTGCGTAGGCCGAGAATAAGAATGCTGTCGCGGTGACATATTGAGTGTTGGCTCCATCCCTCAAGTGAATCATACCACCTAATCAATATAATTAAGAAGAATCAAAATAATATATATATATACTTTAAAAATAATAATACTTATGTTAATATCCCTCAAGTGAATCCTACCACCTAATCAATATAATTAAGAAGAATCAAAATATTATATATATATACTTTAAAAATAATAATACTTATGTTAATATCCCTCAAGTGAATCCTACCACCTAATCAATATAATTAAGAAGAATCAAAATAATTATATATATATACTTTAAAAATAATAATACTTATGTTAATATCCCTCAAGTGAATCCTACCACCTAATCAATATAATTAAGAAGAATCAAAATAATTATATATATATATACTTTAAAAATAATAATACTTATGTTAATATATATGGAGGCAGGACCTGGGGTATTGAAGACTTGGTGGTATGGACTACCCGGGAGATTCGAGCATACGAAACTATCTGCTTGTTGTTTGTATAGGTCAAGTCCTTTAATGCCTTCGAAGACCATCTGCATTTACATAAATACATATGTATATACATAAATTGATTTCTACCAAAGAAAAGCTAACTTTGGATATGTCTTACAGTTTATATACCTTGACTAGGAGGATCTGTGCACCGGCGTACTTGAGATCCCAGCTAAACTCTGCGACATAACCACTTATGGCTTCGAACTTGACGTAGCTTAGGTAGATATCCTGTCTCGTTGCCTTGTATAACCATGTTGCTGCCCATAGCAACTCGTCCTTCACATGTGTGTCAAAATTTATATCAATTACATTAATGTGAAGAAAGACCAAAAATAAAGAAAAAGAAAGAAGAAGAAGATATTTGATATTTGGAAAAAAAAAATTGCTCTAGAGGTTTGAGATGAGATTTACATTGTAACCGGAGCAAGAACAATAGAAGGGGCATTCTCCATCGTATGTACCCTTGTGGCTCTTGGCTAGCTTGAAAAGCTGAATTTGAAATATTTGATCAACCCTTTAATTCCTTAATTAATATAAACCAATATCTAAATATGTATATAAAAGATGTATCATATATATAAGCTTATACCAATTTGGCTTTGTTGAGGAGCCGGCGGGAATATTTGTGGTCGACGTGGCGGAAAACCATGGAGGAAGCTGCCAATGCAGCAGCAGTCTCGGCCGCGATCTCGGTTCCTGGATCTTTATCACTTATCTGCAACACCGTCCTTGGTGTTTGCATGTTCTCTGGCCTCGCCCAACACTGGTGATCCGCATGTGGGTCACCAACCTATTTGATCAATTTATAGACACAAACCATTTTCATTAATTAGCAAATGATGAGCATGTTCATCTTTCATTCCAAATGTAAGAACATGGTTTTGAATCTTTTAGAATCATATCTAGAAAAGAAATAAAACTAATTAAAACATTTCTTAAAAATTTTGTTATATATATATATATATATATATATATATATATATATCTGGTTCGGACCTGAACATAGAGCCGGTTCTTGCGAGAAGCACATTTGAGGAAATAATCTGTACCCCAACGGATAGCGGTTCGAGCGCTTTCTAGCTCACCCGCGGCTCGGAGTTCTTTTTCATAGGAAAGGGTGGACCAAGCCAACGTTGTGATCGTGAACGCCATTGGAAGACCATACTTCACATTGTCTCCTGCGTCATAGTACCCTCCAGCCAAATCCATCTATACAATATATTATTATTAATGTAACTTGTAATATTCAATACAAATCTAATTTCTGAATAGACATAATTTGCTCAAGATATATAATAAATAAACCACAAACTTACATTTGCGAGTTTGCCATCGTCAAGAGCAGAATCACCTCTCCATGGAACCCTATTATTAGAAGGGAGTTTGCCTGATCTTTGTGCTTCCAAAAAGATTAGGGATTTCGTTAGGGCTTCTTTGTAGTTTATGTGACCATTTACACACACAATGCTTACGAGAGCCAACAATATAGCCCTCATCACAACATTCCCTCTTCCTTTATCCCCATTATTACCCATAATTTCAAATTTTAATTTTGTAATAAAAATGCCAACTCTTTATATAAATAGTGAGTGCAGAAACTGAATCTTTTTTTTTTATATTCCTCTCTTTTTATGAATTTCTTTTTTTTTTGTCTCAACAAAAAACGAAAAACAGTTGCATGCTTTTCGTTTTTTCTTGTTTGTGTTTTATTGTTTTATTGTTTTTTTTTTGTTTATTGCTTTTTTTTTTCTCTTTCTCCTGTCTTAGGTTTTATATAGGTTTAAGGTGGCGGGAATGATTAAGGGAAACTTATAATAGAATTTTTTTGGAAGGTTAAGTATAGGTTTACTAATCTTGACTTGATATTCACATTCATCGGTCACTAGCTTTTGTCTTTTCTTGTTTTCATTTTCTTTACTATTTTTTAAGATCCTAAAAAAGGATGATTGGATTCTTCGTTTCTTCGTTTAATTTAGATCATACATTGTTCCCCTTTGGATTGTTAAACTTGGACATAATTTAGTCTTATATTGAAAGAAAAAATGAATGAAAGAAAAAGATAAGAACATGAATAAACTTGAGATATTGTAGTAGTACAATGGTGGCTGTTGTTCCAGCCCAAACCTTTAAACTCTTAATTGGGAGCTTTTCTATGTGTTACATCATCCAACCTTTTTTTTTAAGTGATGTCATCTGAGCTTATACTAGTTGGCTCAACATGAGTTAGTTTTTTTCTTCTTAAAAATTGTGGGAATTTCGGACCTTCCTCTCGTAGTCTTAATATAAAACTTGCAAAATGATTATAAACAGGTGGAATATATGTGATAGAAACTGAACAGATTCTCTCTTTATTTCGATAAATGAACAAGGATACTTCTTGTATCACCACAGATCGGTGAACAAGCCCTGAGTATTCTCAAATCTCTCGATACTCTTCCCTCCCCTTCCTTGTTCTTTTTTATATCTCTTCCTATTACAAATCTGAGACTTAACGATCGAATACAAAGATGAGAGGCCAAAAGATAAACGAAAGCCCAACTAAAGCCCAAAGCTTCCTTCAAATCATCTTTGCTGCCAATTCTTTCCTCTGTCTCCTTGTATATACTCGCCAGGGCTTATCAATACCCTGCTCGTGAAGAACCACCTTGTCCTCAAGTGGATAAGTGGGAAACTGTCTCTTCAAATCCATCACACACATCCAAATGTTCTCATGTGCTGGCAAATTCTTCCAACTAACCAACACCTCCAAATGTCCAGATGTATCATAACGAGAGTCTAACAACTCATTCGGCTCCAGAATCAACTCGTCTTGTGAAGAAAGAGTGTGAGGCAAAGAAAGAACCTGGACTCCACTGCATATAACAGGCTTAAGCTGAGAGATGTAAAAGACTGTATGAATGCGTGATTCCGCAGGTAATCTCAGCTTATAAGCAACCTTTCCAATGCGCTCCAAAACTTCAAAAGGGCCGTAAAAACGAGCAGCCAATTTCTGATTGAAGCGACGACTGACAGATTGTTGGCGGTATGGTCTTAGCTTCAGATAAACCATAGAACCTACCAACAACTCTAAGTCGCATCTATGCTGATCCGCATGAGACTTCATCACTGCTTGAGCACAAAGAAGATGTTGCTTCATATACTGTCACGCTCTTTAAGCATAGTTTCTAAATCAAAATTAGTAGTGGAGACGGATTCATAAGAGGGTAAAGCTGGAGGATCACGTCCATACACTATCTTGAAAGGAGTAGTACGTGTTGCAGTATGATATGAAGTATTGTACCAAAACTCGGCCCATGGCAAGAACTTTGCCCACAGCTTCGGATGAGATGACGCAAAACAACGTAAAAATGTCTCTAAACATCGGTTGAGCACCTCTATTTGACCGTCTGACTACGGATGGAACACTGTGCTGAACTGAAGCTTCGTTCCAGATGCTTTAAAGCATTCTTTCCAAAAAATTGCTTAGAAAGATCTTATCACGATCAGAAATTATCGATTTAGGATATCCATGTAACCGAACAATTTTTTGAATGAAGCGTTGAGCAACATCAGCAGCCGTAAAAGGATGGTGTATGCCAATGAAATGTCCGTATTTGCTCAAGCGATCTACCACTACGAACACAACGTTGATTCCCTTAGACATCGGTAATCCTTCGATGAAATCCATTGAGATATCTTCCCAAACTTGAGTAGGAAGATCTATTGGCTGAAGCAATCCGGCTGGAGATAATGTTGATTATTTGTGAGTTTGGCATATCTCGCACGCCGCCACGTAACTCTGAATCTTCTGATAACGGTAGGGTCTCACACAAATAGGTCCCACTCCAGGTTGCAGATTGATAGCGTGTTCATAGCCACGGTTAGGAGGTAATTCTTTTGGCTCTTGAAACACCATCTCGTACTGCTTCAACAGCTGAGTTAACTGTTCTGGTATATCTGTCTCTGACTGAAGATTTTTGAGTGATGGTGGTTTCTCATGGAGAGACTCATCAACTCTCAGTGTAATACGCTGACCCTCATACCAGAAGGAATACTCGTGCAATTCCCAATCCACTTTACATTCACCAAGTTTTCGAAGCCATTTAATACCTAAAATTGCATCCACGTTCCCAAACTCAAGAACAATAAAGTCAGCAGAGAATGTCATGTCTTGTAATGTCATTTGAACATTATTACAGACTCCAGCTCCTTGTACTGAGACGCCAGTGCCGAGTCTTATGTCATAGTACTTCTGTTCTGTCTTCAGTCGCAAACGATTGACTAATTCCGGAGCAATAAAGTTGTGCGAGGCTCCACTATCTAACATTACGACAATAACATTCTTCTTCAATGAACCCCAAATTTTTGTTATATGTGGAGAAGACAATCCCATAAATGACCGTAATGACAGAGTTTTTAGTTGTGGTTCCTATGAGATTATAAGGATTTAGAAGTATAGAAAAGAAGTATTTGAGAGATTTAGCAAAGAGATTAAAAGACTTAAATGGAGAATATAAGAAAATGAGAAGATGAGAGAGTTTAGTGTGTAGTAGTAGTAGTGAGGAGGATGAGAAGTGTGTGTTTCATTAAGCACAATAAGGGGCCTTTATATAGGCTTACAACATCAGTCTGAAACCTAAACAAATGATACTATAATTGTAATGGAGTGTTGTAGGTGAATTCATGATGAAAGCTTAAGTGTGGCCAAGTTAGGTGAAAGATAGGTAAACAAAGTATATGGATGAATTTTTGGCTATGTTCAGCCTACCCACCACCTTCCTTAGCAGCCTCCAATGGTCCTACAATGTCTGCCATGATCCAGCTTCTATTTACTTCTTTAGCTAGATAACTTCATCTCCATTTACCGATTCACCACTTGGTTTATTGTTCTTTGTTTAACACTCCCCCTCATGCTTAAACCTTATGGATGAATCCAAAGGGTTAAGTATGGACAACTCATGCCTATTACCTCATTAAAAACCCCATGGAGAAAACCATTTGGGACAAAACTCCTATGGGGGAAAAAGAGTGTAATAGTCATGAGTTAAGAGGAATGTCAACTAAAAGCTGGATAGATCGACGAGTCCACGTTTGCTATAAATCTTGTTGCAAACCTTTTGACTCGCTGCTTTGGTGAAGATATCTGCCAGTTGATCTTCACTTTTGGTATAGCAGGGCAGGATAACTCCTTCTTTAATCTTTTCACGGACTTTGTGACAGTCGATCTCGATGTGCTTGGTTCTTTCGTGAAAGACTGCATTTGTGGAAATATGGATTGCCGCTTGGTTGTCGCAGTGCATGGTGATTGGTTCTTGTTTCTCAATGCCGAATTCTTTAAGCAAGGCCTTGAGCCACGTTAACTCATTCGTAAGTTTCCTCATGGCTCTGTATTCTGCCTCTGCACTTGAACATGACACAACCTTTTGTTTCTTCGTCTTCCATGTCACTATATTTCCTCCAATGAAGGTACAATAGCTGAATCAATGCCCTTAGTCTTGTCATGGCTCTCTTGAAAATGATTGGCAATTCAACTTTTTGATATTCTTAATCATGGTTTGAATATGGTTTGGTTTGATCTCGGTTAACAGGCATATCCTCATCATTTCCTCCATCTTCTGAAGGTTTTTGCCTAAATAGTGGATCATCTATATGGAATGGAGGTAAGTCAGTAACATTAAAGGCGGAAGATATTTTCAACTGACGTGGCATGTTATGACGGTAGGCATTTTTTTTTAAACTATGTTAAATTAATTCAAAAACTGAAAAAGATTTACAACATTTTTTGGATTTAGAGTTGCCGAAAGCTTTTAAACCTAAACTAAAACCAAAGTTCTATTCCATTACCGAAAACCAAAGTTGCAGACCCTCATCGAATCTTCTATCCCCCAATTTACGAATAGATAAAATCTGATTGCGAACTTGCCGATCAATGAATTGAACGATAGCTTCTGTAGTTTTTGGGTCCTCCCCATGTTTTCATGAATTTTTTTCCCTCCATATAGTGTGAATTGAAGCTTGGAAGATGAATTTGATATGAAAGCATTGAATGTCCCGACGGTTGGTACATACGAGAGGAAGAAGACGACTCCAGTCAGAGGTGTAGTCCAGCTTGAGGAGCTTCTGAGTGAGTTTCCTCCAGATGGCAGAGGAGTAGTTGCAGCCGAAGAAAAGATGGTCTCGCGATTCTGTGGGATGAAACCAAAGGACACATGACGAGTTTGCCTCCTTGCTCCACACCCCTATGCGAACACCAGTCATCAATCTGTTCTGAATAGCTAGCCAGGCGCAAAAAGAGTATTTAGGGATTGCATGAGTGAACCAGATCCCTGAATACCAGCTCACTTTCGTTGCCACCTTCCGAATATGATCCCAAGTGCCTTTAGTTCAGAATTTAGATTTGAACTGGTCTCTTTTACCTTTCCACAACACAATATCATCCTGATGTGGATCATTATCCCCATCTGTCTGTTAAGCTCATCCTCAATGTCATTTAATAGCCGAGAGCGATGACGCCGCCTGCATCTATTTTGCCACGCTTCTTCAACAGTTGCAACACAGTTAATACCCATATCGATAGGGCCTCTCTGCCCAACCTTTTCTAATAAGTATCCCAATTCTGTCCACTTGTCGTACCAGAAAAATGTTGATTCTCCATTCTTACAACCACTCTGCAGAAATCCTTTGTGATATAGCTCTATATTTTAACAACTTGGACCACATCCAAGAACCTTTATTTGGTGTTTCCTTAGTCTTCCAAAACTAGCCCAGCTTAAGAAGATTTTGTTTCGTCCTTTGAACCTAGAGTGAGGGTTGGTTAGAAACAATGCTCCAGATTAACGTCAAACAACATACTAAATTGGCTTCTTTCAGCGACCAAAGACCTAGTCCGCCTTCAATTTTTTTTTGTTTACACACGTCCTCCCATGCAACTTTCGCTTTCCTAGTATTA
This sequence comes from Isatis tinctoria, assembly GCA_010577795.1. Classification (NCBI taxonomy): domain Eukaryota; kingdom Viridiplantae; phylum Streptophyta; class Magnoliopsida; order Brassicales; family Brassicaceae; genus Isatis; species Isatis tinctoria. The sequence goes on along the minus strand of CM021245.1, from coordinate 18,274,209 downwards.
AAATCCGCCCCAGACCAAAGGAACGATGAACAGATCTTGTCAATTTCTCTGATGCATTCTCGAGGAAAGCGAAAAGCGGCCATCCAGAAGTTGATGATACTCCACAGAACAGAGTGAATTAGGCATAGCCTACCAGCAAAGGATAGGAAACGAGAAGTCCAAGACCCGATATGGGAACAAACCTGATCAATCAGAGGAAGATAGTCTCCAGAAGACATGCATTTAGTGATCAGAGGTAAGCCTAGTTGATGCACAGGTAATGTCCCCACTGCAAAAGGAAAGGTAGATGTTAGTCCTTGTCTGAAATCATCTGCAACTCTCGCTAAGAATATCATAGATTTCTCAATGATTATTCTGAGACTGGACATCTTAGCAAATTCGTCAAAGACCTTTATAATTCCCTCAATGGATCGAACTTTCCCATCCGTGAGAACCATAATATCATCTGAAAAACTGAGGTGTGCAATTCCAGTAGCCTTACAGCGAGGGTGATAACCAAATATCTTATTTGAAGCTGCTCGGTCCAACATTTTGGATAATACATCCATGCAAATCACAAAGAGGTATGGGGATAAAGAAAGTTGTAGATGGACCTTATATAATGGTCATATCAGCTATGAACTTATATAAAACAATAATAAAAATTACAAAAATTAAACATAAATGAAAAAACGAAATCAAAATTTATTACAATGCTAATTTTATGCAGTTCTTATCGAAAATGAAAAAGGCAAAAAAATCAAAAGGGATTACTCAAAGTAACTAATGAACTTGAAAATGTAAGACTTACCTTTCTTACATGCTGTTTGTGGCTAACTTTGTAGCAACTAGGAAAGTCTTTGCTTGATAGTTTGAATCGTTTGTAGATAAGTTTGACTTGATTGAGCTTGCTTGTGAGAGCCGAAACTCACACTGTCAAAACTTATATTTAATGGGGGCTCGAAAATTCTATTTATAAAGAACTAAAGGACCGAAAATGCAAAAAAGATGAAAAGGGAGATTTTATTGATATTTTCCGAAAGTACAAGGGAAATTAGCAAAAGCTGAATAGTCTTAAATTGCTAAAACTCCTAATACTCGGATCTGGGATGGATTTAACCTTTACATGAGCGTACATATATATACTGACAATCCTAGGAGGCTAAGACTTCAGATTTCCGATGTGGGACCTTGTCCTTCGCTCCCAGCCGCCGACTTAAGCTTTTTGGGCCCGATTTCCGGCCCGAGAGTCTTCCGTGATCCATCTGCGCATTCTGACCCAAATCTGGCCCGCCGGTGAATAGTGATCCGTGAATAGTAAACCGGTGAATAGTAATCTGAATCTCGGTTTATGCTTAATTCGATTTTTCGGTTAACTTTGTCTCGGGATGAATAGTGTTTTAACGGTTTTTCCCGTGTGAATAGTGTTCCGAGCGTTTTATGACTTCCGAGATTTGAACCGCCCGTTTTTTATTTGAACTTCCAGCCGCCGGTTTCAGTATTGATGGCCAGCCGCCGGTTCCTTTGGCTTGTATGCTCGGCGACTGGTCCACGGCTGGCTGGACGTTCGTCTCGGTCTTTCGGGGAACGTTTATGGACGTCTTCGGGGTCAGAACATGCAAATGATCGTGGACACGTGATGAAGACCCGGCGGCTGGGACAAGTGCCAGCCGCCGGCCACGGACGAGGGGAGATCCGGCGGCTGGCCTCATCCCAGCCGCCGGCCACGGACGAGGGGAGATCCGGCGGCTGGCTTCATCCCAGCCGCCGGCCACGGACGAAGGGAGATCCGGCGGCTGGCACTTGTCCCAGCCGCCGGCCGTTGGTGAAAGAGGACCCGGCGGCCGGCCATGTCCCAGCCGCCGGTTGGCTTCCTTGGACGGATCGTGGGCAGTTTGCCTTAGCTCGTTCGTTCCATGTTCGGGATAGGTTTCATTTGGTCTTGTCCGTCCCATGTTCGGATGAAGAAGACCCGGCGGCTGGCACTTGTCCCGGCCGCCGTTCACGGACGTGTGATGATCCGGCGGCTGGCACTTGTCCCGGCCGCCAGTCATGGACGTGTGATGATCCGGCGGCTGGCACTTGTCCCGGACGCCGGTTGATGGACCAAGACGATCCGGCGGCCGGCCTTATCCCGGCCGTCGGTCGTGGATCAATGAAGATCCGGCGGCTGGCCTTATCCCAGCCGCCGGCCGTGGGGGTAAGAAGACCCGGCGGCTGGCCTTGTCCCAGCCGCCGGTTGACGTCTTGGACGGATCGTGGGCAGTTTGCCTTAGCTTGTCCGTTCCATGTTCGGGATAAGTTCCATTTGATCACGACCTTGATTTCTCGTTCCGTCAATCTTCGAGGAGGGGATTTCGACCCCAACAGTTAGCCCCCCAGCTCTTCGTTCTCGTAGTCCAGGACGATGAGCTTTAAGCTGAGGTTTTATCGGGATTGATCGAAACGGGAAAATTTCCTTTTCGTATGAAAGACTCGTGGGCGGTCGGCTCGGAATTGGAAAGACTCAATTCCTTTTCGAACTAGGACTCGAACCGTCCGACTATATATATGGACCCTTCCTTCTTCTTTTTCCTCACGAGTTCTTTCTCTTGTCGAGTGCGCTTTCTGTTTTTTAAGATAATGGTTAGGCAATCTTTTCGCGAGAGGAGGCAGATGGAGAAGAAGAGTGAAGTGAATAAACTCGGGAAGGATTCTAAGGATAAGACGGCGGGCGGTCCATCAGGATCGGGATTGACGGACGGTAGTCGAGCCGTCCCTCCATCCGAGTGGCCTGCGGATAAGTTGGCGGTATCCACCGTTGTGGTCACTCCTCTGAAGAAGGAAGCTATTCTTGGACGAAGTATCGCGAGGCGTTTGCCCAAGGATAAAGCGGCGGCTGGCGGGATCACCTACGGTCTGAATGATGAAGACAACCGGTTGCGCCAAAAGCAGGCGGATTGCCTTGCTGACCCCGGAGTGAAAAACTCTCCTCCCGAGGCTCGGCGCACAGGTCCTTCGCCAGGGCTTGCTTTTCCTGAGGCTGTTTGTAAAAATCGTCGTCAGTCCGCTAGGAGTTTTTCGGTGATCACGGATGCTAGTTTCAGGTTTCCTTCTTGTGATAGTCTGGATGAGCCTGAGAAGTACGAGGATATGGCCTTGAGCGGGATGAAGGTTTATCCATTCTTGCCTTTTCTCTTTCTTCTCCCTTTTTTTTTTTTTTTTTTTTTTTATATACTGACACTTCCCTGTTATTATTTCAGTTCATGTCTTCCGTGAACAAGTGTATCAGCACGTATGATGCTTCTGTCCGTGGAATCCGCAAGCGTGCTGAGGAAGCTAGGGAGGATGCTCGGCTGGTGAGGAGGAAACTTAACGAACTTGAAGCGACGTCTTCGCATCGGGTCAAATCGCTCGAGAAAGAGCTTGCTTCGTTACGTGCGGAGAGATCAGTGGCGTTGCAGTTTAAGACCCGTCAAGAGGCCAAAGATGCGCGTCATGCTAAGGAAGTACAGGCTTTGAAGGATCAGATGGCCAGTGTAAAAGCGGCGTGCAATTCGAAGGTGCAACGGGCTTACGCGGATGGCCGCAAGGCTTCCGTTGCCAAATTCCGCGGCTTCTTGGATGCGCTGAAAGGAGACCTTGGATCTTTGTCTGAGGCAAGGAATCAGGACGTAGATTTGGCTCAGATAGAGAGTAATGTTGAACTTGTCGCTTTGCTACAAGGGACTGATCCTCCCACCTTGGACGAGGAGAAGGTGAAATTGTCCACATGGATGAACGAGTTCGATAAATCTGCAGTTCGGTTTGATGATGTGATTGCTCGAATCCGTGGGAAGATCGATTCTCAGTTATGTCCAGCCCACAAGGATGACAATGCTTCAATACCCGAGGGAAGATCCGTTGAAGAGGAGGCTGTTTCTCTCGGGGTGGTTGACCTATCGGGATCGAACGAGTCTGTTCCCGGAGTCCCTGATATGCTATTGCCCAGGCGTTTGGTTCTGATTCTTAACCATGCGGTGGTTTTTCTTTCTTGTTATATTTTTTGAGTTTTTGGCTTTATAGCTTTATGCTATGTATGGCCTGATTTTTGGTTTGGACCGATTCTTTTTGTTTTGAGACTTCAATAAAACTAGCTTTCGAGATTTGTCACTTGCCATACGCTGTTTCTTTGTACAAGGATCCTGATTGAATGATCGTGGGCGGCTGGGTTTAGTCCGAGACGAACCCGGCCGCCGTGTATTGATTTGGAGAGGATGCTATATCGAAATCGGCGGCTGGCATGTCCCGGCCGTCGGATTACGTTGATGATCCTGGGCGGCTGGCATGTCCCGGACCGCCGGATTATGCTAGTTGATCCTGGGCGGCTGGCATGTCTCGGCCGCCGGATTATGTTGATTGATCCCGGGCGGCTGGCATGTCCGAGCCGCCGGGCGGCTGGCGTGTCCGAGTCGCCGGGTTATGCTTTTTTGGAGCGGGCTGCTGGCCGTTTATTTGAAGAGATCGGGGGCGGCCCGTTTATCCGACTGGATTGGGCGCTCGACCTTCCTTGTATTGGTTTGGTTTTGCTTGCTTAGGTTAGTCGGGTTGATCGGGGCGCTGTTCCGGGCGCTCGGACCTGATTGTTCGGGAGGAGTTTCCCTTGAGTTATTCGACCAGCGGAGTTAGCCGCTGGGCTTTGAGTTTGGTTTAGTTGCTAGTTTCGGACGAGTTTATGATCTCGTACCAGGGCCGGTTTGGTACCTCGTCGTGAGATGTCTAAGACCAGCGTTCCAAGTTGGCGTTTACTGGGTTTAAGGAGTTCATTTAGTGATTCACGCTTTGCATTTTCTACCTATGCGGGGCGTTTAGTGGAAATGAACTCAATAGAACATCGTCTGAGACGTTTCCTGCCAGGATCGCGGAATGTCAGGTTACGCCTTTCGGATGTTAGTCCGGAAATTTGTATAGCGCGCTACGTTTTATCCGCTTTGGGATGTAAGGGGAACCATGGTTAAAAAGATCGTCCCGTTGTGATCAGCAACGGACGGTGGCATGCTTGCTAAAAGACAGGTTTTATGTGTGCCAAGGGGCGATTTTTGAAGTGAGGCATATCCGGCGGCCGGTACTCATTCCAGCCGCCGGCTTTGGATGAAGAAGATCCGGCGGCTGGCACTTATCCCAGCCGCCGGCTTTGGATGAAGAAGATCCGGCGGCTGGCACTTATCCCAGCCGCCGGCTTCGGATGAAGAAGATCCGGTGGCTGGCCCTTATCCCAGCCGCCGGTTCATATTTCAGATGAGTCGTGTGCAGTTTTTCTGAGTCCATTCGTTTTCCGGACCAAGTTTCGGGATGCTAAGTTCCGATGTTTGCCTGGATGATATCCTCGGGGAACTTTTCAAGCTATGGATGTGTTATGAGATACTAAGTCCCAGCGTCCATCCTCTTGATTTGCTTCCGAAAATTTGGGAGTATGTATATACGGACCCACTCCCCCCTTGAAAATTATAAAATATAAATAGCTGAACTCGTCGGAAGGCGAGCTGCCTACGTACCTGAATGTAGGGATCAAGCCGGTTCGTAGTTCTATTTTACAACGTCTAGTGGTAATACTTCTTTAGGTGCATTGTGTTCCATGTCCTTGGGACTGGCTTCCCTTCTTTGTTTTCTAGCTCGTATGCTCCTGGACGGACCACCTTTGCTACTTTGTACGGTCCTTCCCATTTCGCGCCTAGTTTCCCTGCATTCGGCTCCGCGGTGTTCTGGAAAACTTTGCGGAGGACGAGGTCTCCTTCCTTGAATTTGCGGTGGCGCACGTTTGAGTTGTAGTATTTGGCCGCTGCTTGTTGATAGTTTTGGATGCGGATGAGGGCTTGATCCCGTCTTTCGTTTATTAGGTCCAGTTCGTCTAACATCATCAGATGATTAAGGCCTTCCTGTCCGGGCAAGAGCCTTCGTCTGACGCCGGGAAAGTCTACTTCTGACGGTATAACGCATTCGGCACCGTAGACCAGTGCGAATGGCGTTTCTCCGGTTGCGCGTCTTGGAGTTGTCCGATGGGACCAGAGCACCCCTTCGAGTTCGTCCGCCCATCGCCCTTTCTTCTCGTCAAGACGCTTTTTGAGTCCGTCAACGATAGTCTTGTTGGCTGCTTCGGCCTGGCCATTACCCTGCGGATAGCGTGGCGTTGACTTGCTCAGGCGTATCTTCCACTTTTCGCAAAATCCTTCGAAGCGGGTGGAAATGAATTGAGAACCATTTTCCGTGACGATCTCGTAAGGGACTCCGTGCCGGCATATGATGTTTTTCCAGACGAAATGCTCCACTTGGGCGTCCTTGATACTGGCGTAAGAGTCCGCTTCGACCCATTTTGAGAAGTAATCTGTTAGGACAAGTAGGAACCTTTTCTGCTTTGAGTTATGCATTGGCCCCACGATATCCATCGACCACCTCATGAATGGGTACGGCGCAGAAATTGACGAGAGCAGTTCTGCGGGCTGATGGATCACCGGCGCGTGCCTCTGGCATTTCTCGCATTTGAGGGAGAACTTCTCGCAATCTTTTATCATGGTTGGCCAATAGTGTCCATGCCGCTTGATTTTGATTGCGAGAGCTCTTCCTCCGGAGTGATTTCCGCACGACCCACTATGGACTTCTTCCATAATTCGTCTTGCCTCTTCTTTTTCCACGCAGACCATTAATGGTCCGGAGATCCTCCATTTGTAGATGTTGCCGTCGAGGAGAACGAAGCGGGCCGCTTGGGCCTTTAGTTTTCGTGCAGCCCATTTGTCCGCCGGGACTTCCCCGTCCATGATGTATGTTCGTATCGGAGCCATCCATCCGCGATCGCAGCCATATTCTTCCGTTGGACCAGTTGCTAACTCTTCTTCCGGAGGCTCTTCTTCGTCTTCTCCTTCTGGGAGTTGTATAAGGTTGATGACTTGTGGTGGATCGATGCTTGGTTGTTCTATGAATTCGACGGGAATGATTCGACTTTCTCCCGGGGCAGACGTTGATGCTAGGGCCGCCAATGCATCGGCCGGGGCGTTTTCTCCTCGCGGAATTCTTGTGAGTTCGAATTTTTGAATTGTTTTGCGAGCTCCCGGACAATTTTGAGATATGCTTCCATCCGGTCGTCTTTTGCTTCATAGTCTCCGCTGATTGATTTGCCACCAGCTGGGAATCACAAAATGCTTGCAGATTTTGGATTTTGAGTCCGAGGGCGAGTTTCAGTCCAGCGATCAAGGCTTCGTACTCCGCTTCGTTGTTGGAAGCGTTGAAGAGCAACCTGAACGACTGTTCTAAGATTTCCCCAGTTGGTGACGTTAACCGCACCCCGACTCCCGAACCTTGCTTTGACGAAGACCCGTCTGCGTGGAGAACCCACGTCGAGTTTGACGTCGGCTCACTAACGCCTGTGGTCGGGAGCTCAATCAAAAAATCTGCAAGGACCTGTGATTTGGCGCATGTTCTACTTCGGTACTCGATATCGTACTCGCTTAATTCTACCGCCCATTTTGCCAGACGTCCCGATTGACTGGGACTGTGCAGGATCGTTCTGAGAGGAAAAACCGTGAGTAAAATGATCGTGTGCGACTGGAAATAAGGCCGTAATTTCCGTGCGCACATCACCACTGCCAAGGCCGCCTTCTCCATTAGCGGGTATCGAGTTTCTGCGTCCGCCAAGGTCTGGCTTACATAGAAGACCGGTTTTGCTCGTTGCGATCTTCTCTGACCAGCACCCCGCTTACCGCCGTTGATGATACCGCCGTATACAGAAAAAGGGGCTCTCCTTCGACCGGCTTTGAAAGTACGGGTGGGCTTGCTAGGTATTTCTTTAGTTCTTGGAACGCCTGTTCACACTTCTCTGTCCACTCAAACTTTTTGTTTCCCCTGAGTGTGTCGTAGAAGGGCAAACATTTGTCCGTCGACCTCGAGATGAACCGATTCAGCGCCGCGACCCGTCCGGTCAGCCTTTGGATTTCTCTCTTGGTTTTTGGCGAAGCCATCTCTATCAGGGCGTTGATTTGCTTCGGGTTGGCTTCTATCCCCCGATGAGTTACCAGATATCCGAGGAATTCGCCGGATGCTACTCCGAATCTGCACTTCGCCGGGTTTAGTTTCATGTTGTGCCGGTTGAGTTGTTCAAAGCATTCCCGCAAGTGTGTGACGTGGTCTTTCTCCTCCAATGACTTGACCAACATATCGTCGATGTAGACTTCCATCGTTCTTCCGAGTTGTTCGGCGAACATCTTGTTGACAAGCCTTTGGTATGTAGCGCGGCATTCTTTAACCCGAATGGCATCACCTTATAACAGTATGTTCCGCGATCTGTGATGAAGGCAGTCTTGTCTCGATCGTCGGGATTCATCATGATTTGGTTGTATCCGGAGAAAGCGTCCATGAAAGATAGCAGCTTGTTCCCTGCCGTCGCTTCGACTAATCGATCGATGTGCGGAAGGGGAAAGCTGTCTTTTGGACACGCTTTATTCAGATCAGTGAAATCGACGCAAACTCGCCATTTTCCATTCTTCTTCTTTACTACCACCGGATTCGCTAACCAGTCGGGATATTTCACTTCCGTGATTGATCCGACTTTGAGCAATCTTTCTACTTCATCGTTTACCACCTGGGCGCGTTCTGGTCCGAGTTTCCGTCTTTTCTGCTTCACCGGTTTGAATGTCGGGTCTACGTTGAGTTCGTGGCTTGTGATGCCGATGTCAATCCCGGGCATATCTTCTGCTGCCCATGCGAATGACCCGGCGTTCTCCTTAACAAGGTGATTAACTCAGTCTTGATCGGCTCCTCCAAATTTGCTCCGATTTCCGTACACCGCTCTGGATTCTTTTCGTCTATGTTGACCGAAATCACTGGCTCACACGGGGGGTCCTTCTCCGCTTCCCGGGATTCTTCAATTTGTAACTTTTGCTCAAGTTTCGCCAGCTGCCGCTCTTCCTTTCCTTTGTCGGACTTCGGTTCAAGGCTGAGATCGGTTACCGGCTTCCTCAATCTGTGCTCCATCAGGAAACAAGCTCGAGAATCTTTCTGCCGTCCCCAAATCGTCTCCACTCCGGTCGGGGTCGGGAATTTTAGGCACAGGTGGTAAGTTGACGGGATGGCTCTCATTGAGTTCAGCCACGGTGTTCCCACAATCGCGTCGCAGATTCGTGGGCAATCGATCACCGAGAACTTCGTGTCTTTTTCCACTCCTTTTGCTTTCACGGGGAGTTGGATCGTCCCTATTGTCATTGTCGTCTTTCCGGAGAAACCAGTCAACGGTTTCGGATGGGTTATGAGATGCTGTGTCTCAATGTTCATTCTCCGAAGGGTTTCCAGGAATATGACGTTCACCGTTCCTCCAGTGTCCACTAAGACTCTTGGTATCTCGTATCCTCCGATTGAAAGACCAATCACGAGCAGATCGTTATGCGGATGGTTTATTTCGGCGGCTTCTTTCTCTTGAAAAGTCATCGTTAGGCCGCAGCTGCCATCCATCGAACTCCAATCCATTGTTTCTTCGGTCATCGTCTTCGTCTCGTATCCTTTTTGTTCTAAGGGTTAAGAATATTTCTCGTCCCCACAGACGGCGCCAAACTGTGAGAGCCGAAACTCACACTGTCAAAACTTATATTTAATGGGGGCTCGAAAATTCTATTTATAAAGAACTAAAGGACCGAAAATGCAAAAAAGATGAAAAGGGAGATTTTATTGATATTTTCCGAAAGTACAAGGGAAATTAGCAAAAGCTGAATAGTCTTAAATTCCTAAAACTCCTAATACTCGGATCTGGGATGGATTTAACCTTTACATGAGCGTACATATATATACTGACAATCCTAGGAGGCTAAGACTTCAGATTTCCGATGTGGGACCTTGTCCTTCGCTCCCAGCCGCCGACTTAAGCTTTTTGGGCCCGATTTCCGGCCCGAGAGTCTTCCGTGATCCATCTGCGCATTCTGACCCAAATCTGGCCCGCCGGTGAATAGTGATCCGTGAATAGTAAACCGGTGAATAGTAATCCGAATCTCGGTTTATGCTTAATTCGATTTTTCGTTTAACTTTGTCTCGGGATGAATAGTGTTTTTAACGGTTTTTCCCGTGTGAATAGTGTTCCGAGCGTTTTATGACTTCCGAGATTTGAACCGCCCGTTTTTTATTTGAACTTCCAGCCGCCGGTTTCAGTATTGATGGCCAGCCGCCGGTTCCTTTGGCTTGTATGCTCGGCGACTGGTCCACGGCTGGCTGGACGTTCGTCTCGGTCTTTCGGGGAACGTTTATGGACGTCTTCGGGGTCAGAACATGCAAACGGATGATCTCCGGGTCGGTCCGGGCATTGAGTTACGTTTGACGGTCGGTCGACTGGACGATGTTCGGATGAGGAGTCTCGACTCGAGAAATGATCGTGGACACGTGATGAAGACCGGCGGCTGGGACAAGTGCCAGCCGCCGGCCACGGACGAGGGGAGATCCGGCGGCTGGCCTCATCCCAGCCGCCGGCCACGGACGAGGGGAGATCCGGCGGCTGGCTTCATCCCAGCCGCCGGCCACGGACGAAGGGAGATCCGGCGGCTGGCACTTGTCCCAGCCGCCGGCCGTTGGTGAAAGAGGACCCGGCGGCCGGCCATGTCCCAGCCGCGGGTTGGCTTCCTTGGACGGATCGTGGGCAGTTTGCCTTAGCTCGTTCGTTCCATGTTCGGGATAGGTTTCATTTGGTCTTGTCCGTCCCATGTTCGGATGAAGAAGACCCGGCGGCTGGCACTTGTCCCGGCCGCCGTTCACGGACGTGTGATGATCCGGCGGCTGGCACTTGTCCCGGCCGCCGGTCATGGACGTGTGATGATCCGGCGGCTGGCACTTGTCCCGGACGCCGGTTGATGGACCAAGACGATCCGGCGGCCGGCCTTATCCCGGCCGTCGGTCGTGGATCAATGAAGATCCGGCGGCTGGCCTTATCCCAGCCGCCGGCCGTGGGGGTAAGAAGACCCGGCGGCTGGCCTTGTCCCAGCCGCCGGTTGACGTCTTGGATGGATCGTGGGCAGTTTGCCTTAGCTTGTCCGTTCCATGTTCGGGATAAGTTCCATTTGATCACGACCTTGATTTCTCGTTCCGTCAATCTTCGAGGAGGGGATTTCGACCCCAACATTGCTCTTCACTAATCTTTTTGTCTTCTGATGATTCTCTTAGAGTCATTTACCTTCTGTAGTGATAAACAAGAGCTGGGTTTGGGCTTTTTTGGATATTAACAGCCACTGTTCTTGTTGTTTTGGTGTGGATCTTTTCTTTCGGAATTCTAGAAGCTCTTGTGGCCGGGTTCTCCCTTTGGAGCTTATATATCTTGAAAGATTGCTTTTCACGGGCATTTATGTCCTTGTGGTATCCTACATAGCTCTTGGTTTTCCAAGAAAGTATCTTGATCAAGTTTTATACCACCAATGTCGATGGAAGTGTTTTGGTCGGGTTTAGTATCGCCTTGGTAAATTTTTGGTGTGTCTCAACCATCTTCCATTCTAGTACAAACAAGGGGCATAGTGTCTCAACCGAAGTGTTTTTTAGGATCACTTGGTCAGTGAGAATCCTCATCTGAGCTCAAAACTGTGTCAGATTCTTCAAGGTACGTTTCTACCTTGGTAGAGTACGACTTGGTCAAGTCACCTTTGGTTAGAGGCTCGTCTAATGCTTTGGTTACTCTTGTTGGAAAATCATTATCATTGGTCTTTTCATGGCATCCTTGAAAGTGATTTCTACTTCAGCTTCTTGATCTTCTTGATGTTGGATTACCAGTTTGGATTGATCTTGTTTAGCAGGCATGTCCTTATCACCAACCAACCCATAATCCATATTTTCAAAATTTAACCATCAAAATTGATCAGACCGAAATTGCTTTCGTCAATCCATGCTCGAATATACCAAGATCAAAGGCTAAAGAGCCATCTTATTGAGATTACACATTAAGAAATTATGTCTTAAAAAAAAAAAAATTATGTCTCACATCAGAAGTTAAAAAACTAATTTTAACTAATATTTTAAAACATAGAAAAATTCACTCAATACAAATTGGTTTTAAATTGAAAACCCATGTCATTTAACATGAGATGTACTAGTCGGAATATCATCTCTGATCGCAAACCAAGTTACAGAGGAGAGGAAATGGATACCTTTGGCAGACAGAAATAATATTAGTCCACTTCACTCACTCTTGACTTTGTTTGAGCTGCTCCCATGTTTCAATGCCTAAAAAAATCGTGTACAGACCATCATGATGTCTCCAGAGAACAATATTCAGGCCACATGAACGAAGTTGAAGGTGTGACTGGTCGAATCTGTGCAAGTTTCAAAAAATATCTGCCCCAATTCAAATGTTTGTGCCAAGTTAAACCGCATAGTGTTTGACACCATCACTGACCAGCACCTGAGTGATGAGCAACATTACTAATGATCCTACCAAACGGGAGTCATTTGTCAAGTAGAGATATATATTTAGTTTTGTCATCTCCAATGTTATATTACCTTTTAATGCTTAACGTACTGCTCTTCTAATATTTGGTTGTTCTTATACAGCTATACAGAATTATCTAATAATTTTTTTTACATATTTTTATTTTACATTGACAAATCCTATATTAGTAGATTGTGCTTGAAAAGCAGTTCTATTTATATCATAAAATGTCACATGCAGACCCCATCATAATATTTGAGTTTACTTACTTACTAGGTAATAACATGCGTCATGCACAGAGAAATAAATATATTAATTATTTGATTAGTTTGATTTCAAAATTATATTATGAATTATAACTTATAAAAAATTCCAATTTTTAGCATTTTTAAATTATTAAAATACAATTATATATTAGGCATAGTTTAAATTTGATATGTTTGTGAGTCAAAATTAATAAAATATTTAGAATAATAAGATATAAATTAAAGAGCTCAATCGATAAAAGCATAAGAATATAAAATTTGATATTTGTGTATTACCATTTTTTAAATATATATTTTATCTAATTTGAATCTAATTTAATGATGATTTGATTATATATGTGATATTGCATATGGTTTCCATATATGGTCTAATTTAAAGTTGATGTAAATAAATAATAAGAATCATTATTAATGATTATATACCATAATTACCTTAACCTAAATTTTTAAAATAGTTTTAAATATTATTGTTATATAAACATATCTTTTACTTTAATTTTTTTATATTATTACATTTTATATGCGAATAACGAAATATATTATAAAATATGTAATATATAAAGTTATATAGATAAATTGTCATGAAATGATTAAATCTTTATTGTAATTAATAATTATGAAGTTGAAGAATAATCATATAGTTAAATATAAAATATGTATTTGATGTAAAATTTATTTAATAAATATTATATTAATAAATATTAAATATATAATTGTTGTAAAGTTATTTAATTATATTGATCAAATATATAATTAAGATTAGGATATACAATAAATATTGTATGAATCATTGAGTGGCATGCATTGTAATTAATCTAGTAATTTAAACATATTTATAAAATTTGTATGAGAATGGATATGGTGATGACACATCATCATGACACACATGTAAATAACACATGAGAATGAAGTTTATCTTTAAAATTGATTCTCAAATAATATATAGGGGATTTTCTTCAGAAACCAACAAACACATATATATTAGCTTTCGTTATTTCATTTAAATAAATACCATTAAGTTTATTAGTTAAATTTCATAGGTATTCAACTCAAAGTTAATTAATGAATAGATTTTCATAAATCTTTTGTACACCTTCTTAAAATAAAATAAAATATTTTGTATACCACTCCACGTTCTTCACATTTTTTTTATATTAAATATTTTACATATATTTCCTAAGATTATGTATGGCCTAATAATTTCTATATAATCCTTCATATGTCTTTTCCAGATACTGATTCATCTAGCCATTAATTTTGATAAATTATCAATTTTGTATCCAGATAAGTTGACATAAGTGTATTGGGAAAACGACATATTTCCACCTCGGAACTATCATATAGTAACAGATCCACACAAACTTTCACTTTCGTCTCAGATCTCCCTTTAACTTTAAAAACAAACTTATATCCCCACATTTTCGTAGTTCAAAAGCTATTAACACTCAATACCAAAGATCTAAACTAATTTCTACACAAACCGTAATCAATTGCGGTTTACGGTTTATCAAACTTGATATAACCAATGAAAAACGCGATTAAACCGGATTAAGATCCGATTAAAATGGGTCAACCAAAATTAACAAATAAACCGTGATTTCTTTTTTTTTCAATGACAAAAAAAAACACGGTTTATTTTAATCTGAAATTCGTCTCTTTCTCTCCCTTTTCTTCTTCGAAGCTTTTCCTTCTCTTCCCGTTCCCGGCAGCCTCGAAGTTAATTAATGTGTTCATCCTTTCGTGAAGCTATGTAGTGACAGTCGTGAAGCTTTTCGGTGAGTCGGTGGAGCTTGGTTCCTCCTCCGGCAGCGTTGTGGTGTAGATGACCAGTGGATAGTGCGGCAGGATTTTCGAGGCTGCCGTCAAAGGGCTCCCTATCCGATTGATATTGGGTCCACCCGACGGCGGAGCTGGACTTGCTGGTCAGAAGGTATGAATCAGCGGGTGGGTCAAAACGGAGAGGGAGCAAGGGAAAAATACTTTTTCATTTCTTGAGGTGAACGATGGATCGTGCCCAGCGAATCTTCAGGTCATGGTGGACGCTTCCGTGACGGATCTCCCCAAACTGATGGCGATGGGGACTTGTGTTACCGTCGATGGATGTTTGAAGAGACTTTTACCTCTTCCTACCATTGCTCTTCTCTAGTTTTTATTTTTCTGTTTCCGGCAATCTCTTTGTGACCTGTATTTTGTCTCCGGCTCACCGGAATGGGTGTATGACCGATGCCCTTAGGGGATTATTTAATAAAAAGAATTTTAATAAAAAAAAATTCAAATCTCCCAACTCGAAGCTAGCTAAATGCCTAAATCTCTACAATTTATAATATGAATTCGATTTTGTTGTTGAGATTCTGATAAAACCGAATTTGATGGTTGTGGAAATCAATCAAATAGAATATTCCATCTGTGATTGGAAAATTAGAGGAGAATTAGAAATTAGGGTTTGCGGGATTTTTAAAATCGATTTGGGGTTTCAGATTAGTGGGGCGGGTCTTTAATTCGGTTCGGTTTACCATTTACGCTTTTCGTTGCTCGGTTTATGTTGTAAACCATTAAAACCAGTAATTGTGGAGCAATAGGTTTCGAACTATGTACGTGTGGAGAAAAAGGTTTGGAAACTATGGGACTATGGAGATCTGAGACGAGGTTGAAAGTTTGTGTAAATCTGTTACTATATGATAGTTCCGAGGTGGAAATAGGTCATTTTTTCCCAAGTGTATTTTCTGATACTATGTTATTATTCTCTTTACACTCGAAACCATGAATTCTGATATTATGATATAATCCTCGTCATGTTCGAAAACATTCTGTTGAAAAAGTGAAAAGTATAATCTTTAAGAGAGAGAAGTGATCCTTTTTCTATAAGGGATAATTGGTTTTTTTTTTTTGCAATAAAATACATTTCTCAAGTTGGTACGTGGGTGGTTGGTTGGGCTGTATCTTGCTCTTACAACCTTCTTTAGCTTTAAAACATCAATACCCAACCAATCATGATGTAGCATTATTTTTTCCTACAGAAAATTTTCCTAATTTTTACCAATCACTATGTAGTTTTTGTTATAAACCATTGAGGTTTGGATGTCCATAACCGACTCAGTCCATCGGGGCCAATTTGTGGTCTAATCTCAGCGTGAAGACCAAGTCCTATTAGAGATAGGATTTCCTTTTTCCTAATACCAATAGGATTAGTAGAAGTTTTCATATTCCTTGTATGAGTAGTAAAATGACAATTTCTTTTTTCTCTCATTGATGTAACCACTATATAAAGAGACCATTGGTCCTCCATAATAATACACAGAAACATTCAGTTCATAACACGTTATCAGCATGAGAGCTGATAGGACTATGGAGAGCACAAGAAAATACATTCTCAACCAAAGCAAAATGGTTTCTTCAACAACTTCATGATGGACTATTTTGGCCAATTTATTGAGTTTTGGACAAGGAGAGCATTCAAAATATGACCCATGATGATAACTAACAAGTCCAGACCATTTTCATCATGTTACAAGTCCAAAAAGAGCCCAAAATGATGACTTTACTTCCAGCCCAAAAGGAGTGACGAAAATTGGTGATTTAGAGTCAATCAAAGCATATGAAGAGTTGTTTTGACCAGAATTAAGTCCAGTCCTCCTTTGTCATTTGTTATGTATTATTTTTAGCACTTTTCCTAGGTTTTACACATTTCCTTTAATTTCTTATCTTTGTAAAATCTATTTAAAAGACTCTACATCCAAATTAATAAAATATAGAGAGTTTTTGAGTTTATTCTTGTCTCAGTGATTGAGAGAGAGTTCTTCGCTAGTTCATCGGATTTGAACCGGCTTGTTGACTTGGTGGTTAGCCATTTCATCAATTGGGTGTGTTTGGTGGTCAGCCATACATCAAACCTCAAGGTGGTCAGCCTTAGGAAGGGTATATCAGGAGACTTTCCGCACCTCCCGACGATCCCATCGTTCCATCAGTTCCGGAAGTGCTAGTAGCCTTCTCGGTTCATATCCAAAAATCCACCAAAGTGATTTCCGTGGGAAGCATTTTTATCAAGTGGTATCAGAGCCACTTTCAGCCGGTATCATCTATCTTACAACTGTTCATCTTCTCATCTCATCATCTTCTTCTTCTTCTCTAGATTTCTTTTGTCAATTGGTTTCCGGGCTACTCTAGTGTGTTCCGGGTCCTAGTTGTCCTCGTTTCTATTTAAAAAAAAAAAAAGAGTCAAAAAAAAAAAAAAACGTCAAGAGCAAAGAAAGAAGGAACTGAACTGAGGAGAAATCCAGTTCGGAGTAGTTAAAGCGGCGTGCCAATCTCTTTCTCTCTTCTCTATTCTTTCTGATTTGTTATTGGGGTATCTTTTGGGTTTGACGGATTTAGTTCCTTCTGAACTTTGCAGAAAACTTGAGAGATCACCATAAAATCTGAGAGTTGAGTGGGTGAGGAACTAAACACCACGAGAGTGAGAGTTGTTTTAAACTGATCTCGTTTGCTAAGTGTTTTCAGGAACAATGGAGTTCAAAGATGAAGAACGAGCTGAAAACTCGTACGCTGGATTGTCTAACTTTCAAATGAGGGCACTAACAGAACATATGAATCGTCTGATGAACGCAGGCCTCGAACAGATACACACGCGACTGGATACTTTGCAAGGAGAACAATCTCACCAATCTAACCGTGGACCAAGGAGAAACCCGCCAAGAAGGCCAATTAGATCCGAGGAGGAGTATGAGGACGATCACTTTGAGGAAAACCGATCACCTCCTAGGAACCGACGAGGTAACCGGAACCGAGATACAGGAGCGGACAACCCATTTGCAACCAGACAAGGCCGTACCGAGGGTGGTGGTCTAGGTAATCTGAAACTCAAAATTCCAACATTCCATGGTAAGAATGATCCTGATGCATACTTGGAATGGGAAAGAAAAGTTGAGTTGATTTTCGATTGTCAAAATTTCTCTGAGTCTAAGAAGGTTAGGTTAGCCGCAGCTGAATTCTCTGGTTATGCTATTAACTGGTATGATCAACTGATGACCCTCAGGAGGAGAACAGGTGGACAACCAATCGCAACATGGGACGAACTCACTTCTTTGATGAGGAAGCGATTTGTTCCAACTCACTACAGCCGTGATCTACACCAAAAGCTCAGGCGTCTGAACCAAGGCACTCGGTCAGTTGAGGACTACTTCCAGGAGATGGAAATCTTGATGATCAAAGTTGACCTAGACGAGGCCTTGGAAGCCACCATGGCAAGGTTCATTGGCGGATTGAACCGAGACATTCAAGATCGTATGGAACTTCAGGAATACGACAGCATTGAAGAGATGCTTCACAAGGCCATCTTGATTGAGCAGCAGTCCAAGAGAAAAGGGTACTCCAAGCCCTCATTCACGCCACCGACCAAACCGTCTCTTCTAGACAAAGGTAAGTCTCCAGTCCAACCTTCTTCCGATTTGAAAACTAACACATCTTCTTCTCGTTTTGACAAACCCAAAGCCGTGGACACCACGAGCAGAACCAGGGATATCAGGTGTTTTAAGTGTCACGGAATGGGGCACTTTGCCAACAAATGTCCGAACCAACGCGTCATGGTCATCCGCGAGAATGGGGAGATTGAGTCTGAGGATGAAGTTGAGGACACGGGGCCAATTTTCGATGAGGCACCTGAGGAAGAGGAGGACATTGAATACGCAGCCCAAGGCCACCTTTTGGTCACTAGACGTTCTCTGAGTGTGCAGTCAAAGCCTGAAGAAAAGGAGCAATGGGAAAACCTGTTCCATTCTCGATGTCTTATCAAGGACAAAGTTTGCAGCCTTATCATCGACGGAGGAAGCTGTACGAACGTGGCCAGTGAGGAACTTGTTCGGAAGCTGGGACTAGAAGTCAAGCCCCATCCGCGCCCATTCAAACTTGAGTGGCTTAATGAGTCCGGGGAACAACATGTTAGCGAACAAGTCGTGGTTCCACTTTCTATTGGACGATATGAGGATGAGGTCTTGTGCGACATACTGCTTATGGACGCGAGTCATGTTCTGCTAGGACGACCTTGGCAGTTTGACAAGAGAGCCGTGCATGATGGCTTCACAAATAGGCACTCTTTTGAGCATAAGGGGAAAAAGATTACACTCGCCCCTTTGTCGCCTAAGGAAGTTCATCAAGACCAGGTCCAGCTGAAGAAGAATCGCGAGAAGGACCGAGCCAAAGAGGAGACAAAACCGAGGAAGAACTTCTACCTCAGTACAGGTCAGGTTCGGAAGTCCTTGTTTTCTAATCAATCTCCGATTTTGCTCATTTTCAAGGAAACACTAATGTTGTCTTCTGACATTGCACCGGATGTTCCGAGTGATCTTAAGCACCTTTTGCAGGAATTTGAGGATGTATTCCCTGAAGAGAACCCATCGGGACTTCCACCCATCCGCGGGATAGAACACCAAATCGACTTCGTTCCTGGAGCATCTTTACCGAACCGTCCGACTTACCGAACCAATCCTGTGGAAATAAAGGAGCTACAGCGACAGGTAGAGGAGCTCATGGAGAAAGGCTACATCCGCGAGAGCATGAGCCCTTGTGCCGTGCCTGTCCTGTTAGTACCCAAGAAGGATGGCAGCTGGAGAATGTGCGTGGACTGCCGAGCCATCAACAACATCACGGTAAAGTATCGCCATCCGATTCCTAGGCTTGACAACATGCTTTATGAGTTATATGGGTCTTGTTTCTTTTCTAAGATAGACCTTAAGAGCGGTTATCATCAGATTAGGATGAAGGAAGGCGACGAGTGGAAAACCGCCTTTAAGACCAAGCATGGTTTGTACGAATGGCTTGTCATGCCTTTCGGATTAACCAACGCCCCTAGCACCTTTATGCGTCTTATGAACCATGTGCTTAGGTCCTTCATAGGAGTCTTCGTTGCAGTTTACTTCGATGATATCCTGATCTATAGCAAGAGTTTGGTTGAACATGCTCATCACTTGCGTTTGGTCTTAGGCGTCCTTAGAGAAGAAAAGCTTTACGCCAACTTGAAGAAATGCACATTTGGAACAGATAACCTTGTCTTTTTAGGTTTTGTTGTTAGTGCAGATGGCATCAAAGTGGACGAGGAAAAGGTGAGAGCCATCCGCGAATGGCCAAGTCCCAAAACTGTTGGCGAGGTCCAGAGCTTCCATGGGCTTGCCGGATTCTATAGGAGATTTGTGAGGGACTTCAGCACCATTGCTGCTCCCTTGACCGAGGTGATCAAAAAGGACGTGGGATTCAAGTGGGAAGAAGCTCAAGAAACCGCTTTTCAGACCTTAAAGGAGAAGCTCACCAACACCCCTCTTTTAGTTTTGCCTGATTTTCTTAAGACTTTTGAAATCGAGTGTGATGCTTCTGGTGTAGGGATTGGAGCTGTTCTGATGCAGGAGAAGAAGCCCATCGCTTTCTTTAGCGAGAAGCTTGGAGGAGCCACTTTGAATTACCCCACTTACGACAAAGAACTGTACGCTTTGGTCCGTGCACTCCAAACATGGCAACACTATCTTTGGCCCAAGGAGTTTGTTATTCACACCGATCATGAGTCCTTAAGCATCTTATGGGCCAGCAGAATCTCAACAAAAGACATGCTCGTTGGGTAGAGTTCATTGAGACATTTCCGTATGTCATCAAATACAAGCAAGGTAAGGACAATGTTGTGGCCGATGCTTTGTCCCGAAGCTATGTTCTTTTGTCGACCCTTGAAACCAAGTTACTCGGGTTTGAGTTTATGAAAGAACTGTATGCTAATGATTCCGATTTCAAGGAGCCATTCTCTCAGTGCGCTAGAGCCGCATTCGGTAAGTACTATAGGGTCAACGGATTTTTGTTTCACGATAACCGTTTGTTTGTTCCTCATTGCTCCCTCAGAGAGATGTTCGTTAGGGAGGCGCATGGAGGTGGGCTCATGGGACACTTTACAGTCCGGAAGACTCTCAAGACGTTGCAGGACCATTTCTTTTGGCCGGGCATGCTTAAGGACGTTGAGAGGATCTGCACTCGCTGTGCTACTTGCAAACAGGCTAAGTCTAAAGCCCAGCCCCAAGGTTTGTACACTCCTTTGCCCGTACCTTCTCATCCTTGGACCGACATTTCGATGGATTTTGTTTTAGGACTGCCTAGGTCTAGGTCCGGGAAGGATTCGATTTTTGTTGTGGTCGATAGGTTTTCAAAGATGGCACATTTTATCCCTTGCCAAAAATCTGATGATGCAGTGCATGTTGCTGATCTATTCTTTAGAGAAATCGTTAGGATGCATGGCATGCCTAGGACGATTGTGTCAGATAGGGATACTAAGTTCCTTAGCTTCTTTTGGAAAACCCTTTGGTCGAAATTAGGAACTAAGCTGTTGTTCTCTACAACTTGCCACCCACAGACTGATGGGCAAACCGAGGTCGTTAATAGGACTTTGTCATCTTTGCTTAGAACTCTTGTGAAAAAGAATCTTAGGACATGGGAGGAAAGCTTAGCTCATGTGGAATTTTCTTACAATCATGTTATGCATTCTGCGACTAAGCATTCTCCATTTGAAGTTGTTTACGGATTTAATCCCCTATCTCCACTTGATCTTTTGCCTTTGCCCATGAGTGATAAGGTTCATGTAGATGGAAAGAAAAAGTCGGAGATGATCAAGCAGATTCATGAGAAAGTCAAAGCCAACATCGAGGCTAGGACTAAGCAGTACGAGAAGACCGCGAACAAGAAAAGGCGCCAAGTGATCTTTAACCCGGGAGACTTGGTTTGGATCCATTTGCGAAAGGAGAGATTTCCCGAGGAAAGAAAGTCCAAGCTCATGCCCCGGATTGATGGCCCTTTTGAAGTTGTTCAGCGAATCAATGACAATGCTTACAAACTTGATCCGAAAGGTAAGTATGATATCTCTTCCAGTTTTAATGTTGCTGATTTGAGTCGTTATGTGGCAGATGTATCCAATTCGTTGACGAATCCTTTTCAACAAGGGGGGAATGATAGGATCATGGATGGCGCATGGGGCTCAAGTGATCCGGAGGACAGTGGAGACGAGGAGCAGCTCGAACCAGAGCTTGGATCGAGGACTCGCCAATCCAGAGTGGAGGTTACCCGCGGACGACCGTCCGGTACGTCCGATCGTTCGGCCGTGTACCGATTCGACCCGACACGTCCGGATGACCAGCTACGCCTAACTCCACGACCTGACGTCCGAAACACTCGACCCAGACGCGACATTCCCCGACCTGATTATGGAGAGGAACCGAACGAACGAGCCAGAATTGCCTTAGGACGTTCTGAACTTGGAGCCGATCAGGAACACGACCCGGAGTACGACCGTACCATCGTCCCGACTGGCCATGTACGTCCGTATGACGTCCAGATGGATTTTTCCATCGACCAGGACTTCTCCGACCGCACATGGGGGCTTATTGAGCTGATCGAACGTGACTTCTGCACCCGCATCCCGAACTACCAGCCCGCGGACCATCTCCCGTTCGTGAACTTGACCCGCGTGCGTCCCATTGACCAGTCCGAGTAGGCGAATGGTCACCCTTGACCATGCGTGATCCGAGGAGTAATCTTTGACTCATTTGTTATTTCCTAAGTCTTTTGACATTTCCAATGTCTTGTTTTTACCACATTCTTTCTAGTTTTCCGCAACTTTATTTCTTTATATTGTAAACCCATTCCAACATTTGTGGGTAATCGATTTTTCTTTGATCTTCCTTTTGTGAAGTTTTCTTGAGTTCAGTCTGAACTTATTTCTGTTGCTTGAAGGGTTTTACTTCAGTAACAAATCCTCTTCGGTGTAGTTCTAGTGCGTCATATCTAGATACACTCAAGAGTGGGAACATCTAAGGCCTTCCGCATCCTTAGTGCGACCCTACGATCCATCAACTCGTCCGGAAGGAAGCTAGTAGCTATCCGGGTTGAGTCCTATCCCGATCCGTGCTGGAAGTCCATTCCTGGCTAGGTTTGTATCAAGAGCTCTGAAAACCCTGAAGCAGCCGCCGGCCCCTAAACCCTAATTCCAAATAGCAGCTGCTGCAGTTACCGATCCGCCGCCGCCGCCTCCAACCAAATCCGATCCTGAGGTTTTGTTTTCCGAGGTCTTTAGCTCTCGGTTCCAATCCAGTCAACCTAACTTGGTGATCAAAGATAGAATCAAAACCCTAAAACTCAAGAACATGAAAATCGAAATCGGACCTAATTCTTATGAACCCTAAAATCGATTCTCCTTGTTCTACTTGCTTGATCTCTTAAGAACTCTGAATTGAACTTGGATCTAAGCATAATTAAAACCCTAAAATCGGATTTGGTTGTTTGTTATTGATTTTTTGCATAACCTAAATTTAATTTGAACTTATGCATGATAATATCAAATCCTAAAACCCTAATTGATAAAATCGAACATGAACCCTAATTGAAATTGTCTGTTTTGAAATTGGAAAATTGCTAGTTCTTAAATTGGAAAATTGTCTGTTTTGAAATTGGAAAATTGCAAGTTCTTAAAATTGAAAAATTGCTTCTTTGAAATTTAGAAAATTGCTTGTCTAAATTCACTAGGTAACTCACCCGCGCATATGCGCGGGATTGAATATTTATAGTTAATTCTTATTTATTTATTTTAAATTTTGTTTTTTTTGCATTTTTTATTGTTTTAAGATCAAATATGAAATAATGTTATATAACTTTTAGTTGTTGTTTTAATTATGGCTATTGTTTTGGATTAAGTTATAATGATTGGCATTGTTTTGGATTACTTTATTTGGCAATATTTTCAATTTTCATTTATGATTTTTGTTTTGTTTTTCTATTTTTTGGTTTCTTTATATCTTGTAAATATAGTTAATTAAGATTAGTTTGATTATTTTATATTATCTTGATAAAAAACAAATTATTTTCTCGGCTTTTTCTATATACATATGTTTGGTTTTTAAATTTTTTTGTAAATCTACTGATCAGTTAAACATTGATTCCAAAATTTTAGGTTTGATTTAGTGGGTTTAAACCTATTTAGACCCATTAAAATTAGGCAAAATTACATAATTATAAATTTATCTTTTAATTTTCTAAACCACTATATTCACAAATCTAACGATTCTAAAATAAAGCTGTGTACCTCTTGGAAAGAGTAGATGTATATTTTTATTGGAAATGGTAGATGTATATTTGTAATTCTAAAACAAATGATCTTAAAATCATGTTGGATACTGATCTTGACAATCGTAAATATGTATTATAGAAATTGATAATTCTAAAATCAACTATTTTTTATCTTAGAAAACATAAACAAAACATAATTTAAATTATTTAATGTTTATAATATTTCCTTATAAACAACATTTTTTTTGTCCTTTTGTGGCTTCCCTTCTTTGTTAATAATAAGAATCTTCAGATTAGACATTGATTTAACTTTGGAAACTGCAAACTTTGTAAAATAGAAATTTAAAAATTCAAAATTTATTTTATTGCAAAAAGAAAATAAAACTTGGATAGTTATCAAAAAGTAAAATAAAATAAATAATCAAAAAAAATAAAATGAAAAATTTTAAATGTAAAACTTCCCTTTAATTTTAGAAGTTTAAACTTTTATTGCAAAAGAATTAAAATTAGATAGTTATCCAAAAGTAAAATAAAATAAATTAATAAAGAAGAAAAAGGAAATTGCAAAAACTAAAGAAAAAGAAATTAAACAAAAAAATTTGAGATTTTTTCCTTTTATTTTTAGATTTAGGTATGTCGTATGTGGATTTTTTCTTTTTAATTTTAATTATTATTGGGATATTCCTTTTTTATTATTCTTGTAAACACCTTTAAAAATCAATAATTGTATTCGAAAACTGAATAGAAAATTCGAAAAACTCAATAATTGTATTCGAAAACTGAATAGAAAATTCGAAAAACTTTAAAAAAGAAATTTAGAAAGTAAAACTCCCATTTATTTTTATAAAAACGTTTTGAATTTATAAAAAACTATTTTGATAAAATATATATTTTCTTAAAAGCAAATTTCTATTAAATAAATAAAAATTGAATAGTTATTGAAAAGTAAAATAAAATATATTTTTAAATAATAAAAATTAATTTGCAAAAATTGTAAAGAAAAATTTGAAAAATCAAACTTGTAAATAAGAAATAGAAAATTGCAAAAACTTAAATTTTTTTTATTAAATTCTTTTATTTTCTAAAAAATGTTTTTAATATATAAATAGTTATTTTATAAAAAGGAAACGAAAAATTTATTTTTTAAAAAATAAATCAATTAAAAAAATTATCTCATTAAAAGTAAGTTATTTATTTTTTAATATTATTTATAAAAAAGCTTTTCCTTTTCTTAATTTTTCGTTTTTAAACCTATACAAAAATTATTTTATGTTTAAAAATTAATTCCTTTTATTAATGTGCTTTTTTGAAAAAAAATCATTAAACAAAAAATATATTAAAAGGTTCAATAATGGTAAACTAATATAATAATTGAAATTCATTAAGGGTATCTCTGTAATCAACCTCGTGAGAATTAACGTAAGCGCGACACGTAGGAAACTGACTTCTCAAATAATATTATGGAGATCACCTAGAAATCACATGCTGGGATTGATTGATCTTGAAAATTGCTTGAATAATATTGCATGAAAACCTAGAATTAAAAATCGCTTGTAATTGGTTACATTGAAATTGGTTGTTACATGCATAAAACCCTAAATTTTTATAAAAGCTTAAGAGAAAATCGATGCATGATTTCAGATGCTGAAAGTCAACAATTTGGACTTCGCGGCCCTAAATCTCTCAGGAGATAATTATTTACAATGGGCACTTGATGCAAAGAACATTCTGAAATCAAAAGGGCTCGGTGAATGCATCATTGATGGAAATAATGAGTCCGAGCAAAAAAAATACAAGGCGATTATGATTATACGCCATCATCTTGTTGAGAGTCTCAAAGATCAGTACTTGACACTTGAGGATCCTCTGGATCTTTGGAAAGAATTAAAAGCAAGATATGATCATCAGAAAATGGTGATATTGCCAAAGGCCAAATACGATTGGCTAAATCTAAGACTCCTGGACTTCAAGTCCGTGGATGAATACAACTCGGCCCTGTTTAAGATAGTTTCAAAATTGAAGCTATGTGGCGAGATTGTGACAGAGAAGGATATGCTTGAAAAAACCTTCTCCACCTTCCACTCAAGCAATGTGTTGTTACAACAACAATATCGTGAGAAAGGCTTCACGACTTATGCAAGTCTGATCTCATGTTAATTGCTCGCGGAGCAAAACAATGAATTGCTGATAAGAAATAGTGAAATGAGACCTCCTGGATCAACCCCACTTCCTGAAGCCCACGTGGCTGAGGATACAAAGAAAGAATCCGAGGCAAACCATCTCCAAAGATATCAAAAGGATAATGGTCGTGGACGTGGAAAGAGGCAAGGGCGTGGCCGTAACAACTACCACCCCTATAGTCGAGGACAAGGCCGTGGATATCAAGGCCATTTTAACCGCGGTCGAGGCCGTGGCTGTGGGCATGGCCACAGAAACTACTTTGGACATCAGTCCGACCCGACCAAATTAGTTTGCCATAGATGTGGGATGGATAATCATTGGGCCAAGACATGTAGGACTCCCAAACACCTTGTGGAACTTTATCAAGAAAGTATTAAAGGGAAGAATCCTGAGCCCAAAATGATCCAGCATGATAAAGAAGGAGACTTCGATCATGGACAAGATGATCCTATGGATTACGAAAAAGATGATCTCATGGAGACATCCGATTGTTTAAAATAGGCATTAAATTTTTATTTTGTTGCTTTCATGTTTTGCTTTGACTTTTTAGAACTACTTTGAGTTTATTGCTATTATCTTCTTTGATTTTCGCTTGACAATATGAATGTCTTATTGCTCATATAAACGATAATATGAGTTCGACAGTGCAATTTTAAAATCTCGTCCAAAAAGGCATTGCATAAAGGGCATGAATTTTCTCACCCTTACAAAGCCCATTGAGTTATAAGAATGGTTTCCAAATAGAAACAATGGGCAAAAGGAAATAAAAGTTCCTTAAAAATCGCCTAAAGCATTCAAAGAAAATGTTCGAGATTATACTTGCATTCTCTATTGATCTAGACTATGCCAAAGATCAGTATGAAAAGCCATGGTAACCACAATAGGTATACCCCACGAAATTTACACTATATGGCATGACTGGACTAGTCATCCAAGTCCAAAACTTGATGCAAAGATTGATCATTAAAACGACACAAAGAGTTATCCCATAGAGTCTCATGTTGTGTTACCTGTGCACAAGGGAAACTCATCACATTTATTGTCTCAAGCATCACGAAATTATAGTATATTCATGAGGGGGAGTGAGGACAAAACCGTGGTCCATGACTATATTACAAATTCGATGATCATAATAAAACTCGGCCGAATTTTATAAACAAAGGTCATTACCTATAAGGTTTAGACCCTAAAGTCTATCAGCTTGGAGACATCACAAGTTTTACAAGATTAATATGCATCAGGACATATAAGTGAGCATAGATATTCCCATTTCAGATTGAATACGGGTCATGAGCCAGACTTATACCATCTTAAGAGATTTTGAATAAAACCACCACATATATATGTGCCGTCTAAGATGGAACCTCATAAGGAGATTGGGAATATATATATGTTGGATAAGACATGTTTCTCCTACAAATTTTAAAGAAACCTTGAGCCAAATATGGGTGGTCTATTTAGTGGCCAAGGAACACGGATTACATGAGTTTAATGAATCCGAATATCCAACATTAGAAGGAGAAATGTAATAAGCTGATAAATAAAGGAATGGTATCGACCATCATTGTCTGGGCAAGATCCCCGGACTAGAAAAGATTTAAAGACGTTCAAATACAAAGATCATATAAAGCTAGTAAAATCACGAAATTGATGTCTTAGAGACACAATCAAGTTGCTTCGAAGTCTATACAAGATAGACCAATAAGTTCCATAAGATAATAAACCTCGGAGAAGGGTGCATAATACAAATCCGAGTTTATTAAGGAAACCAGTCCAGACATAGAGATATAAGGCTGGCCAGCTGAACATCTAAGGTACCAAACCATGTAGCTTGGGACGCCAAGCTACGAGGTAATAAAGGTCCTGGATAATGAAATCTCATATCGATCAAATCATTTCTGGATCAAAATAGGAACTATATAAGAGTGTTAACACCAAAATGTATAAGAGAGCGCATACAAGATAGTAGCACTTGAACAATAAAGAAACAAGCGAGGATCAGAACCTACGAAAAAGAATGCATTCATAAGATAAAAGAAAACGTGGGATTATAAAAGTGGTAGGCATATTGACCACATAAGAAAACGCCATCAGATGATTAAACCGGTGGATAAATAAGTCCTGTGAAGAAAAGAAAATCGTGAGACCACATGATCTAAAATGTTTACGTTTTACAAGCATTTCAGAATAGCTTGGTTACACAAGGATACTCACAGAGACTAAGGAACAAATTATAAGGAGATATACTCCAAATATGGTGGGTGCTTCTACAAACTCGAAAGTTTATGATGTCTGGACACATAAGAAAGAAATCAGATTGATATGCTAAGCAGCATATGGATCACTGGATAAATGATAAATAAAGGTACCAGAAAGATGAGAAAATAAGTTCTCAAGAACAGCATTGTTCCTAAGCTGTTTATGGACTGAAAATAAAGCAGCTACATATAGCATAGACCAAGTAATACTTGGTAAATAAGTTCTATTAAAACAATCTAAATCAGTCCATATAAATATGAATTCCTTGTGTATATACTAAACCAGTCCAAAGAAAGGTTAATTGGTTTTAATGATACAAGCTATCAATCGGTCATTAACTCATAGCTGTGGTGTATGTATGAGATTAAGGTCAGCACAGTTATAAGAAAGAAAGGAGACCATCAGATTCGACCAAAGACCCATATGGAGGGACCATGGGTTAATCTGTAAACACTTGTCCTTCTAAGTCCATCCGAGTATCATTGTCCAGTGACATGGATCGATCATTTTAAGACATCTAATCGAAATTTACCTGACCATGGTACTATACTCAAACCATGTTTGGTCGATATCAGTACGACCAGAACACGAGATCTATTTGGGATTAAACATATACTTCGTTACCTGAAAGGGACGAAAGACATGGGTCTATTTTATACTAACCTTAACAAAGAAGGTTTAGTTGGTTTTGCTGATGCAGGTTACATTTCGGATCCGCACAACGGTCGACCCAGACGGGATATGTCTTCACTCACGGTGGAACAGCCATTTCATGGTGATCCATGAAGAAAACACTTACGGCCACATCGTCCAATCACGCAGAGATATTGGCGATCCATGAGGCCAGCCGAGAATGTGTTTGGTTGAGGTCAATGACTCAACACATAAGACGAGATTGTGGGATGACAGAAGGGAAAGAAGAACCGACCAGCATGTACGAAGACAATGTCGCATGCATAGCTCAGGTGAATGATGGATACATTAAAGGAGATCGGACGAAGCACATATTGCCAAAGTTCTTTTTCACTCACGACCTACAGAAGACCGGTGAACTCCAGGTGCTCCAAGTCCGCTCAAGTGACAACTCAGCCGACCTTTTCACAAAGTCGTTTCCAACCTCCACGCTCAAGAAGCTTATGCATCAGATCGGCATGTGCCGATTGAAGGACCTTCAGTGATGTTCATTTCAGCGGGAGTAATACGTGATGTACTCTGTTTCCTTGCTTAGGTTTTGTCCCACTGGGTTTTCCTTTGTAAGGTTTTAATGAGACAGCATCCCCAATCATATTACCGTGATCCCATCATCATCACACACAGTTATGCCATCCAAAGGGGGGTGTTATAAACCATTGAGGTTTGGATGTTCATAACCGGCTCAGTCCATCGGGGCCAATCCGTGGTCTAGTCTCGGCGTGAAGACCAAGTCATATTAGAGATAGGATTTCCTTTTTCCTAATACCAATAGGATTAGTAGAAGTTTTCATATTCCTTGTATGAGTAGTAAAAGGACAATTTCCTTTTCTCTCCTTGATGTAACCACTATATAAAGAGACTATTGGTCCTCCATAATAATACACAGAAACATTCAGTTCATAACAGCTTTAATTTTCAAAGATACAGGGAAAAACAAAATCTCTCTCTATGTATTGTATTAGGCAACAAATCCTACATCCTTATTTTTTCTGTAGAATCTGTAGATAAAATAAATCATTAATAAATATTAGATAAATATGAAAATAGAAATTATCAGTTTAAAAAAAAGGAATAAATGAAAAATAAATGTGAAAATAGAAATTATCAGTTTAAAAAATTGAAAAATAAATATGAAAGAATTGATATAAAAACAAACTCTCACCAATATGAAAAATAAGGAAAATATGAAAAAATAAACATGAAAGAATTGATATAAAAAAATCGAGATGAGATTGCTCTGACTTTTTGGAATAGTCGTAGGTAAAATTTATTATTATTTTGCTAAGGTTTTTATTATAATTTTTCAATTTTTTTGAACTTTTAGTAATTTTCTAATTTTAAATTCTAATAAGAGATAATTTTCATTTTTTTACTAATACACAGTATTTTAATTAATATAAAATAATTATTTTATACATGTTACACACATCTTATAATTTACCAATCATGTTTTATCTAAAAATATATAGAGCCAAAAACTTACAGCTACAGCCAATATAGCTACAACAAAAATCTCTGCTAAAAAAGCTACAACAATAAATTTACAGATACAGTCAATGTACTTACAACATAAATACTACAACAAAAAAGTTACAGCTAAACATCGAGTAGAGCGAAATCACTCGGTTCAGATTGTTACATAGCACTCGGGTTCTGCTTCCAAACTTTCTTTCTCATTCAGTCATTTGTGTGAATTGGTCGAAATACGAATATCAAGAGAGTAGTGAAAGGTGAAGAAAGATATTTGGCAAGTCTTTACCTATTTGCTCATGGTTTCATCCTTTTTTGTCACTACTAGCCAGCTCATTCTTACACTTTCATCTACACTAATATAAAAGGAGGAGCCTCCAAGCTCACTCAGGCATGCCACCTAGGATTTAATTCCACCTCAGCCTCTCTAGCCAATCAGAAACTTCCATTTTTTTGATCAATTAAAAACTTCTATTTCCTGCTCCATTCTACTCTGCGTGAGACACAATCTCGAGGCCCATTTCCAATTTGCTCAATTCAGGCATGAACTACTGGTCTAAAGAATTTGTAAAACAAACGAGCCCAAGTCTAGCCCAGTTAGAAGAGCATTGTTGGCCCAGGATTTCCAGCAAGAGCATTCTTCTCCCGACTTCCTTCTTTGCGGCAGTCTGGATTCTACGGCTTCCTCAGCCTCGTGTGGCGACTGTTACGAAGCTCGACGGTCGCTCTTGCCCCACCATCTTCTCCAATAACTGCCTCCTTAACTCTGAGCTTTAACTCATCCGTGTGACCTTCGATTTACCTCCCCTATCCTATAAACACAATGTCCGACTTCCGAACCTGTGCAAGCCTCAAAGAATCTCGGTTAATACTTCCTCGAAATGGCAAGAAGGACCTTCAAGTCTCCGCGCTCTGCTGCTTCAGCTCCCACTTCCCCTCGGTTGGTCGGGTTTGCCGAGATCGAGACCGGCATCAATGAGAGCAAGGTTGTCTTCCGGTTGATCCATTCCCGGGAGGCCCGAAATCTAAACAAGGGTGGACTCATGATCGAGCTGGAACTTCTGCTAATCGACGAGAAGGTATTAACATTGCTGCCTCTTGATCCCGATTTCATATGTTTTGTGTTCACTTTATTGAAAGTGTATCGATAAATGCATTTATCTTAAGCATTCGTAAGAATATATACTCTGTGCGCGACTAACACTCTATGCGCGAACTGCAGTCTTCGGTCATCCAAGGATTCATTGCTCCGCATCGTGTTGCTAGATTTGAGCGGCGTCTCAAAGCGAACTCTGTATACAGTCTCACCAATTTCTTCGCAACAGGAAACAAGAGCATGTATTGAGTATCAGACCACAGATTCACTATCTGCTTCGCTGACAACTCTGTCCTCTCTGAAGTCGTCGATGACCAGGTTGTGATAGAGTCACAGAAGTTCAGGTTTCGCTCTTTTGACCAGTTCGAACGTAGCTGCGATAGGACGGGAGATCTATACGGTATTTCGTTCTCATGTGGTTTATTGTATATATATGTACTAAGCTTTGGCTTCTTCTTAACGAGACTTTCTTTCTCTCTGTTGGCATACAGATATAATCGGACGTGTGATGCTTATCAATGGACATAATCTGCAGGAGCTCTCCCAAATCGAATTTCCCAGTGACTCGCAGAAGGGGCGAATCACTGTTCATCTACAACCTAAGGAGTAAGAAATTTACCTTCCGCTTTACTTAGCTTTTAACGAGAACAACTTGCCTCTGACCAAAAACATTATCCGTGAAGTACAGGGGGCCAATCGTTAGCATTTATCTGTGGGACACCGTCGCGGCTGAGTTTAGGAGGAAGCTCAGCGCCATTCAAAATGCCCCATCAGTGCTCTTGGTTACAACAGTGAATCCAAAAAATATTGGAGGTTAGCTCTTTCAGTCTTTATTTTCCTCGCCTAAACCTGAACTCCTGTAAATCCTTCATATTTATTTGCCTGCAGAGCTGTCTGAAAACAGTTGCCTCTTCCCATATTTGTTAGATGTGTAGATGCGTAATTTGTTAGATGTGTAGATGCATAGTTTTTTTTTTTTTTTGCTCTGTCTGACTACTTTATTTACTGTAGATAGTGTACTCTAGGCTTTAGTGGACACAAGCTATGGAACTATGTTGCCTGAAGAAAGTCTGGTGTATCGGTTTACTTCACGGTGTAGATGCGTAGTTTTTTTTTTTTGCTCTGTCTGACTGCTTTATTTAGTGTAGATAGTGTTCTCTTAGGCTTTAATGGACACAAGCTATGGAACTATGCTGCCTGAAGAAAGTCTGGTGTATCGGTTTACTTCACCAACACTGTTAGATAAGATTATGTAAGATGTGTCCTTCTTAGTTAGGCAAGTAGAGTTGATGAGATAACTTATATGCGTCCTTTTATGTGCTCCTTTACGTTTGGTGGTAAATACCAAACCAAAGTGACAAATCTGCAGTCGTATAAGTTTCTTGGATTATTAATTCTCTGCTCTTACATTAGCTTTCAATGAAAACAGGGAGAGTATCTCTGGCTTCAATGTCTTCCTCCAGAGTTTTCTTTGATGAAGAAGTTGCTCCAACAGCAGAGTATCTGACTTGGTGAGTTCTAACTATCTCTTCCGCTATTGTCAACCTTATCCTCTTACACGAATGACCCCAAACTCTCTTTTCAGGTTAGGAACACAGAACACTGCAGAAGCAGCTATAGACGCAACGCAGGTTGTTAAGATCAAGACTGCCACCATAAGTGAGATCCAAGATTTTATAAGGACCCAGCCTCCCCAGGTACTTATTTATATAAAGGAACTATGCTGGAAATCTCACAAAATAGCGTCTGATTCCCCCTTTTCTGTGTCCAGAATGCAACTTATCACTGCCTCGCAACTATTGATCAAATCAAAGTTGACAAAGGCTGGTATTATGTTGGATGTACCGGCTGCAACACCAAGGTTACTAAGAGTGCCTCGGCTTTGGTTTGCCACAAATGCGAGAACGAAATGCAACAGGAGTCATCAAGTAAGTAACCCCGACATCCCAACAACTTCAGCGTACGACATCATCCTGATATGACTAACTCTTTTGCCCAGGTTCCGTATTGAGTACTTTGTGCATGACAAAGAGACCGCTGCAACTTTTATCTTTCTGGATGAAGCGGGAACTCAACTCATTGGGCGTAATCCTACAGAGCTTCTGGACGAGTACATTGAAGTAATCGAATGACTTTTTCAAAACAAACCCGCTATTAAAAAACACACACCTCTAACAGGTCTCTTGCATCTTGCAGGCAAATGGAGATGATGTGGGAACCACGGATGTGCCGAGTCCTGCCTGCTTATCTGAAGTACTCGGTCAGACTCACATGTTTGAGGTCAAGGTATCGAAGTACAATTTCCGAGCGAGCAGACAGACATTCACCATCGCCAAGATAATCAAGGCAGAAGTTGGCAACGATAGGGAGCCAGAAATCATGGAGGCTGCCGAGTGAAAATCTTAGAACTTGAAAGATTAAAGATCAACTTATCTTTATTGATTTAGAAAACTTCTCAAAAACTAAATCTCTCTCAATTCTCTTGTGGAACACCTCTCCACATAGAGCTTCTTATATAGAGGTCTAGACAACTCCTAAACCCTCTAAGATTAGGAAACACAAACTTTTCCTTTTTGTATTTTCCTTTTCTCTATTCTATCTCTAGATACATCTTTATCCTAAGATAGAATGTTTCCTTTTTCTTTGGAATTATCTAACATTCTCCCCCTTAATTCCAACTTGAATTTTAGGAAGATTGATGATCTGAACTCCAACTAGACTTCTCATTTCGTTGAACTTGATCCTTGCCAATGGTTTAGTGAGAATGTCTGCTTTCTGCTCCACTCCCGGTACATGCTCAACTTCAATCTGATTGTTCTCCACACATTCTCGGATGAAGTGATACTTGGAGAGTATGTGCTTACTCCTTCCATGAAAAACCGGATTCTTAGTGAGTGCAATGGCCGATTTGTTGTCTATTCTTAGTACAGCTTTCTCTTCTGAACCAAGAATCTCACGTAGCAACTCCTTAAGCCATATGGCTTGTTTCGCGGCTTCTGTTGCTGCCATGAATTCTGCTTCACATGACGACAGTGCTACCGTGGGTTGCTTTTGTGATGTCCATGTGATTGGTGATGAGGCCAGATAGAAGATGTGCCCTGACGTGCTTCTTCCATCATCAACATCAATGTTATGACTGCTGTCACTATATCCAATCACCTTACTCGATCCATCTCGCTTAAAACTTAGTCCCAAGTTAGTTGTTCCCTTCACATACCTTAGGATCTGTTTTAGCGCTTGACCATGTGATGTTCTCGGGCTTTGCATATACCTGCTAAGAACGCCAACAGCATACGCCAAGTCTGGCCTCGTGTGTAGCAAGTACCTCAGACATCCTATGGTTCTTCTCTAGGCTGTTGCGTCTATCTCAGGTTCTTTCTCTGCTTTTGAGATGTCAATTTTCGACTCCATTGGTGTCTGAGTCGGATTACACCCGTCCATGTTGCTGTCAACAAGAATTCCTTGAGCATATCCTTCCTGTTTGATTTGGATTCCCTCTGCTCCTTGAATTACTTCAATACCAAGGTAATAGGTTAATTTACCGAGGTCTGACATCTCAAACATATCTTTCTTGAACTGATCGATGATCATCTGTGAGGTTCCAGTTACGAATAGGTCATCTACGTATATTGCAACAATCAGAAACTCCTTCTCGTTCCTTTTAAGATATACCGAAGGTTCTTTCACGCATCTTCTGAATCCCATCTGTTTCAGAGCGTGATCGAGCTTTATATTCCAAGCTCTGGGAGCTTGACGCAAACCGTATAGAGCTTTATTAAGCTTATATACTTTGGTCTCTTCTCCTTTCTTCTCAAAGCCTTCGGGTTGGGTGACATAGACTTCCTCATTCAAATCACCGTTTAAGAATGCGGTTTTCACGTCCAAGTGATGTATCTCCCACCCGCTTGTTGCTGCAAGGGCTATTAACAATCGTATAGTTTCGATCCGAGCCACTGGTGCGAATGCTTCTTCGAAATCTATCCCCTGTTGCTGTACGTAACCTTTTGCCACAAGTCTCGCTTTGTATTTGTTGACTGAGCCATCTGCGTGCCTTTTGATCTTAAAGATCCACTTCAAGCCAATGGGTTTTACTCCATGTGGCTTGTCAACGAGCTTCCAAGTCTTGTTCTTAATGATAGAATCAAGCTCGGCTTTCATGGCTTCCACCCATTCTTGTAAGCTCATTGCTTCGAGTACAGTCTCTGGTTCTCCATCTATTGTAAGCAAGAGTTTCTCACTTTCAAACTCGGCCAGCAGAATGTAATCTTTGAGATATTGAGGTTTCCTCACGATGCGTCCGTATCTTGTTGTCGTTTGATTTTCTGCTTCCTGATTGTCTTCATCATCAACATCTTCTTCTTCTTGGTTTTGAGCTACAGGTTCTGGATCAGGTACTTGATGATCGTTGTTATCTTGATCATCATCCTGTTCGTTTCCATTATCTGTAAGCCCTTTGTACGATAGTCTGAACATTCCTGGTTCTCCATTGCTCTGTTTTGTTGATGAGTTCCAATCCCATGCCTTCTTTTCGTCAAACACAACATCTCGACTTACGATCACCTTGTTTGAAACAGGATCGTATAGCCTATATGCTTTGGAACCTGGTTCCGTTCCAAGGTTAATCACTGTTCTTGACCTATCATCTAATTTTGCAAGATGAGGTCCTGTGATCTTTGCATACGCAACGCAACCAAAAACTCTTAGGTGCTCGATGTTCGGCTTCTTTTCCATGAAGCTTTCGTATGGAGTTTGACCTTGCAATGCTTTTGTCGGGACCCTATTGATGAGGTATGTTGCGTGACGCACAGCTTCCCCCCATATCTCATTAGGGACTTTCATTGCCTTGAGCAAGCTCCTTGTCATCTCCATGAGAGTTCTGTTTCTTCTTTCTACTACACCGTTCTGTTGTGGTGTATATGGCGCGGTTAAGTGTCTGGTAACTCCGTGTTCTTCACAAAACCGATTGAACTCTAATGAGGTAAACTCTCCTCCTCTATCGGTGCGAAAGGTTTTGATGGATTTTCCGGCTTGCTTCTCCACCATTTCCTTAAATCTTTTGAACCGATCGAATGCATCGCTTTTCTCCTTTAGTAGCATCGTCCACATGTATCTGGAGAAGTCATCGATCAGAACAAACACGTACCGATTGTTTGTTGGTGTTGGTGGTGATATCGGTCCACAAAGGTCTCCGTGAACTAGCTCCAATGCCTGAGCTGCACGGTAAGTAGCTTGAGTTGGAAAAGAGTTTCTAGTTTGTTTTCCAACTAAGCATACATTGCAGACACTCTTCTCGTGTACTGCTTGCGGCATTCCGTCCACCATCTTATTTTTCACCATGTTGTTCATGACACCTATACTCACATGACCTAAACGGGAGTGCCAGGTCAATGTAGTATCTTCTTGTGCATGAAGACACTTAGGAAAATCGATTTCCATTGGTGTCTTGTAAAGACGATTTGCTGATCGTATGACTCGTACAAGAAATCTTCCTCTTGAGTCTAGAAGTGTTAATGCATCTCCTTTCATGTTCACTTCGCATCCACACTCTGTTGCTTGTCCGAGACTTATAATATTGTGTTTGAGCTCCGGTATGTAGTAGATTTCTTTGAGGGCTTTTCTTTCTCCATTCCTGCCCACAAAAACAATCGATCCTTTCCCAACAATATTAACATACGATCCATCACCAAACTTGACCTTACCCTTGATATTTTCATCCAAACTTGTGAAAAAATCCTTGTTTCCGGTCATATGATTGCTTGCACCATTGTCTAGATACCAGATACTTTTGTTAGTAGTATCATAGTTCTTTGGAAAAACTTTGTCTTCGTTCAGGAAAACCACTTCGTGAACGTAGAGAGCATCTGCTTCGTGGGTTTCATTCAGGTTCGTTTCTTGATTCCCAATCGGTTTTTCTTGACAAGTTGATGCATAGTGACCTGCTTTATCACATCTCCAACAGATTATGTGAGAGCGGTCTTTCTTCTGTGGCTTCTGTTCTGAGTTTTCTCCTCCTGAGTTTTGGCCATTAGAATTTCCTCTTCCTCTGCCTCTACCTCTCCCGGAGCCTCCTTTATCGCCATTCCCTCTTCCTCTGCCACGGGAATTACTATGACCTCCACGGTTTGAGTTTGAAAACATAAGCTTGCTTTGATCCTCACTCTGAGTTTCGTCTTTTATGCGATCCTCATAAGCCTTGGTCCGTCCTACTATGTCTTCAAAGCTCGTATTATTCAAGTCCAAGACTTGTTCGAGAGAAGCTACTATATGAATGTACTTCTGTCTCGGTAGACCGTTTAAGAACTTCTTCACAATCTTTGACTCTTCAATGATCTCTCCAAGTGAAGAGGATTGTGATGCGATACCTGATATTTTGCCGGCGAAGCTATCAACTGTATCGTTTTCGCTCATCCTGAGCCGATCTAATTCTGCCATTAGGGTTTGCAATCTTGCTTCTCGTACACGTTCTGCTCCTTGGTGTCGAGCTTTGATGGCTTCCCATAGGTTCTTTGCGGAACTTTGTGCACCTATCTGAAGTATGAGTGCTTCCGGGATTGATTGATATAGCAACGCCTTTGCTATATTGTTCTGCTTTCGATCCTCAGAACCTTCTTCAATTGTCTCCCACACTTCGCTTACTTCAAGCATAACTTGCATCCGCATCGCCCATACTGTATAATTTGATGTTGTTAACATCGGACATCGTATGGATGGTACACCAAGATCTTTCGATCGAGGTTGAAGACTTTGTAAGCTCTTCTCGTCGCCCATCTTGGTTACGATCTCTTACAACTCTTTGCTTCGTTTGAATGATTTTCAAACCTGAAGCTCTGATACCATGAAAATCTTAGAACTTGAAAGATTAAAGATCAACTTATCTTTATTGATTTAGAAAACTTCTCAAAAACTAAATCTCTCTCAATTCTCTTGTGGAACACCTCTCCACATAGAGCTTCTTATATAGAGGTCTAGACAACTCCTAAACCCTCTAAGATTAGGAAACACAAACTTTTCCTTTTTGTATTTTCCTTTTCTCTATTCTATCTCTAGATACATCTTTATCCTAAGATAGAATGTTTCCTTTTTCTTTGGAATTATCTAACACCGAGCATTCAGCCTCAACCTCTGGAAATGGCACGACACCGGCAACACATGCACACGCCTATCGGAAGTTCCACTGCAAATGAGAGTGTGTCGGGAACTGAAGAGACAACAGACAACTTTGGCAACAACTCCAAGAGAGCTAGGCTCAATCCTTGATGCATGTCCGTCGTAGCATTTCTCTATTCATCAACATCGCACTGCATTTTGGCTTTCTTTTTTTATTCTGACTTTCCACTCTTAAAGCAACCAAGAGCAATATCAGGTTGCTTCTTCGGTTTGAAAACTCTTTAATCACAAAATATTCGGTTTTACTTTCAATCTTTGGTTTCCTTTTTACTCAGCCACCGTAATGTATTCCGCCAGTATTGTCAGCTAAATGCTTTTGACACTATATATTTTCTTGCCTAATTTGTACACTTTCGTTTAAAAGCATGAATCCTATAAAATATCTTGCTATGGCAAGTAGCTGATTCCCAGTCACATATCAGTGTAACACTTTCCTTCTTTATCGTTTCTATATTTATTAACCTACCCACCGAATCGTCAGCATGTTTGAAGGCAAAGAAGTTTAAAGGCAAAAAATTACACAGCGGTTTACACAACACCAAACTGTAATCATCTAACCCGGAGAACACAGAGCCTTGTGTCGCCTGCTCTCTCATCGAGACACCGACTAATACAGTCTCTTTCCGCGGCCTCACATATTGCAAAAGGTATGTAAATCTACGAAACTCGCATCAGTAATCATTTGATGAGTGTTTCGTTTCAGAACTCGCTATGAATTCATTACGGACCCATGTCTATACTAATATTTATGCTATTCGCATACCCCTATCCAAGCGAACAAGTTGAAATTTGTGATACAATAAGGTTTACATTTCCAAAGAAATAAAAGAAAATACATTGATATCTGTCTTCCTTCATCAAGTGAACAAAAAGTTATATAAGGATTAAACAAACAACAAATTAATTTATTACATCAGAAACAAAAAAAAAATCTATAGGTTTAAAATAATTGGAACTTATAAATCTGTAAATCTTAAACGCTAAATTTAAAACCACCAGCTGATATATACATATATATATATATATCATATTTTTATATAAAAAATTATATAAGGATTAAACAAACAACATTCTAATTTATAAAATCA
The DNA here is from genome assembly GCA_010577795.1 of Isatis tinctoria. Classification (NCBI taxonomy): domain Eukaryota; kingdom Viridiplantae; phylum Streptophyta; class Magnoliopsida; order Brassicales; family Brassicaceae; genus Isatis; species Isatis tinctoria. The sequence goes on along the minus strand of CM021245.1, from coordinate 18,234,537 downwards.
GAAACCAAAAAAATTCTAAAGCTTTAAAGTAATTGGAACTTATAAATCTGTAAATCTTAAATGCTAGATCTAAAACCACCAACTGATATATACATATATATATATCTGATATTTTTATATATTAAATACCAACAAAATCAAAATTTCTGCGTGATGTTAATATTAACGTATTAGTTTTCAGGTTGAAAAGCGCTGACGTTATTCTAAAAATTTTAAAAAGAAATATAAAAACAAACAAACGGACATACTTCTCAAAGCAAAGCAAAGTTAAACAATAATTTCCTAAATATGTCTACAACTAATCAATTACGACTTTACGAGTCATTACATTTATGCTTTCCTGGTGTACCAGATAATCCCTCAAAATAGACAACCACCGCCGCGTAGAGGAGAACAGAGAAGCAAAGTTACGTCGTGATCATCGAAGCTACGTTGCGGAAGCCAGGTATTTGAAAAGAATTTATAAATCGGTGACTATAATTCTCACATAGAAGTACTAAATCAGACCGGATCAGGTATTAACAAAAACTTACATGTATATAATGCAGATAAATCGGTTGGAAAGCAGGTGGAACACAAATTAGGATGTTCCATTGGGTCTTCAAGCTCACCGATTAACCAACAAACCAGTCATCTAGGTACATATCTGTTAAACTAGACAATTGCTCTGAATTGTTTGTGTTATTGATCTCAAAGAATTCGATTACATTATATAGGTAACGACTTACTTGGCCTATAAGTAATAGATAACTCTAACTTAGGAAAGAGATAATGTTAAATCTAACAAGATAAGGACAATTCCTTATTTATGTATATCCTTTCCTATTACTCCCCCTCAAGATGGCGAGTGGACGTCTCAAACTCTCATCTTGCCAAGTAGATACTGAAATGGACCTCGCCCCAATGCTTTTGTCAACAAGTCGGCCAGTTGTTCATGTGTGCGAACATGAACTGGAGCAAGTTCACCACCAACGAAGGCATCTCGAATGATGTGGCAATCATTTTCAATATGTTTCGTGCGCTCATGATAGACCGGATTCTTCAGTATTTTGATGGCCGATTGATTGTCACAGAAAAAAGAGACCGGCTCCGGATGCGTGATATTGAAGACCGGAAGGAGCTCCACAAGCCATTGTATCTCAGAATAGGTGAATGACATTGCCCGGTATTCGGGTTATGCGCTAGAGCGAGACACTGTTTGCTGCTTCTTAGTCTTCCAAGAGACCGGGGAATCACCAAGCAACACAACATAACCCGTAAGTGAACGTTGCGTGATGGGGCAAGCAGAGTAGTCGGCGTCACAGTAGGCATTGACATGGAGGTCTTTGTTGGAGCTTAGAAAAATTCCCTGACCGATCGTGCCTTTAAGATATTTCACAACGCGAACAGCCGCAGCCCAATGTCGTTCTCGAGGCTGAGCGAGGAACTGAGCTAGGAGATGAACTGCGTAGCTTAAATCGGGTCGAGTAATGGAGAGATAAACTAAGCGACTCACAAGACGTCTATAGCGAGAGGGATTATCAAAGAGGGGGCCTTTATCTCGAGCAAGGTTATGGTTTTGTTCCAATGGGGTGTCATAAGGCCTACAACCGGTTAATCCACATTCAGTGACTATATCCAAAGCGTATTTACGCTGACAGACATAGATACCATCTTTGTTTCGAGAGATTTCAAATTCGAGAAAGTATTTCAAAGGCCTGAGATCCTTCATATGGAAACAGTTACTCAAGTAAGTCTTGACCTTGGAAAGGAGGGCAGAGTCATTTCCACCAAGAATTAAGTCATCAACGTAGACGAGGACATAGACACAAGATGATCCACGGTGATACGAGAACAAAGAGTAATCCTTCTTATTTTGAACAAATCCAAACTTGAGAAGGGCGTCAGAAAGCTTAGCAAACCAGTAGCACGGAGCTTGTTTGAGGCCATATAATGATTTTCGCAAACGACAGACTTTGTTCGGATCAGTCGAAGAATAGCCAGGCGAAAGCTTCATGTAAACTTCTTCTTTCAAATCACCATAGAGAAAGGCGTTATGTACGTCCATTTGACAGAGTTCCCAATCTTTAAAAGCAGCTACTTTGAGGAAGACACGCACTGTAGTCATCTTGACAACTGGTGCAAAAGTTTCCTCATAATCTGTACCTTCCCTCTGTCGATTTCCACAAACCACCAGACGAGATTTGTGCCTTTCGATATTGTCGTCCAACCTCAATTTTACCCTAAAGACCCACTTGCTAGCTATAGCATGTTTGCCTTTAGCTAAGTCAACAACATCCCAAGTGTGTTTATCTTCCAACACATGAATCTCGTCCTTGGAGGAGTTCCGCCAATGTTCATGACGCATTGCCTCTTTAAAGGATTTCGGCTCTTCATAAGCATCGACAGCTGCGAGAAATGCTTTATGCGGAGCAGAGAAACGATCAAGCGTCAGAAAATTAGACAGAGGATAAGCACACTTACTTGAGGACATAGTGACGGAGTGAGCATTGTCGTGAGAGGGTTTATCATTTAAAATAGCCGTATTGGTGACATACGGTTCTAGCCGAGTAGATGGACGTTTGACACGATGACCACGACCCAGAGGTTCTGTTTCAGAGTCTGTAGAAGCAGGGGCAACAATTTCTGTTGACGCCGGTGGCGCCGGAGCTGCAGCCGGAGATTGTGGCTGTGTTTCCGTAGTGGGTAACAGCTCCCCCTGAGGATGAGTGTCGAGAGAAGCGGAGGGTTGGGGCTCAACGTCCTCTGCAGCGGATGATTCATCTGTATCAGGGATACAGAGCGGAAACATATCATCACCAGAAGAGTTCACGCGTTGAGATTGAGAAACCTCGAAAGGAAACACATTCTCAAAGAACTGAACGTCGCGTGAAACAAACAATTTCTCTGTCTTGAGGTCAAAAACAAGCCAGCCTTTTTTGTCAAGAGGATATCCGAGGAATAGACACCGAGAACTCCGGTCAGCAAATTTGTCACGAGCTTTTGGTGTTGTGGTTGCGTAGCAAAGGCAGCCGAAAGTTCTGATCAGATCATAATCTGGCGGTCGTTCATAGAGAAGTTCATATGGTGATTTCCCGTCTAGGAGAACTGATGGTGTTCGATTGATAAGGAAGCATGCAGCCTGTATACTCTCTCCCCAAAAGCGAATAGGTAGATGAGCTTGAAACAACAAAGCTCGAGCAACGTTGAGAATATGACGATGCTTCCGTTCTACTCGTCCGTTTTGTTGAGGCAACACATGAGGTGTGGTGGGAGATGCCGTGTTCCTCAAAATGAGTTCGGAGAGGAAGAAATTCAGTCCCATTATCAGTTCGTACCGTACGAACTTGCTTGCCAAATTGACGTTCTACCCAAGTAATAAAATTTCATATGATCGTTGTAACAGAGGATTTTTCACGCAATAGATGTGTCCAAACGGCACGTGAGTAATCATCAACGATTGTGAGAAAATAGGTAGAGCCGCAGGTAGATTTGGTATGATAAGGACCCCAGACATCACAGTGGACAAGACTGAATAAATCATTGGCTTTATTAGAACTATCCGGAAATGAGAAACGAGTTTGTTTTGCTCGAGAGCAGATATCACAATTCTCTTCTAATCGACTAACACCACTAGAAAATTCACCAAAACTTGATAAAAACATAAGTACTTTTGCGGATGGATGACCCAATCTGCGATGCCACAATGCTCGAGTTTCCATCTTGCCGACACGATTTGCCTGAGGAATGACCGTACCAGCTAAATGATAAACCCCGTCACGTGCTTCACCCCCACCAATCAAAGTCCTCGTAGTTTGGTCCTGAATCAAACAAAACTGCTTTGTAAAAATCACAGAACTGGCAATGTCATCAAGCAACTGAGCAACGGAAATAAGAGTAATATGTAGATCAGGAGCGTAGAACACGTTGCGGAGAATCATCTTGCCGCCAAGATGCAAAGTTCCTTGCCGAGTAGCCCAAGTGAGTCCCCCGTTTGGGAGCTTAATTGGACTCGCGGCAATGGATTCCAAATCACTTAGCAAGTTTATATCTCCAGTCATATGGTGGCTTGCTCCAGAGTCGATAATTAAATCAAAACAACTCTGTGTGCCGAACAAGATTAGTTTATCGGGCTTACCAGAAAGTTTCTCGCTGGAGCTTTCTTTCTTACTTTCGAGGAATCCGACCAACGAACTCCATTGAGCCGGAGTCAGAGACGGAATACCAGCAGAGGATGAAGCGGAGGCTTGACTAGCAACGATCTGCGAACCGCGACCCTTGCCTCGTCCTGGTGTTGAGTTCTTTCCCCGTCACGTGCCACCAGCAGTGTTTTTATTTGCCGTAGGCTGATCAGGCCACCATTCCGGGTATCCAACAATCTTGAAGCACTACTGTTTCTCATGGCCAACACGACCACAATGTGTGCATAGAAGCGATTGTTTGGACACCGAGGCTGATAACCCGAGAGCAGTGGTAGGAGTCTCTTCTTCCTTGGTCACGTTATGGTGAAGTTCTTCTTGAACAATCTGCGAGTAAACTTGATCGAGATTGAGATCAGGTAAACGCGCGAGAAGATTTGATCGAGTTGTCCCAAACTTGCGACTATCAAGACCCATCAGAAACTGGTGGATTCGTATTGTTTCCTGTTTCTGAGTGAACTTGACCATCGAAGCACAACTCGATTTGAGGCAACAACATGAGAAACCTTGATCAAAATTTGCAAGATCATCCCACATCATCCTCAGCTTTCCGTAGTATTCTTCCACGGTCTGTCCCTCCTGCTTGCACTTCCTTATATCGTCGTGAAGTTGGTGTTCACGAGTACCATCGCTAACGGAGAATCTCGTTTTGATGCTCTTCCACATAACAGACATTATCAACGAGAGATATTGACGGGCGAAGTTTTTCTTTGATGTTTGCCATGATCCAGCCGATGATTAAGGAGTTCACCATATCCCATCGTTCTGCATCATCGCTTCCTTCTTCTGGTCGAGGCAAGGTTCCATTAATGAAACCGAGTTTTCTTTTAGAACGGAGAGCATTCATCATGAGCTTCGACCATCGCTCATAATTCTCTCCATTCAAAAGCACAGAAGTCAAAACTTGACCGCTGTGTTCGCCGTGCTGGATCGCATATGGTGAGATCAGCGCCGGTTCTTTCTTATCGTTGCTGCCGGACATCGTGAACGGAGAAGACAATCGATAGAGGTTTTCGGGTTTTTTTTTTTTTTCAGAGCAATTTGTCACAGACCAAAGGGAGGCTCTGCTACCATGTTAAACTAGACAATTGCTCTGAATTGTTTGTGTTAATGATCTCAAAGAACTCGATTACATTATATAGGTAACGACTTGCTTGGCCTAGAAGTAATAGATAACTCTAACTTAGGAAAGAGATAATGTTAAATCTAACAAGATAAGGACAATTCCTTATTTATGTATATCCTTTCCTATTAATATCCAAACTACTTTTATATTGGCGTATAGATTATCTATCTTAATTTGTAAGGGGGGTTAGTATCGATCGCCGGCGTACAAAAAAAAATGCATACCGGTTTGTACGCCAATGTCGATAATACACATATATATATAATGGCTGTTTTTGTGTCATGTACATGTATATTAAAAGTCGGTTTGAGTTATGAAAAACACTTCTAAGGCTACTGAGGACTTCCAACATACATAACATACGTCTTCCAAATTTCAAAACAAACCTTGAATTGTTAAATGAAAATCTATCACCAAACAAGCTTTATTAAGTATAATAGCTTAGAAAAAAAAAAAAGTACACATAAAAGCTTGCGAAGGTTCTAAAAATAACATAAAACACATGCGTATGTCGCTTACAGTTGCTGCAATGTGCTTTAAAGAATTCTCACATTTTACATATTATAAAATGTGCCTCCAACAGAATCGTCAGATTATCAGATACGCAAAAGAGGACGGCCACGTCTTCGACAGACTACATATAAAGGTATGTATATGGACGACTTTACATGTGGTATCCAACTTCGTTAGACATTTACAATTTACGAAAATGCATTCTAATATATTTCTAACTAATTTATATGTGTTCTTACAAAATGGTAATGCTTTTAGTAATTTAAAATTGATTTTCAAAAAATATTTTAAAATAAATCCGTGCGGAGAACCCTAGTGCTATGTATAAAAAAGATACGATGGAGTATTCTCAGAATTTGTAAAATTGATATTGTTTAATTTGGCATAAATGCCAGAGATGTGTAATTGGTTGGAAGGAAACTGCCATCTTTTAGCTTTTGGACCGTTCAACCCCAAACGCTCCTCGTATCAGTAATATTCATGAAATGAATAATTGACTAAACTAAATATCTTTCTTCTTTAAAAAAAAATATATTGCAAAACGAATTTCGCCCGATACCAATCAGAAGAGCGTAAACAATTAGTGAATAAAAAAATAAATTCAAAAATATATGTTAAAGTAGTTCAACGATAATTTTCTGATGGATATTTAACTTATTAAAAATAAAATAAAATAATTAGAAGAAAAAATAAAGTTTTCACAAAAAGAACCGCGAGAAACTCGTTAAATTTATGTATACATGTCTTATTTTTTATTAAATCAATTCCTTCTTAAATAAAAATGAAAAACTAAATTATTATATATCAATAAAAAATTTAAATAAACATATTTTTCTGTTGATAAAAAAAATTAAATAAAACATTTTACCGATATTTTTATGAATTAAAAATGCTCTTATCTCTTAATATTTTTATTTATATCGCGTTTAATTATATCTTTCAATCTTTAATCGCTATCTTATCCAAATTATTTCATCAGTCAGACCATAAAATTTGAACATTTTGTTAGATTATTATTTAAAACATGTATGCGTTTTTTTCTCTAGTGGGCCACATATATACCCAAAAAAAACGTGCATAATTTTTTTATGGGAAATGCATATAGCAAGGAAGTAGTGAGCTGGCTTAGGATAAGAGCAAACAATATACTTATTTTTTCAATTCTTATCTCTTCTCATTTGCAGTAATAATGAAGATTTTTATTTCTTTACTTATGAAAAACAAACAAACATAGCACACAGACACAGAAACAGAAACTCAAATATATATGTACTAAAGATCACATCTTCAAGATATTTCAAACTTTCTCTGGAAATGTCGATTGTGATCAACGCAGAGTTTGGTTTCTCATCGTCTTCTTCTTCTTCGATCGGCAAGAACAGTGACGATGAAGGCGGAGATAGTGAAACTGAGTCTCCTTACAAGGGTCCTCTTGACATGATGGAGTCTCTCGAAGAGGTTTTACCAATCAGGTTTGGTTTGTGTCTGATAATTTTCTTGATGTCTGAATATCCAAAAATCTCTTTGACTTGTGTGTATACAAAACAGGAGAGGGATATCGATGTTCTACAACGGTGAGTCTAAGTCTTTCAGGAGCTTAATGGAAACTAAATCATCGCCGATGAAAGATTTAGGGAGACCAGAGAGCCTTTACAGTCGTCGCCGGAGAAACCTTCTCAGTCACCGGATTTGTAGTCGCGGTGGGATCTCGAAGAAGCCCGTCAAGGGCAACTTCACGGTGGTCTCTTCCTCCGGCGATGATTCTTGTTTAGCCTCTCCTCTCCTGAAGAGGAACAATCATATGAATCTCTCGCCGTTGCATCCGAGGCAGAGTAGCAAAGAGTCTTTTTGTAATTGTGTTCCTGTTGTTGTTTCGCCACGTTGCTTCCAGACGCCGGCAAATAGGAACATCCATAATATTATATGTTAAAACCAAAAAAAAAAAATCGTTTTTTGTTAAGACCTTATTGGAGGAATATGTCTGGACATGAGTTAATTAGTTATATTAAGAAGAAAAATTAAAGTTTTGAATTTGATAACCTTTCCCTATGAAGATTTCCAATCATTCTTTTTAATAGTTTGTTTTTTCCTATTTGAATAAGGAAATTTGGTTTGAATTACGCAGAAATCATTTATACTTTATGTAGTCAACGTAATCAAAATGTTGAAAGTATCTTTCATCTCTATATATGCGTGTGTTAACGGTTTCGATTTTTTTACAAAATATGCCACACTATTAATTTACTGAAAAGTTTATTTTTATTTATGTTGACAATATGCATATCGGTTTGTACTGAAAGCATATTTTGTTTATTTTGTTTTTCCAATTTTATTAATAGAAAGCATACTCAGAAATTATTTATACTTGTATTTTGTTTATATTTTTTTCCTGAAAAAGCCGTTTTGATCTTTAATTTTTTTGATAAAAATGATTGGGTGAATAATATTCATGCATACTCTAACGACTAAACTATACGGTGTTATCCTTGTGATTAAACCATTCAATTTTATATTGGTACCGGCAGTAAAGTTTTGGATTTTCATTTCTCTTTTTATATTTAGAATATTTTTAATTTAGATGAGAAATGATTTAATTATTATAATTCTGAATCTTTATATTGAGACTATTTTTAAAAACAAAAATTGGCAGGTTGAGACTTTTATTAATTTAGATAAGAAATACTATTTAAAAAGTATAAATTCTGAATTTATACATTTAGAATATTCTAAATTATTTGATAATGTTTTAAAATATTATAATTCTAAATTTATATTTAAGTTCTTTTATATTTTTTTGAATAGAAGTTGAAGCCTTTTTGGCATGAGACGTGAAAGTTATTGAGCATTTAAGCCTGTGATGAGTTATTTTCAAGGTTTAAGAATTCGCTAGGCGCTAGTCGGGCGGCTGGTCCGGGCCTAGCGATTTATCAATTACTCAGAGATTAATCGGGGAGTAGGCAGGGATTAGTTTTACGTAAATATATGTATATTAATACTAAAGTTCTATTGTAAACATAATATAACGCGCTAGCTCGGTGGTTAGTGGGCAGTTTTGTGGGTTTCAGTATTCCGAGTTCGAATACCCCTTATGTTTTTATCAATATCTACTTTTAATGAGGGCAAAGTTGTAATTATCTTATCATCTTCCTCATTTGTCTGCAACTTAACCTAGATCTACGCAGCCACCTTTTTTTTTTCTTCACCTATTTCACTTGTTACTTGTTTTTATGTTAATTTATATCAAATCTAAGTTATAAATATCTGGATTATGTGGATTTAAACGGGATTAGTCGGATTTAGGCGAGACCAAATCGCTGCAACGCCTAGCCTCACAGATTCGATCTCCTCGCCACGGTGCCATCCCGCCCAACGCTTAATCGTCCGAGTAATCGGCAACTCGGTCGAGTTTTTGAACATGGGTTATTTTCAATACAAATTGTAAGAAACTTATAACATGACTGCTGGATAGAATCTATGCTGCATGGAATCGGAAGCGGGTACTCGGAAGCGGAAGTGTTTAGAAACGCGGAAGCGGATTTTTTTAAATATTTACGAATCGGATACGTGTTGGTAAAGTATATATTAACAACAAAAATATAATCATACTGAAAACTATTTTAAATAATAAAAATCCAATACTTAATTCAAATATTGTAACTCAACAGAATATAAGAATAAATTTTAAAAAGTCACATAATAATATGATTGTTCTACTCATTTTCATCAACTCTGTCAAACACAACTACCTCTGGCTCTAGTTCATCAAGAGACGGATCTTCAAACTCAAGTCTTCCAAGATGAATCTCATCCAACGAATCAAATTGGTCACCTCCAACATCCCACATACAATGAGGACCTTCTTTACAAGCAAAACTCCTTCTAGATAGAAGACGAAGGTTAGTGTGCACAAATACCAAACTTTCAGCTCTAAGTGGAACAATCTTGTTTCTTATTGCAGAATGTATGAATTTGTAAGTACTCCAATTCCTTTCACAACGTGAGGACTGAGGATGAAGATGGTTGTCCAAACAACTTATATGCTAAGGTTTAAAGCTTTGGTGCTGAAGATCCATAAACTGCCCACCATCTCAAAGGTTCTTGGACAAACCTATCATGAATCACATCAACGCTATCAAAATCCTTCATACATAAAGAGAAATTAGAATATTCAACATTGATCTCTCTCCTTTCATCTTGATTTGGAAAATACTTCATGATGCAATTTTTTCTTTCTCTAATAAACTCCAAATCTTGATGTAGAGCTTTTTTATTGTTTCTTCCGCAAGCCACTCAGCACTATAATATCTACAACCCACAAAAACATACGATAACTATATTAATCAAAAAAAAAATATAGCTACATATTTCAGTTATAAGTTAATGTATAAGCTAATAAATTAAATAAAATTAAAGTAGATTTATAAACTTACTTGGGGTTCAGAGAATGTCTCATACAGTGAAGAGGAGAGTTACTCTTACTCCAACGAGATGTCAATACAGAATTGACTGCATTCCAAAAGACTGAATCTTCATTAAGTTGCTTTCTTTCTTTTTTGAAGATAGCCTTCTTCATATTTTGTATCATATCTTTCCACCAATCATGAACCAGATGCAGAGAAGGCCTATCAATATCAGCAGCTCGAATCACACTATAGATGGGCAAGGTAAAAGATAAAGCATATTCAAGCTCATCCCAAAACATTTCATCTAAATCTTTTTTCTTCACTGCAGATGCTCTCTCTACACCATCTTCTTTATAATCATCCCATTTCGGACTGATCACCATTTGTTGCAAACCAGTTTTTTTTAATCTCTTTAATATCTTTTGGCTTACAAGGATGCTGTGAACAGAATTTAATTTTTCTTTCACTTCAGCTATCTGACTTCCATCTATGTTTCCAACTGTTTTCTTTTCTGATAGAATGTACTTATTCCCCGGCAACGGCGCCAACATTTGATAGACTCAAATTTACCTTAGAGCTACTCTCTAAATTAAGAGATCGATTGTAGTAGTCAAATTCCACAGAGATTCAAGATTTACAAAATAGATTATTTTTTCTCAAATTAAGCTAAACGAGAATAAATGTAATTAAAAGACAGCAAACGAAATCAGAGAAGTTTGTAAATTGATGGGAAAGACACTAGACTTAGGGAATTTATTTCGGTAAATCAGAATTGCAAACCAGACAGAATGTTAAGGGTTTAATGAAGAATATTCAAACCAATCAACTTTCGTTGCAGAGATTTCATAGTCTAGATCCTAGAATTCCAAATTCCTTTGCAAATTCAAAAGCTCATACATGCACTAAACTCAAATTCAATAAGTTCACAAAATCCTTAAACCAAATTTCTTTGCGAATAAGCATTTTGTTCATCTAAGATTTATTTTCAGGAAATCAATAACACTTTTGTGAGTACTAATTATCCTATGATCTAAATTCTAGGTAATCAATCCAGAACTAGCATTTGACTCAGTAAAGATGAAGAAACCATATGAGTACCCTAACAATTCTACCAAATTCAGTAATTCATCATCAACTTAAAAAACAAACCTAAATCTAACAAGTGGATTACTCAGACATGGTTAATGTAACACAGGTCATATACTGAATAAATTGCATTAAAAAAATCAAAAGAAGAAGTAAATGAGTTCGAAATCTTCTCTCTAACAAAGTGAGTTCTGATTTTGTCTCTCCAAAGCTCTCTAAGCATAAGGTAAAAACTAAGATAAATTCTCTGAAAAGACTTTATAAAACACAAGTATAGACTAAATTACGAAAATGACTTGTTTTGTAAATAGATGAAACTTCTGGGCAATTTTCCTTTCTTCAAAACTCGACAATAAGTGGAATCACCATCGGTGCCGACCGACACGATGCTCAAAGATGGACTCCAAGTTGCTCTTTTTAGCTGGCAAAACCCAATTGCTCCAAAATTTTCAAATATCTTCAATCAAGCCTAAGCATACCTGAACCTGCAAAAGACTCGAAAAGCCAAAACACACATAAAAGACTCTGAAAATGGACCTATATCATGGTAGAAAAACCGGGAAAACCATGATATATCAAATATTTCACAAAAGTTAAGCCATTAACACTCAATTCATATGTCACGAACAATACAAACAAGACAAAAAAAATAAACAACATAAAAAGAGAATACACATACATTATTATTTATAAGTCAGAGCTATATTTACGATTTACAGTATGAAGATATAGTTGGTAGATTTATTGGTTTGGTTGTGGTAGATTTATGTTAACTTGATGCTCGATGATAAGTTAGACAATTTTCATTTTTGATGGATTGCCTTATATGGTAACAACATTAAGCTTATTTACAACCGACAATGATGCATGTAAGTAATTGAACAGAAATTAGTACTTTTGTTAACATTAGTTATCTTATAAATACGATATTCTTAATTTTTAGAAGTAACAATCTTATGGAACAGATATACAAATCTTTAGTTTGAAAAGAATTGAAACAAAATTGTGGAAGTTACAACTCAGTTGATCACACGTACTTCGTCAAGAATCAAGACAGTCTGCAACAATAAATTTAGGGATTTAAACATACTTTTTCAAACATTAACGAGGAAAAACATTATATACTTACATCATTTATGAATATTCAACTTCGTGAACATCATGATCCTCTAAAACTTTGGATATCCGCCACTGATTTTTAATCTTTACATTCTTGGGATCATCAAACCACATGTTTATTCTCCACAATTGAAGAATGGCGATTAAGGGCTTACCATCATACGATTGATAGTTTTCATGAAATTCCATATTTGTGCGTTCAAACACCTTACAATCAAGGACCGATGCGCTACAAAGTTTTGCTATCTAAACTTTGTTTTATTTTTAACGCTGGTTATCATTAATGAGGAAATGGGTTGTTTGACAACCTGTTGACCAAGTTCAGAAGTTTTAGAACATAAATACTAAAGTAATAAAGCAACAAAACAGAGTGAAAAACAGAGGATGCCAATAGGCGGCATAGATTGTGAACTCTTCAATAATGGCCTCAAATGCAGACAAGGCGTTGTGAGAGCCGAAACTCACACTGTCAAAACTTATATTTTATGGTGATCCAAAAATTTCATTTTAAAAGAACTAAAGGACCGAAAATGCAAAAAGATATTTTTATTGATATTTTTCAGAAGTACAAGAATAATTGCAAAAGCTGAAAAGTCTTATATTGCAAAAAGCCTTAATACTCAAATTGGGATGATCTCAACCTAGTACAAACGTCTATATTTATACTAGGAGACCTAAGGTGCTAAAACTCCTTCTGGGCGATGTGGGACTTTGTTCTCTCCTTCTAGCCGCCGACCAAGTCTTTTGGGCCCGATTCCCGGCCTGAAACCTTCAGCAACCCGTCACATGATCAGATCCTGGTCCGGCCTAACTTTTAATGAACAGTAACCGATAAACCGTGAATACTGAACCGGATCTCGATTAAGCTTTAATCGATTTTTCTATTAACTTTTTCTCACGTGAACAGTGTTCCGAGCGTTTTACGAATTTTGAGACCGAACCGCCCGCCTTTTCCTTTAGATCTCTAGTCGCCCGTTTTCATGTTGACGGCCAGCCGCCCGTTTCCTGGCTTGTATGCATGGGCGGCTGGACAATGCTCAAGGGCGGCTGGATGATGCTCATGGGCGGCTGGCCTTGGCTCGCGGCCGCTCGGGATCAGAACGTGCAGACGTCTTGCCTTGGATCGATCCGAGCCGGTAATCATGCTTAAAGGAAGGAGAAGATGGGCGACTGGACTTGGTCCGGGACAAGTCCAGACGCCGAGTCTCGACTGAGAGATGATGGGCGGCTGGACTTAATCTGGGACAAGTCCAAGCGCCGAGTCTCGACTGAGAGATGATGGGCAGCTGGACTTGTTCCAGGACAAGTCCAGGCGCCGAGAGATGATGGTGGGCAGCTGGATTTAGTCCAGGACATGTCCAGACGCCGAGAGATGATGGTGGGCGGCTGGACTTAGTCCGGGACATGTCCAGACGCCGAGAGATGATGGTGGGCGGCTGGACTAAGTCTGGGACATGTCCAGACGCCGTTGTGGGTGGCTGGACTTAGTCCGGGACAAGTCTAGACTAGTCCAGACGCCGAGTCTTCAGTGAATGATGATGGGAGGCTGGTCTTACTCTAGACACCGGGCTGTCCTGATTGAGTGATAGGCGGCTGGCCTCATGCATAGAGCATGGGCGGCTGGCCTCATGCATAGAGCATGGGCGGCTGGCCTCCTCCATAGCCATTCCCCGATAGGACGAAGATGGGCGGCTGGCCCTAAGTCGTGTCTATTTCTCTTAAGTTCATCAATCTTCGAGGAGGGGATTTTGACCCCAACAGGCGTGAAGATAATCGTAGTCAGCCGGTGATCCGTTACAGGTCTAGCAACAATTTTAGCCAAGACGGCTCGTATATGGATACGTATGATTGGGAGCGGAGGTCATGAGTGACACTGCCGGTGATGATATCAGCTGCCAGATTCCTTTTGTGGCATACGAAGTCAAGACGCCAGTAGCCTAAAGAGTGAAGTAATTGCAGAATCTCCGGGATCAGAGTAGCCTCACAGGGGAAAAAGTGTGGGTGGACTAGCGCTGTTCTCGCTAGGCTCAAAGAAGATTTGATGATAACATTCGGAAGCGCATGTTATGGAGACATTCTACCGCCCAGAATGTAGCCTGCAGCTCTGCTACCAATTGAGAAGAGCATGTCGAGTATGCCCTGCGACTGTGACTAAGGGAGACACCCTGATGGTCTCTTAAAATTCATGCTGCCCCCGACATAGCTTAACCCTGGAGCCATGATGACCCCACATTTCACACGGTCCACCGTTGGTTTGCCCCAGCCAGAGGGAGGGTGGATATGCATATGATCTGGTAAGGGAGCAGAACTCGGATCGTTCGTCACTAGCCATATCTCAGCGTCTTCCAGGGCTTTGGATGCCATCGCAGAGGGGAGTAGTCTAGTGCGTTTAAACACACGAGCATTTATGGCTTTCGAAATTTGCCATAGTATCCAGGGGAAGCTCACCCAGAGCTTTGGGTCCAAAGTTTGTTTTTTGCTGCAGAGCACTAGATGATGAATGTTGAGAAAAACCGAGCTTGAGGAGAATCCCGCTGGGGGACCGGGAAATCGGGATCGTGCCCATACTTCTTGGGCATATGGGCAGGTAAACAAGGTATGACATATACTCTCCGAAGCGTTAGAATACATAGGGCAACTCGTATTGAGTTGAGTTCCTCTATTGCGTAAGCGTTCCTTCATAGCTAGAGCGCTTGAGACGGCTCTCCAAATAAAATGTTTGAGCTTTAGTAGCGTTTTTGTTTTCCAGATGTTTCTCATAAGTTCTTTTCCAAGGGATCCAGCGGCGTACCAGGCGGTGAGCGTATGTCCGTAAGGGTCGCGAGGAGTCTATATTCACTTTGAGTCGTATAATCTCCATGTTTTGTTAGACCCCAAATTTTTCTATCTGGAAGCAGAGGATTCACTTTCGTGGCGAAAGCTGCAGTCACTTTAGGCACATCTCATGTACCCGAGTCTCCCACTAAAAAGTCTGACACGAAGAGAGAGAGATCAACATCATTGTTCGGGTTGTACTGAGGAGGTCTAGGGGCACTGTCGAGAAGCCAATTTTCCGTCCAGACCCTAATGTTCTTTCCATCTCCTATCTCGCGATACAGACCCTCTGCAAGTAAGTCCCGGCCATGCATGATGCTGCGCCAACCATAAGATCGTCGGGTACCCATTCCACAGTGAAAAAAGGAGCAGATTTTGAAATATTTGTCCTTAAAGATCCTGGATAAGAGCGATTCCGGCTTGTGCCAAATGCGCCATGCTTGCTTTCAAAGGAGAGCTTGATTGAAGCCACCAATATCGCAAAAGCTCAGACCACCTTCCTCTTTGTTCCTGCAGAGTTTTTGCCAGGCTACCCATGGAATTTTGTTCCTGTTGTTACCAGTACTCCACCAAAATTCTATCATTGGTGAAGTTTGTCGTGCATATAGGTCCTTTGGGAGTCTAAAACAAGACATTGCATATACCGGGAGTGCCAAGGCAACAGATTTAAGAAGATTTCTTTACCCCCTTGTGACAGGGATTTGGCGAACCACCCTTGTAATCTTCCTTGTAGATTTTCTCGGATGAAAGTCAGTATTTGCCTTTTTGAACCTTTGAAAACTTCTGGCAGTCCTAGGTAAAAATTGTCGCCCCCTTCGGCTTCAATTCCCAGCGCTGTTTTGACGAGGCCTTTGGTTTCTGTAACATCCCGATTTCTGGTATATATGGAAACATATGTGGGAGATATTAAAATAATTGATTTGGATACCTATGTCACCAAAGTGCATTTCCCTTTTCAGTTGCACAACCTGAAAGAACTCTAGGGTTAAGCGTGCACAACCTGAAAGAACTCTAGGGTTAAGCGTGCTTGGGCTGGAGTAGTGGAAAGATGGGTGACCTAGCAGGAAGTGATTGTTGTATCATATGAGTTAGAAACAAAAACACGGGGAATGATCATGTGGTGATTGCAGGGTCAGTATATCATGAATTTCGTGCCTCCCGAATAGCGTACCGACCGTCGGACAGGGGTGGGGTCCACGAGCCCGATAGAGGGATAGGTGACTCACCTGTAGGGGCGGTTGGGGCGTTATAAGTGGTATCAGAGCTGGTTAGCCGTCCCATTGCTGACCTGGCAGGCATTCTGGGACTGGTCGTGGTGTGCAACGAGGACGTTGCATTCTGAGTGGAGTGAATCATAACATCCCGATTTCTGGTATATATGGAAATATATGTGGGAGAGATTAAAAGAAATGATTTGGCTACCTATGTCACCAAAGTGCATTTCCCTTTTCAGTTGCACAACCTGAAAGAACTCTAGGGTTAAGCGTGCACAACCTGAAAGAACTCAAGGGTTAAGCGTGCTTGGGCTGGAGTAGTGGAAAGATGGGTGACCTAGCAGGAAGTGATTGTTGTATCATATGAGTTAGAAACAAAACATGGGGAATGATCATGTGGTGATTGCAGGGTCAGTATATCATGAATTTTGTGCCTCCCGAATAGCGTACCGACCGTCGGACAGGGGTGGGGCCCACGAGCCCGATAGAGGGATAGGTGACTCACCTGTAGGGGCGGTTGGGGCGTTATAAGTGGTATCAGAGCTGGTTAGCCGTCCCAGTGCTGACCTGGCAGGCATTCTGGGACTGGTCGTGGTGTGCAACGAGGACGTTGCATTCTGAGTGGAGTGAATCATAACATCCCGATTTCTGGTATATATGGAAATATATGTGGGAGAGATTAAAAGAAATGATTTGGCTACCTATGTCACCAAAGTGCCCTTACTTTTTCGGTTGCACATCCTGAAAGAACTCCAGGGTTAAGCGTGCTTGGGCTGGAGTAGTGGAATGATGGGTGACCTAGCGGGAAGTGATTCGCGGTATCATGTGAATTAGGAAAAAAACACGGGGAACAGTCATGTGGTGATTTCAGGGTCACTATATCATGACTTTCGAGCCTCCCGAATAATGCACCGACCTTCGGACAGGGGTGGGGCCCACGAGCCTGACAAAGGGATGGGTGACTCACCGGTAGGGGCGGTTGGAGCGTTATAGTTTCATCTTCCACCTGAGAGCCAAAGATAGGGAAGATTTAGCGAGATTAATCATTTGTCCAGAGGCGTCTCCATATAGCTTCAGACATCGCATGAGTTCCACACTCTCAACAACAGTGGCTTGGCATAAGAGGAGACTATTGTGTGCGAAGAGCATGTGGTGGACTGATGGACCAGTAGGAGTAAGTTTAATGCTGTGAATGGTGCCTTGTGATTCCGATGCATTCAGAGTACAAATCAGAGCTCCTGCAGACAGAATAAATAGAAATGGTGATAAGGGATCGCCTTGATGAAGGCCGCGTTCGGGTTTAATGTAACCATGTGAGCTTCCATTCGGAAGAACTGTACAAGATACAGTTGAGACATAGGTCATGATCCAGATGATCCATCTTCTGTCAAAACCCATCTTTTCCATTAGTGCCTCCAAAATATCTCATTCAACTCAATCATAGGATTTTGACATGTCTGTCTTGACAGCCATGAACTTTTCTTAACAGAGTCGACGGTTCGTAGCCCGTGAATCATCTCGTGTGCGATCAAGACGTTGTATGTGATTAATCTGCCAGAGACGAAGGCTCCTTGCATGTCAGATACTATTGCAGGAAGGAAGCTTTTAAGCCGGCTACAAAGAATGCGTGAAAAAAAAATCTTATAGTGAACCAAGCAAAGGCTTATAGGTCTCATTTCCTTCATCTGTGTTGGACTTACCACTTTCGGTAGGAGGAAAATCTGGGTATGGTTCCAACCCGGTGGCAAACTCGATGTGGAGAAGAAGGCTTGTATTTCTTTAATTAAAGCTGGACCAACAATGTGGCAGAAGTGTTTATATAACACACCAGTTAGCCCATCCTCGCCTTGTGCACTTGAGCATTTCACACTGAAGGCTGCCTTTTAAACCTCATCCCTCAGTAACCGGAGCTGTAAGGGACGTGTTCATCTCCGTTGTAATCCGCGAAGGTAGATTGTTGAGTAATGACATGAAATCAAAGGGGTTGGAACTCCAGAAAAGTTCTCGAAAGTATTCCATGGCTATGTATCCTTTCCCTCCTTCAAAGAAGTGTTCATTACCCTCCTCATCTTGCAACATCAGAACTTTATTGCGAATCTTTTTACCTTTGACACTGTTATGGAAGAACGTGGTGTTGTGGTCACCGGCTTTGAGCCATTGTTCCCTACACTTTTGTCTCCAAAACTTTTCATCCCTTCTTTAGACAAGTAATTGGTTTTTCAACCGGTGACCAGGTAAAGAACATATACAATGGTAATGGTATTTTGTAAGTTAAGTTTCATAATTATCTTACTTATATTATTTCCAAGATACATTTTTAAAAATACTTGAAAAAAATCTATTATTTACAATTCATGCCATTGAGTAAATATATTAAAAGTGTTTGACAACAGATTTAGTGGGGATTAAAAATATAATTGCATTGATTTAGTAAATAAAATTCATATATATTTTATTAATATATATGAATTTGGAAAGTGTTAAATCAATTACATTAAAATTTTCTGTTTTGGAAATAAACATTAATAAGTTTCCTAAAAGTAAAAGTATACATTTTTTATTTTTTCTAATAGATAATGATTATATTTATATCGAATAATTAGTAATAAAATAAGAAATAAATGTATAAATTATTTTATATGTATTAAAAATGAGAAAAAAAATATTTTTCTCAGTTGTCATCACCAAAATTGTTTTAAGAAGTTTCTAATTTTGTTTTTTTTTAATTCGTTTTAATACTTCATAAACTAAATCTTAACAACCAATCTAAACAATTATGGATATACAAAAGAATTAATAGAATTTTATATTAATGAGAAACTTTTATTAGAAGATTCCAATTCAAATTATTTGGGTTGTTTTCAAATCTAAAAATATTTAACTGAAATATTTTCAACCTAATTCTAAAATTTTCACAACAAACTATGCAAAATATTATATATTCAACAAATTTTCTCACTATATATGATCATATTATTTCATTAAGAAACCTATATATTATAGTGGAAATGTGTCAGAATGACCCATTTTCAAACATTAATGTCAAGGGAGACCCACCCAAAAGAAAAATGTTGGAAATGACCCACATATTAAGGCAGAGTACGGTAGACAAATTTTGTTTGAGTTCACTGTTTCCTAAGGGGGTTGGATTTAGTATTCCTTAAAAGGGTAAAACGTAATTTCACACAAAATGGGTCATTTCTAAAAATTTTCTTTTCGGTAGGTCTCTCTTCACATTAATGTCTCAAAAGAGGTCATTTCAAAAAATATCTCTATATTATATTAGTATCTTTTATCTAAAATGCATATTTTATTAGTAGCTTTTATTCCAAAAATTTTCCCCTACTCAAACAACGTGTAAGAGTTTTGTATTCATCATATACTTATTTATCATGAGAATATAAATCGGTTAATATTTTAAAATCAAATAACACTATATTAAATTTAATTTTAATAATACAGTTTTTAATAAAATCAAATTTATTTTTATTTTTAAAATTAATATTGATTTACGTAAACACAGGTTAAAAAACTTAACTCCGCACATAGAGTGGGCAAAATCCTAGTACATTAATATTTTAAACGGAATTTTTAGGCAAGAACTTGGGCTGCAAGTTCTCTGCTTCAGCTTTCGCGGACATACCAAATCCAGCTTTCTCGTGCATGCCAAATCCAGCTTTTGAGGACATTCCAAATCCAGCCAATCGTAATCACGTAAATGATACTTATATATTAATTTCATTGATAATAAAAAATTATGTGGTAAACTAATTTATTATATGATATTTTTAAGGAAATAGATACTGGGTAGTGGTTTTATATGAACATATGTTTAGCAATATTGCTTAGCATCTTTCGTTTTTCTTGGGCATAGTATCTTTTGTTTTCTTTTCGGCTTAGTATCTTTCGTTTATAGATGTTTTATGAATTTCTTTGATGGATGAATTATGTAATCTACTTTTTAATACATTAGATGGTAATTTGAATTTGGGTTTTCTTATTTTTGTAGTTTTATTTACATTTTTCAAAACATTCAATATAATATGCTACATTATTTTGATTGAATAATTTTAAATTATGCTTTTTGTCAATTATAATATGTAAAGAAAACAATTATTTTCGTTTTAATAAGTGATACAATTATTAAAATCACTTCTGAAAATTGATACTAATTTTGCCTCAATAAAGTATAAGTGATAATAATATTTTAAATCAGTAAATAAAATGATACAATTATTAGAATAAATTTTGTAAATTGACACTAAGTTTACATCAGTTAATTATAAATGATAATAATTGTTTAAATAGGTAATTATAAATGATTTATTTATTTAAATAAATTCTGAAATTGACACTAATTTAACATCAGTCATATATACAAGTGATAAAAATATTTCAAATCACTACTTATAAATTATACAATTATTAAAATTACTAACTGATAAAAATATTATATCGATTATTAATAAGTGATATAAATTATTAAAATCAATTATTTTAACTGACACTAATTTTATTTCAGTTATGTACAAGAGTTAATATCATTTCAAATCACTAATTGCAAATGATAAAATTATTAAAATTACTAAATGATACAAATATTACATCAATTATTAATAAGTGATATAATTAATTAAAATAATTATTTAAATTGGCATTAATACTAACATCATTTAATAAATTGATGTAAAAGTTAACATCATTTTTTTACAATTGACAGATAATAGGAATAGACTACCCCGTGCACTACTTTATTGTTTCATTTTTCTATAAAAAAATCCCTATTTTTCTTAATACTTTTTCCTGTTATTGCATTACTTTTGCATTACTTGATGGTCAATTCAATTTTCTTTTTTTTTTGTTGTTGTGGGTTTCTTATATATTCTTTTTTGTTACAAAAATCTATTGACGAAATCACAGCTACTCGTAGAAAATATCAACCTATATACAAAAGTATGGAACCATCTAACTTTATAACTTTCTAAAAATGTATTCTAAGATTATATGTTGACAGTAATAATAATTTAAATAAGATATTTTGATCAACCTTCTAATCTATTTATTCAGGTTACATTATAGAATAAACTTTTAACCATGTGTTATATTACACAAAATGCCATTATGTTTTGATCGTTTTTTAATTGTTCATTAAGGATATTTTAGCCAAATGATAAATGTCAATTATGATTAGAATTTAAATTAGAATTAAATTTAAAAAAACAATCTTAGAATATCTTTTTAAATAAAACAGAATCTAAATTTCGTTTAAACATATTTAAAATATTATATTTATATTTTATGTAAAACAATTTAATGCAATAAAATTTGATTATATATATAGAGATTTAATACATAACAAATTAAATAAACGGGTTATTTTCATGTGAAATTACTTTCATTTAAAATAAAATAATTATGTTATATAAGATAAACTATTGTACAAAATAAAATGCAACATATGATATACTAAAAACCAGTTATATATATGTGTGTGTGTGTACATGTATACATAAAATCTCAAAATAATGGGTCATACTTTTTTTTTTACTTAAATACAATTATTTCACAAAATAAATATATATTTATTTTTTTGTAGGTTGATTCGTCAAATTATAATTATTTGATTTGAACAGCTTTTGACAAGTTAGCCTATTTTTTTTATAAATGTAAAATTACATTCTTCAAGCTAAAATAATTATTTTCGTTTAAATAAAATGGTACAATATTTAATATTTAAAACTATCAATATGAATATATATATATATATATATATAAAAATTGATAAGCATATTATATAATCATACTATAAGTACATGATTAATATAAATTATATAATATTACCATCTATTTCAAAATAAAATTCTTAACAAATCTCAAATTGTGACTTCACAAATATATTTTTCATATAAAATTAAAAAAAAAATAAGAACAAAAACCAGTTAAAAATATCGTCAATTTTCATAACATATTAAAATTATATATTACATTTATGCAAAAAAAAACGTTTAGCACATTTTAGACTTCTAAATTTACAAATATATATTATTTAAAGTAAAATTAGATATAAAAAGCCCGGCGGACCCAGAATCTAGTAGTAATTAATGTAAAATAAGAGTGAAGGCGGAAAAGTAATGCATCATCCAAATTTGGTTTCACTTTCATTTTATAGCTCATTGTTGTTGGGGAATAAGCTAAAAGTGGAATTCTAGACGATATATTTATTTTTATTTTTATTTTGTCTTCGTTTCAATCATTCTATTAGCCAGCAGGTTATCATATTTTCTTTCAGTACTGAAGCTTTTTTTAATGTAAAATTCATTCACCCCTTTATTAACTCCACGATGTAATTGTTTTCACTTAAAAAGTCTGTCTTCAAGAGTGTTTAATTTATGGATAATAAAAAGGAGGCAGTCAAACTCATGGATGGTTAACAAATTAATAAAGCAACGAGAGGATATTTACCAGTGGATCAAGCTCAAACCACAGAATGGTGAGGCGTGTAGATTTTGGACGGACAACTGGTCGCCTTTTGGTCGCCTTCTTGACTTCTTGCCGGAAAGCAACATCAGTCGACTAGGCATTCCTTTAAAGGCAACTCTCTCTTCACTTTTCAGGCGTGGAAATTGGACTCTTCCTAGCCCTAGAACTGAAGGCCAGGTCTCTGTCTGGATCTTTCTTACTACAATTGTTCTAAATGATAAGAGAGACTACTATGAATGGAACATGGACGGCAAGGTTTTGAATTCTTATTCCATTGGGAAAATGTATGCAAAGCTCCGTGGTGATGACGCAGAGGTCAATTGGCACAGCTTGGTGTGGAATTCAGGAGGAATTCCAAAACAATCATTCCTCACGTGGCTCTTTGTTTTGAACAGGTGCCCAACTAGAGATCGTCTCCTTTCTTGGGGGCTCGGAACAGAAACGACCTGCCTGCTCTGTAACGTGTCACCGGAAAGTCGCGACCATCTCCTTTTTAATTGTAACTACTCTTGGTCTGTTTGGTCTAAGTTAGCTTCTCGGTGCCAAATCACACCAACTAGACAATGGGAAGGAATATTACAACAGCTTCAAACTCTCCAAAACAAGAACAAGAAGAAAATGCTCACCTTGATTTGTTGGCAGGCATCGATATATTGGCTCTGGGGGGAAAGAAACAAACGACTTCACCGTGGAATTTTCCGATCTGCAGACATCTTACTCACTTCCATTCAGAGACAAGTCAAGGAGCGCATACTAAGTATTAGAAACATACGACCTTCAACCTCATCAGCGTTAATGGAACTGTGGCATGCAAACAGTCAAAATCACCGATCATCTTCCTCGGGCAATTAATTTGAGCATTGATATCATCGTAATTTTTTCAAGGTATTCTGTTTCAAGTATTGCTGTATTTTAAAATTCCATAGACAAAACTGGGCTGGGCCCAACTCAAACTAGCAATAAGGCTCTGTATTTTTATTTTTTCTCAGTAATTCAATATGAAAGCCCTTCTTCAAAAAAAAAAAAAAAAGAGTGTTTAATTTATTTGGAGAAAATTTACGTTAGGAATCAAAGCCAATGTCTTAAAAGAAGACTTTATGTAACAATAGAAAGAAATGAAATCAAATATTATTTTTTTATTATAATCTGACATCGGAGAGACTATTTGTCTCTTAATCACATATATTAGTTTTGCTTCAATTTTGTTCTATTTTCTATACAGCTATTTCAACCACCCAACTAGTATGTTTGAGATGATAATCTCATGCATTTCATGAACATTCACTATGTCATGAGTCATTTATAGCACTGTCAATGATCCCTAGAAATATGAGGGTAAATAAGCTGTGAAGCTTGCGAATCAATCAGAAAGCGGACGACAAGGCCTTGGGTAGAGGTAGACTCGTTCATGTTCGAACCTCGGAGAAAGTAATTTGTGTTGGAACTCGTTTTTGTACAAAAGGATTTTGCCAATATTTTGGTGATTCTTTCGGATAACTCGGTTATCGGAAATACCGTATTCTTGAAATTGTTGGGTTTTATGTTATGAACACTATGAGATAGTGTATTCAAATGTCAAAAACGAAGTTCGTTTGAATGAGAAATGAAAGTCTAAGGTGAATAAAACATTTATAAAATATTTCACTTAGAAGTTTGAGGTTAAATCCCTCTTATATATAAAGTGGAGAAATTATAATAAGGTTTAAAATCTTATTATATATTTGATATATTATGGAGAGAAGATACTCGACCCAGATTTAAGTTGCGGGTTTCGGGATTTGGCTAATGGGCCAACGGATCATAATATTATATATCTGGTCCAAATCTCTTTTGAATGTTGTTGACAAAGTCAACATAATCTCTCCTGCAATTATATTGGTCTTGTGATTCAATAGGTAATTAAAGTGCAATATCATTTTTGATTTTGTAACATAAAAAACCTTATTGCACATCCAAATAATTAAGTGGAGAATTTTTTTTTTTTGACATCGAAAGTGATACTATCGAAACTTATGCTGGCGCAAATGGATTAGGACTTGGTCCTAACCACTGCGGGACCAGCTGAATAAAGTCTCTATATCCCTTTATTGTTGTATTTTTTTCAAATGTTGAAAGAAGTATTGGTGTTGACTATAAAACCAATCCATCTCTTCTCATTTCAGGACACTTGAACAACATTACAAAAGCAAAGAAAAACAATCTCTCATATGTTTTAGTTTATATTTTGTGTTGAGAGTATATCATAGATTATAGGTTCGACAGGCTCTGATTCTCAAGTGCTGTGAGATTAGAGATATAGACAGTTGTATCTTGAGATTCTTAAACGTAGTCAAACCGGCACAATACGGGCGTTTAAAGGATTAAGGATAGAGATCACCATCTTGACTCTGCTTTCTTTCGTTTTAATCCAATTACGGTATAATATATGGTTTTTACTTTGATTCATAGCATTTGTAGATTTCTTTACATATAAGATTTGCCCTTTTGTAAATATGGTGCCTACAATTTGTCCTACAACATCTGCGATAGTAAAAGTAGAGTGTTAATAAGTATTGGAAGTTGGAATTAAATGTAGGAAATGTTAATGTAAAATAGACTGATGTTAGTTCATGACACATAATCCTAAACATGATATAATTCAAAATTAAATGTAGGAAAGGTTGATCTAAAATAAGTTAATGTAATGTAAAATAGACTGATCTTGGTTCATGACACATAACAATAATTTGCCTAAACATGTATAATTCACAACTTAATGGCTATGTATTTCTTGTAGATCAGATGCTTTAAATATAGAAGGCTAGTCAGGATTTCTACATTGTTTCAATACATATATATATATAATACCACAAAGAGTTAACAAAACAGTAGTCAGTAGCTGATATGAACTAAGGCTAAGCTGTTGGATAGACGGTGGGATGGGAATCACGAACTCGCTTTCATGCTCTCTCTCTCTCGTGGTTCAATGGATGGTCGAAGATGGACTCAAGACTTGGACCACAAGTCCTGAGGGATGGGATCGAACAAGCTGGCTATTACGCTCTCTCTTGTTGGACAGGTTGTATGATTCGTGAAGTGGATCGAAGGTCAGCACAGAGGCGACGTAAGGATCTCTGATACTGCTCACGGTTCTAGCTCTAAGTAAATCCACACAAAGAACAAGAACAAGGTTTGCTCAAGAACTTGACGGCTGCTGCTTGAAGAAGAACTGCGTTTATTGAGTAGGTAAAAAGTTGTGTGTTACAAAGCTGCAGGGGAGCCTTATTAATATGCTTTTCAGCAGTGACCTAATGGTCGACTCAAAGAAAAAGGAAAGACTCTAAAAACGACAGGACTTAGCAAAAATAAAAGAAACAAAATGCAACTAACAAATGTGGTTTAATTAAGGCTGAAAATGAAACTATCTAAAAAAAATAAAAAAGAAGCTTGGTGCGGTTTGATCTTGGTACCTCTGAAGCTTGGATGAGCACCTCTAACCATTGGGCTGGTCCATGTTACCTGCACAGATCATAAAAATGGAGAATACCTGGTTTTGGTGCGGCATGGTCCATGGTCGTATGGATTTGGTTTGGTCTTGGTCTGTGCCTTCTTCAATGCGTTCCTTGGTGAAGTCTTCTTCCTTGGCCTCTTCTAAGCCTCCTAGCTTGAGTCCTTGAAGTCCATGTACGATGTCCTCCATTTGAGGCTCCATTGTGTGCTTAATGCTACAAACAAAATAGGCTTACCATGGCTATCTTGTGGTCCGGTGTTCCTAGTGTCCGGGTTGCTTGGTAGGAGTTCTTCGGGGTTGAAGGTGTCAAGGATGTCTTGCACAACTAAGTTGAAACCTTCCCTAAGTCTCCTTGTTCTAGACCGAGTCATGGGAGCTTCTCGGACCACTAGTATGGGTACTTGGTCTGGATTTGGGTCGATGACCTCATCAGTAGCGAAAATCCAAAATGTAGTCGTAGCCTTTTCAAAGTTCAATGTGAATCTGGATTGGTCAATCAATTATTGTACGGAGATGACCAAAAAACTTTTTTGTAACACAATATTCAACACTGTTTAAGTCTGTCAAGCCTAATGATTGCAAGTGTAATAGATATATGAAATCATTAATTTAGTAATTCAGAAAAATTTATACAGATATTTGACAACTATTCTTTACGATATGAATGTAAATGGCTGTCCCAAGTTGTAGCTCGTATTAAATCAAAGAGGGGATAGGAAGGTCGAACATGGCAGTTCGAAGTTGGTGTTGGCAAGAGCTTGGAGCATGAATTTCACCCGCCCGATTGTAAAGCAGACTTCAGCGACCTACCTCAAAAGATTGGAGCTTAAAAATGAGCCCCTCATGTAAGAGTGGTCGAGAGCTGAGGGTATGAAACCATGGATCACAGTATTCTGCATTTGGCAAAGGAATGTTGTTAATTTTATGGAAAAACAAACCAAACAAATAATGTAAGATACTTAATTTTTGTCAAAAACAATGTATTCTCTAGTGTTTGTTCCATTCCTAATCAGTGGAATTAAAATCAGAAGGGAAACTAAATCAGAAGTATATAGGCGTCTTGAATTCTACCTAACACAAAGGAAGATGTTGTATTTTGCAAAGCTATGTTAATAGACATGGTAATGCAAGGAATAAGCGTTTTGCTTTCTAGAAGTTTTATTATTGGAACACAAAGAGGGAAACACTTTTCATCGAGGAATAGCAGAGTGATGCCCATGAATTCACCCTCCTTAATATTTCTGGAATCCCAAAAGCGAAGAAGATGACCAACGATGTCTTGTGATGAACGTCCAAGATGGAGACAGTCGAAGGCGACGATGGAAGCAACAACAACGAAATCAACGGTATCCATGAGGAGAGTTTGAGGAGTAAACTTAAGAGAACAGTGCTGCTCTAGGTGGATATATAGAGAGGAGATTTGTGACTGTGTGTGTGTGCGCTTGGGAGAGGGAGATTTATAAGTGGATTCGTAACGGCTATAGAGAGTTATTGGGTGGGGGAGTAAGAAAATTGAAGATGAACGGTGATGTTAATGAGAGGGGAAGCTAGGAATCAACGC
Organism: Isatis tinctoria; assembly: GCA_010577795.1. NCBI lineage: Eukaryota > Viridiplantae > Streptophyta > Magnoliopsida > Brassicales > Brassicaceae > Isatis > Isatis tinctoria. The sequence continues at coordinate 18,206,553 of CM021245.1, read as the reverse complement.
CGGTTACGAAACAAAATGACCGACTTTTGACTGGAAGGACGGATAGAGACGGCTAACTATGCAGTGGTGAGAGTAGGATGGTAACGATGGGGAATTTTTTTGGGGGCTAAGTTTGGAGTTAAATGTTTTAATTTCAATTAGGCTGTAAATGGGTTGAACATTTGAATTATGGGTTTGATATTTGGCCTCCCCTTTCCTCGCTTTCGTCGAATCAAAAATTAGAGTTTGCGGACACATGGCGTCATTCACGAATTTTCTCTGATGATGTGGCTCATTCTCAAGAGAGAAAAGAATGCTATTATAATATAGATTTACATCGATTATAATAATCGAGTAAATATGATTAATATTTACATCGGTTAATAATAAAATGATGCAAATTATTTGCATCAACACATTCAGAATCATTTATTTATGTGATGTAAAATTGTTTTGCATTATTTATAATTGATGTATATATTAAAATTAAATGATGTAAGATGTTCTTTTTTTCTAGTAGTGTGAGTTTGCGATAAGAAAGAGCTGATGGAATTTTATAGAGAAATTGAACTGTTGCGTAACTGAGATAGAGTTATATTGAACTGTTGCGTAAATGAGATGGATCGACGTTGAACTGATAGAGAATGAAACTTGAACCGTCGCCACCGAACTATGGGAGCGTTCCGTAAGCGTTTGTTAAGACTCATAACAGTCCAAGTTCCCTAAATTAAGAATGATCGGTGGTATATGAAATGTGTTTCATGGTAGATTTACTGAACTAAGTATGTTTATTGGTAATTCGATGGTAGATTTATGGTACACTACATGTTGATGATAGACTTATTTTGATAGATATATCCTTACGTGATAGGTCGTTTAATCTCCAATCTCATTAAGATCGCCACAGAAAACTAAGCGCGCTGCTCTCATGTTTGGGACGTCAAAAAACTTTAGCCTGCCCACGTCTTCCATTATCGCCTCTTCCACCACTTCCACGTATGTATTCCTCCTGCATGCTTTTGCGTTTCCACAAAGAAAGAAACTCCTCCACGAATGTTCAGATGACTGAGAACGCTCAATGATCTGTGCAGCACCAAATATACATTGTTTGGGGATTCCAAAGTTAGTTGCAGCATCAAAAACATCTTGAGAATTATGATTTGTCAAGCTAGCACCACTGACACAGATGATGAGGACGGCTGACTGTAACTGTAAGACATTTTTCTGATTTCAAAGAAATAAGAATTCCATTAAATTTACTTGACAAAGTTCTACCATAAGTCCATTAAATCGGCTAGATATAAATCTATTGCTTTCAATGTCGTCGATACTGAGAATGATGAGTCTTGAGAATGGTTCTTTACACAACTAAGCCGTGTTATCTCAAACTACAAAAAGCTTGCCATTATCTTCGATAGACATAGATCAATTGGAAATGTGATAGCAAGTATATATCCACTTGCTAGTCGTAGTATTTGCACATATCATTTGCATAAGAACAATTTGTCGAAATTAAATTTGAAAAATATTTTATACTGATTAAGAGAGAAGCCACCACATATAGGGTTGCAGAGTTCAATGAATACCACGACCAAATTCAAGCTTATCATCTTGCACTCCATGCATTTTTACAAGGAGCCGATATTCACATGTGGACTTCAGTTCATTTCCCAGGGGACAGGTACAACTTTACGACGAGAAACATAGCAAAATCCATAAATAAGGTATTTTCTCATCCCCGAGGATACCCAATAATGCAATTTTTGGATGCTATTAGATCGATGTTGAAGAGATGGTTCGCTACGAGGCGACATAACATAAGTCTAGTGACCACAACCCTTACAACTGGTGTAGTTAAGCTACTAGAGGTAACGTTTCTATGATGTGGTACAAATAGTGGTAAGGTTATCATGCACTTACGTTGCACCTTATGGTACATTTATTTTGTAGCTGCTGGCAGATTTTCTTATTTCTATAGTTGATAATATATTTGATGTGAATAGGAAATGGTTGCAAATGAGAGGCTATGGACTGTGGGAGAGATAGATGCGGATCAGTCACAAGTCACATGTGGGTCAACATTGCATGTCGTCAATTTTACACCAAAACAATGTACATGTCGTAGGTTGGACTTGGATAAGATATCGTGTGTCCATGCTATTTCAGCAGCAGAAGCATCTACGGTTTCACGGATATCCCTTTGCTATCCATACTTCCATACTAATTACTTGTACAATGCCTCTCGAAAGTTGTCATGCCAAGATATATTGTGTTCCCTGTACCAGAAGATGTGGCTAACAAAGTTTGTAACCCTCCTTTGGTGCGTCAACCGCCGGGAAGACCAAAAATCTAATGTATTAAAGGTGCGGTGGAAGTTGCTGTGAAGCGGAAGCGTCAGCGGACAGATCATAAATGTTCAATATGTCAACAAAAGGGACATAACTGAGAAACATGTCCCTCTGAGATATAAACTCATATAGTTACAATATAGTTGTCCAATACTACGTTCATTATCATGTTGTTATCAGTGTCCTTTGTTTGGTGGTGTTTACATTAATAAGCATAGATTGTTGGGTTTTTGTAAGTTTTTCTCCTTAAACATTGTGTTTTCCATTTAATAACAAAAGTCTACTGCCACATGTCATGTACTTCATAAAAGTTTACTCTAACCTTTACAAAAAGTCTACCACCACTACTTATCTACCACCCCAAAATTGTTTAATAAGCAAAAATGTTGGGTTGTTGTAAGTTTTCTCCTTAAATGTTATATTTTCCATTTAATAAGTTTACCATACCAGTTAAGAGTAGCAAAATGTTTAAAAAAAAAGTCTACAGCCACATGTTTCGTATTTCAGAAAAGTCTGTCGTCATGTTTACAAAAGACTATCACCACTACTTATTATAGTAAGTGGCAACAAATTAAAAAATCTACTGTCACCTATTACAAAAGTCTACCGCCAATACTTTTTAAATTAGGTAACGAATTACAAAAGTCTACTGTCACCTATTATGGACTTTACAAATTTCTACTATCACTACAAGAAAGTTTAGACATGACATCACAAAACACTGACAACACTCTCTCAACTTCTCAGTTAAGAGAATCCATCTATAGAGGGATCTAGTCATAAACCGCATGGTACGAGGGTTTGAGTCAAATAGCTGAACAAACTCTTCGTCAGATACCTCATCCATTATTTCAGCTGCATATTTGACACGAGACCAAAAAGTAAGAAGAAGAACAGAAGAGGAATATTTTATAAACTATTTCAAATTTACACATTACATTGGGTTTTAGTTGATTTTCTGTGTTTTTGTTTTTGTAAAACTTGTTAGAATTGAAATATTAAAAAAAAACTCTTTATCCTCTGTTTAATTTAAATCTTTACACACTTTCTCTTTTCCTTTTCCTTTTTAAGCTAATGTCCTATTTACTTACGCAAAAAGCTATTTAATTCTTTGTTTTACATAAAATTAAGAAGTCCATTCTCATAATTATTTGTATGTATAAATTTGGAAAATTATAATTTCTGTTACAACAATTAGCTAGTAATAATTTGTAAAAATTAGTTAGCCTTGCGACTTGGACTAAAATTAGTAAAAAGAAAGAACAGGTTTATCACAAAAAATGGAAAATGTAAACGCTGTGAAAACTCAGAGCGATGAGGATAGAGAGAGAGAACAAAAAAAACCCTAAAAAGAAGTTTTCGAAGATAAATCGTCGATATCATATATATCGTACCTGTAGCTGAAGAAATCTCATATATATCACTCACCACGCGCTTCAACGTTAATTTCAATCGAAGAAACAACGAAAGAAAAAAAAATGGCGGATCAGCTAACTGATGATCAGATCTCCGAGTTCAAGGAAGCCTTCAGCCTATTCGACAAGGACGGAGATGGTCTCTTCTTCTCTCAGATCTCTCTTCCTCTTTTCGTTTTTTTTTTTTGGTTCAATTTCTTTCAAAGATCGTGATTCGTCGCATATATTTGGATCGATAGTTTGTGTTTCGTTCTGATTTGCTTGGTTAAATCTCCTCCGTTCATCTTCTGCATTTGTGTCATTAGTAAACTCGTCCCATTGTAACAGTGGAGATGGTTTGATTCTGAACCAATCTTGTGACCAATCATGCCGATTTGTCTACTACATGTGATGGATATACAATATGGGTTTTAATGTTTGAATGGTAGATTGATTTTTTTGTACATGTTTCTGCCCAAATCTGAAAAAATGAAATTCCGTTTTTAGTGTGAATGCTCTAGATTGATGGAGCATTGTATGCAACAACTTTCTTTCTTGAAATGTTTCTTGCTAGATTGTTGTATGCATGAACTTTCTCTCTTGAAAGGTTCTTGCTAGTTTCTTGTTAGATTGTATTCAAGAGCCTTCTTTCTTGAAATGTTTCTTGCTAGATTGCATTCAAGAGCCTTCTTTCTTGAAATGTTTCTTACTAGATTGCATTCAAGAGCCTTCTTTTTAAAAATCTTTCTTTGCTAGATTGTATTCAAGAGCCTTCTTTCTTGATATGTCTCCTGCTAGATTGTATGCAAGAACTTTCTTTCTTGAAATGTTTCTTGTTAGATTGAAAGTTCTTGACTTTGTTAACATATTCTGACTAAGACTTGAATCTATTCTGCTTGTCAAATCTTGGCCGGTCAAACCGTATCATAAGAGCTTTTCTGATGCTTGTGCTTTCAGTTGGGATCTTGACATTGTACTTGTGTTGCGACATTTGGTTGATGTTTACTAGTTCACGAAACTTGCTGTCTGAAACCTGAAGTTACCTTCAATTTTTATTTTTTTTTGGTTGCAGGCTGCATCACGACAAAAGAGCTTGGGACAGTGATGAGATCACTTGGGCAGAACCCGACAGAAGCCGAGCTCCAGGACATGATCAACGAGGTTGACGCGGACGGGAACGGAACAATTGATTTCCCGGAGTTCCTCAACCTAATGGCCCGCAAGATGAAAGATACTGATTCAGAGGAAGAGCTTAAGGAAGCCTTCAGGGTTTTTGACAAGGACCAGAACGGTTTCATCTCCGCCGCTGAGCTCCGCCATGTGATGACAAATCTTGGGGAGAAGCTTACTGACGAAGAAGTTGATGAGATGATCCGAGAGGCTGACGTTGATGGTGATGGTCAGATAAACTATGATGAGTTCGTCAAAGTTATGATGGCAAAGTGAGATTCTTTTCTTGTTCCTTGAAATCCCAAATATTTTTCTCTTTTCCTTTAAGTTGATAAAAAAGTACATATTTGCTTCTTTGTTTGTTTTGTTGATCGTGATTTTTTGGTTTGCTTTTATTATTGGTAACTCTGGCTTTTTCCCTAAATTGCTTCTTCTTTCTGTAGTTATGTTATGTTCGTGAAGTTTTAACTCATAATTTGCTTTAGTTCCTTGACAATTTGATGGTTGCATAGAAGATTATGGGATTTTATTATTCATGAAGCATAATGGAGAGCATTTAGATTGGCAAATTGATCCATCTTGTGTTGCTCTCCCCTGAGGCTTTGGCTAGAGTATTGACTATTCACGCTAAATTTATTTATAAAAATAACAAAATATTTCAATGTGTGTTAGCATTTTCTCCTTACGATAATGTTTGCTCTTTTATGACATTATATTCCTTTCGTTTTTGAAAGATAAATTCTTTATAAAAAAATATTTCGAAAAATAGATATTTTAAGTTCTTAATCCATTTTTATTAGTTACTAATGATAGATTGTAAGCTTAAAGACAAATAATTAATTTTATTGAATTACTCTTGATTTAGATTTATTGAAAATTATTAATCACAAAAAATAATATATTTATAGTCAAACTCTAATGTATTTTGTAAATATATATATGAAAACATATAAAAGTATATTATTGGAAATAGAGAAAGTAGTTTTTATTGCATTTGGTTTGATATTTGATAATGTTAAAAAAAAAATTGACATATGGATTTATGATACACATGTAGACTTTTAATTTATATTATAACTTATTTTATAAGTTTTTATCTTTTCTATGTTAAATTATCCTTACTTTTTATTTTATTTTTCTTAAAATTGTTTATTCTTTTCGTTTATATGGTATAAAAATATTTCAATATTTTGTAGGTTTAATGTTTATAATTCCAACCATTTTTGTTGATTTTAATATTATTTTATTCAACATGACATTTAACTTTATACAAAAATACATTATGTAATCAAATAACAAAAATTACATTTGTGAATATTCTAATAACTTTCACATCTAACTACTAGAAGCTATGCTAGTCATAGACTCAAAACTTAGTAATCACACCCTAAGTTTGTTTTCATAAAGAAACAAAAAAAAAATTTTGTATTGTCTGCAGTGTTTTTGTTTTCCTTATCTTTTTTCATTTCTAAACCTTAAAAGAAAGAGGAACCAACTCCTCTTATACATTGTTTCTTGTTCTCAGTCAAGTTCGGAAGAGTAAACCAACTACTTTTATTCATTGTTTCTTGTTCTCAGTGAAATTTGGGAATGTGCACATAAAAAGATAAAGAAGAGGAAAAAGAAGACTGCGAAAAAGAATGAAAAGATCCATCAGAAACCTGCAGATCTCGATTCACGTCGCATTGCTAGTTGTATGCTCCGCCTCTGTCACCGTTCTTCTTTCTGTTTCACTTCTAACTGCAGCTCAAGAAAGAACATGAAACAAAGAGGGGGAAAAAGAGTGAAGGCTAGTTAGAAGAGAACTACTATACGTTCAGGGATTAACTTTTCGACTATGTACATTGGTTACATAGTTACAACACATTTTTTTTTACTTTTTTAACATGTCATACTATTTTCTCTTTCTTTCACATCATGATTCAACACTCATTCAATTTTTTTTCTCTACAATGGTTAAAGTTATAACACTTTATCCATCAATTTTATTCATATTTTTTTATTTTTTATGTTTTTATCTGTGTCCAAATGAAATGAAACAAATCTCTATTTATAAAATATGAAAAATGATGAATTTTGATATATAATTAAAATTATTATTAAATAATTGATGATAACTAATTGAGATGGAAAAAATGTCAAAAAATTTAACATCCAATCTATTTGCTGCACATGTCCAACTGTCCTCATTATGTTTTCGTAACAGAAAAAAAAATCTGAGACAAACATTATTATTTTGGTCCAATTAAAAGCTGACACGTCATCCATGAGAAGCCCATGTTGTTCTTTACGGTGTTGATAAGTTTCAACACGAAACTTGCCACATCATTTTTTTTTTCAATATACCATTGCAAGTGTTTCAACTGTTGTTAAAATTTATCAACTATTGAAAAAACTCCCATTGCACCTAGTATTATATATATATATATATATATATGCTGCATTATAAAACTAGTACCTGGTCATTTTGATCTATGTGGGAATCGAAATTCACACAATCGATTTCGTAAAGTAAATTGGGGGATTCCGAGATTTCTGGGAAGAACTTGAGAAAAGAGATCGTAAAAGAATTTTATTGACTTTCCGTCGAATAGACTTTTCGTACAATGTTCGTAAGCAAAAGTACAAGACTAAAGCCTAAGCCGTAAAGGTATAAGAAGTTGGGATGATTTGAAAGTGAGTACAAAGATGTATATTTATACTAAGTAGTCTAAGGTCTCGAGAGCTCGTCTTAGCGTGGGACGTTGAGAAGTCCTTCTCCAACCGCCGACTTTGACCTAGGACGGCGCGGCCTGCGAGCTTGTCTCCTCCAATCCAGCCCGATTGCGTATTTCGGCCCAGCTTGTCTTTGTGCCTTCGGTTCGATCATTCCTTCTGTTTAATCGTGGCTTGATGTCTTGATCTCGGTTTTATACTTAGTTTTTATTTTGGATTTTTCGTATGAAACGTATTTTCCGCTCGGAGTTTTTGCAATCCTTCTAGGAAAATACGAAGTCGAATTCCAATGATCCGAAGACAGTTACGAAGTCAGCTCGGAATGTCGAGCAACTGTTTCGGAAGGTAGGATCCGTCTTAAGCTAAGATCAACATTCAAGCTCGGCAAAAGTCTTAGCTCGGAGAATACGCAAAGATTCAAATTGTACGAGACTCGTAGAAAACTCAGTTCGGCAAATCTCATGATGATGGTGCCAAGGTGAATGACATGGGTTCAGCTCGGCACGTTTTTAGCTTGACTGTGCCGAGCTGAATACCATGAATTCAGCTCAGCATGTTATTGATGTGAAGGTGCGGAGCTGAACATCACGGGTTCAGCTCGACACGCTTTGGCCTGAAGGTGCCGAGCTGAATACCGTGAATTCAGCTCGGCATGTTTAAGCTTGGTGCTGGCGAGCTGAAATACGTGTGTTCAGCTCGGCATGCTGTGCCAGATGCTGCAGAGCTGGATGCCATGATTCCAGCTCGTCACAGTGTTGGACAATTCAGCTAGGCACATTTTTGTTTACGGAAAGAGTCGTTTTTCGTATAAGTTGATTCAGACAGTTTACGTACATTTTCAGCTCTGCAATGCACGATCCAGCTCAGCATTGCCTAGCTAAGTTAAGGTAGGCACGTAGGGGAAGAGGTCAGGTCGGCACCATCTGATGGAGTCCAGGTCGGCACCTCTCAAGGATTCCAGGTCGGCACCTTTTTAGCTTAGCTATTTTCCGCAAAGATCTGCTTGGCCAGTTTCCGCAAAGATCAACTTGGCCACGCTGGTTTTTCCCGCGAAGTTATGGTTTATACGAATACGGGAGTTTACTTGGAACTCAGTATTTTCCGAGTCGTGGATTCTCTTTGATGTTTTAGGCATTTCTAGCCGTTAATCTCGAGAGTGCGGGTTTTGACCCCAACAATATATAGGCTTACACCCTATATATTTTACGAAGATCGTAATAGAGTTACGAAGTCAGCTCGGGAATGTCGATCAACTGTTTTGGAAGGTAGGATCCGGCTTAAGCCAAGATCAACATTCCAGCTTGGCCAAAATCTTAGCTCGGAGAATACGCAAAGATTCGAATTGTACGAGACTCGTAGAAAACTCAGTTCAGCAGATTTCAGGATGATGGTGCCGAGCTGAATGATATGGGTTTAGCTTGGCACGTTTTTAGCTTGACTGTGCCCAGCTGAATGCCATGAATTCAGCTCGGCTTGTTATTGATGTGAAGGTGCCGAGCTGAACGTCACGGGTTCAGCTCGGCAATCTTTGGCCTGAAAATGCCAAGCTGAATACCGTGAATTCAGCTCGGCATGTTTAAGCTTGGTGCTGGCGAGCTGAAATACGTGTGTTCAGCACGGCATGCTGTGCCAGATGCTGCAGAGCTGGATGCCATGATTCCAGCTCGTCACAGTGTTGGACAATTCAGCTAGGCACATTTTTGTTTACGGAAAGAGTCGTTTTTCGTATAAGTTGATTCAGACAGTTTACGTACATTTTCAGCTCTGCAATGCACGATCCAGCTCAGCATTGCCTAGCTAAGTTAAGGTAGGCACGTAGGGGAAGAGGTCAGGTCGGCACCATCTGATGGAGTCCAGGTCGGCACCTCTCGGGAAGGTCCAGGTCGGCACTTTTCAAGGATTCCAGGTCGGCACCTTTTTTAGCTTAGCTATTTTTCGCAAAGATCACCTTGGCCGGTTTCTGCAAAGATCAACTTGGCTGCACTGGTTTTTCCCGCGAACTTATGGTTTTATACGAATACGGGAGTTGACTTAGAAAATCCATATTTTCCGACTCGTGGATTCTCTTCGACGTTTAGACATTTCTAGCCGTTAATCTCGAGAGTGCGGATTTTCACCCCAACAATATATAGGCCTTACACCCTAACTTGAACACACAAACAATATTTCCACACACTGAAATGAGAAAAAGAAAAGGTGAATATTTAATAACTTGGTGAGACAATCATATGTGTCTAAATGATTCACATTATATAAACACATAAATCACAAAACCACTGTACTAAACCTAGAAACACTCATGTTGGGGTCGAAATCCCCTCCTCGAAGATTGACGGAACGAGAAGTCAAGGACGAGATCAAATGAAACTTATCCCGAAACATGGAACGGACGAGCTAAGGCAAACTGCCCACGAACCGTCCAAGACATCAACCCGCGGCTGGGATAAGTGCCAGCCGCCGGGTCTTCATTGTCCACGGCCGGCGGCTGGGATAAGTGCCAGCCGCCAGGTCTTCTTCATCAAGGCCGGCGGCTGGGATAGGTGCCAGCCGCCGGGTCTTCATTGTCCACGGCCGGCGGCTGGGATAAGTGCCAGCCGCCGGGTCTTCTTCATCCAAGGCCGGCGGCTGGGATAAGTGCCAGCCGCCGGGTCTTCATTGTCCACGGCCGGCGGCTGGGATAAGTGCCAGCCGCCGGGTCTTCATCGTCCATGGCCAGCAGCTGGGATAAGTGCCAGCCGCCGGTCTTCATCGTCCATGGCCGGCGGCTGGGATAAGTGCCAGCCGCCGGGTCTTCCTTCACCCACGGCCGGCGGCTGGTATGAGGCCAGCCGCCGGGTCTTCATGATACACCAACCGGCGGCTGGGATAAGGCCAGCCGCCGGGTCTTCATCTTATACTCACGATCATTTCTCAGTCAAGTCTCATTGTCTGAACATCGTCCAGTCGACCGACCGTCGAACATAACTCTAAGCCCGAACCGACTCGAAGACTATCCGTTTGCATGTCTTGATTCCAAAAACGTCCATAACATTCCCCGAAAGACCGTGACGAACGTTCAGCCGTCCATGGACCAGTCGCCGAGCACACGGCCCAATGGAACCGGCGGCTGGCCATCAATACCAAAACCGGCGGCTGGAAGTTCAAACAAAAACGGGCGGTTCAAATCTCAGAAGTCGTAAAACGCTCGGGACACTGTTCACGCGGGAAAAACCGTTGAAAAACACTATTCATCCCGAGACAAAGTTAACCAAAAAATCGAATTGAGGGCGCGAGAGTAGCTTTAGCACCCTCAATTCGGAGACAGTACTTCTCCACCAACTTCCAGCGAGCGCCTTCTTGAACTCTTTTTGCGATCTCTTCTCCGCATTCCGAAGCTTGACTTCCAGGGCCTTGATCTTTTTGTCCTTCTTTCGGGACTCTTTCTCTGAGGCCTCTAAGGCAACCTGGGTCGCATGAGCTCGAGTGGCGACCTGAATCAAAGAAAATCAATATCAGCAAAGACCAAACTGCGTCAAAGCAAATCTAAAGGAAGAAAGAGTTAGCATCATAAGGCCAGAGGATAAGTCTTCGTAAGCCACCAAACGATCGAACGGAACAGCGGAGGCCGGAGCCAACACTCCGAAGTATTCCACGACCTTCACGGACTCAGCTGGATCTCCTCCCGCCGCCTTGCGAGGGTCAAAAAGGAGACCAGGGTCAGACGCCTCGACCGTCCGAGCCACTTTGCCCTTCCTCGGACGATCCGGGCTGTTGGAAGCTCCCTTCCCTTTATCCGCCACAACAGCGCAACCAGAGCCCTAGGGAGCGACTATCTGTCCCTCAGGCAAGCTGTCACCCTGGAAATCGGACCCGAACGGTAGAACAAAACCGGCCGCCAGGTCGAACTCAGCCGCCTCTCCAGACGGTCCCGCTTCACCATACTTTTGCTGGCGATACTTCCAAACACCCTCCATGCCGGGGTATGTCGCCATTGGATCAACAAAGTCAGGACCCTTCAGAGGAGCGCACCCTTCTAAAATATCTTTCGCGTCCAGAAAATGGCGCCAGAGATCAGGACACTCCCAATCGATCTTCTTCTTGTCAACTTCTACAACGATATCCTCAAATCAGGAAACTCTAGGAGCAAAGGGATCACGAACTAAAAGAAGAGAAGAAAAGATGAAAAGTTGTGAGAAATGAGGTTATGAAGAATGAAACAAAGGAATGAAGGCTATTTATAGAGAAAATTCACAAAAAGACGAAACGTTTACGTGGCAAACTCCACTCGGTCCTAACCGAGCCGCCGAAGTCGGAACCAACCATGAGCGGGCTGCGCTTCACGTAGAAAAACTGATCCCGCGAAGCTTTACAGTTGCTCCGAAGGCCGGTATAGAAACGCCTCACATGCTTCCGAACGTTGACCGAGCATAAGAAATCCGATTTAGAAATTTTCCTCAACGAAAAGAAATTCCGTACACGATCACCCTCCAACTTGATCCCGCATTCGGCACAACGGACCACGAGTCCCATCAAAATCCTCATAGCGGATGGGGCGAGTTGAGAGATTGCAACCCCATATAACTCGAGAAATTCGAAGATAGCTCCTGGGATCGGGAACCAGAGGAAAGCTTCGTAAAACATCGACTCGTACATGGCGAAATATCCCTCTGGCGCCTTGTTCATCCTATCCCCATCTTTTGGGAGACGGAACTTAATCTTGTCCGAAATCCGGAAGTCGTATCTAAGCTCGGCCAGTGAGTCCCGATCGCTCATAGTGGGTCCATGCTTGAATCCCTCGGATATCGATCTGTAACTCGAAGGTGGTCCAGGCTTCTTAAACCGCCAAGCAAAAATATCTTCACCCCAATAGGCTTTAGCTTCTCCGGGAGAACGACACTCGGACTTCACGTCCGGGTGCACAAAGATAGGCACCTCCGGGTGATCCGATCTAACTTCCTCCCCAGACATGGCCGAGTGGTCACCTGTTTCTGGCCAAACACGATGATGCTCAGAAGTGACCAGAGATCGGGATGGCCATTCACGCCATCCGCCGTTGTTTTCAGCATGTTGAGGAGGAGTCCAAGCGCCACGTGCTATACTCGTCCTGGGCGAGACGCCGTCATGTTCAACTCGAGAAGAACCGGGCGCCCTCTCTAAGACACCTCCAGAGCCAAGCGCCCATCTTGATACCACTGCTATGCCAGCTGCCCTCTTGGGGGCGTTCTTAGAGCTAGCCACCCTCTTCGAACCAGATGCTCTACACGCCGAACTCCCGGCCGCCGGCTCGGGTCTGATCTCATTCCCAGCCGCCATCTCGGGAATGCTTCCATTCCCAGCTGCCGTCTCTGGTATGTCCTCATTCCAGCCGCCGTTTCGGGGGCCCATTGAGGAACATTAGCAAAACCAAGCGCTCCTTGAGCATTGCTAGGACCAGCGGCCCACTGAGGAACACCTTCGGGACCGGACGCCGCTTGTGGAATGGCATTTTCCCCAGCCGCCAACAGATCTTCCACAAGTACCGCATCCTGCTCCGCGGACATAAAATCAAACTCAAACTGATCGTTCTTGATTGCATCGAAGTTGAGTTCGAAAGGAGAACCTCCTTCACCAGCCATCGCTAAAGAAAAAAAATTTCAATGGAGAAACTTGAAGAAGAAAGCTTGAAGAGAGAAGGGGAGTGTGAAAAAATGAAAATGAAGCCACTCCTTTGATATAGCAAACATGGCACGAATTTCCATGATGGATTATGCTCTGACAAGACACTAAAGAGAAGCGGACGAACAGAAAAACTCATTGCCTTCCCGTCTCAGTCAATCCTGATAAAACTCTTAGCTCGGAACTCCTTGCTCCAAACCATGGAAGCAAAGAGCTGGGGGGCTAACTGTTGGGGTCGAAATCCCCTCCTCGAAGATTGACGGAACGAGAAGTCAAGGACGAGATCAAATGGAACTTATCCCAAAACATGGAACGGACGAGCTAAGGCAAACTGCCCACGAACCGTCCAAGACATCAACCGGCGGCTGGGATAAGTGCCAGCCGCCGGGTCTTATCCCAGCCGCCGGGTCTTCATTGTCCACGGCCGGCGGCTGGGATAAGTGCCAGCCGCCGGGTCTTCTTCATCCAAGGCCGGCGGCTGGGATAGGTGTCAGCCGCCGGGTCTTCATTGTCCACGGCCGGCGGCTGGGATAAGTGCCAGCCGCCGGGTCTTCTTCATCCAAGGTCGGCGGCTGGGATAAGTGCCAGCCGCCGGGTCTTCATTGTCCATGGCCGGCGGCTGGGATAAGTGCCAGCCGCCGGGTCTTCTTCATCCAAGGCCCGCGGCTGGGATAAGTGCCAGCCGCGGGTCTTCATCGTCCATGGCCGGTGGCTGGGATAAGTGCCAGCCGCGGGTCTTCATCGTCCATGGCCGGCGGCTGGGATAAGTGCCAGCCGCCGGGTCTTCCTTCACCCACGGCCGGCGGCTGGGATGAGGCCAGCCGCGGGTCTTCATGATACACCAACCGGCGGCTGGGATAAGGCCAGCCGCGGGTCTTCATCTTATACTCACGATCATTTCTCAGTCAAGTCTCACTGTCCGAACATCGTCCAGTCGACCGACCGTCGAACATAACTCTAAGCCCGAACCGACTCGAAGACTATCCGTTTGCATGTCTTGATTCCAAAAACGTCCATAACATTCCCCGAAAGATCGTGACGAACGTTCAGCCGTCCATGGACCAGTCGCCGAGCACACGGCCAAAGGAACCGGCGGCTGGCCATCAATACCGAAACCGGCGGCTGGAAGTTCAAACAAAAACGGGCGGTTCAAATCTCAGAAGTCGTAAAACGCTCGGGACACTGTTCACACGGGAAAAACCGTTGAAAAAACACTATTCATCCCGAGACAAAGTTAACCGAAAAATCGAATTGAGCTTAAACCGAGATTCGGATTACTATTCATCGGTTTACTATTCACGTTTCACCATTCATCGGCGGGCCGGATTTGGGTCAGAATGCGCGGATGGATCACAGAAGACTCTCGGGCCGGATATCGGGCCCAAAAAGCTTAGGTCGGCGGCTGAGAAGGAAAGACAAGGTCCCACATCGGAAATCTGAAGTCTTAGCCTCCTAGGATTGTCAGTATATATATGTACGCTCATGTAAGGGTTAATCCTATCCCGGATCCGAGTATTAGGAGTTTTAGCAATTTAAGACTATTCAGCTTTTGCTAATTTCCCTTGTACTTTCAGAAAATAACAATAAAAATCTCTCTTTTGCATTTTCGGTCCTTTAGTTATTTATAAATAGAATTTTCGAGCCCCCACTAAATATAAGTTTTGACAGTGTGAGTTTCGGCTCTCACAAATCAGGTATCATACAACATATCCTCTTCCAGAATATTGATGTACGAGTTTTAAACCCTATTTTCCTATTGCAAGTGCACAGCAAATCGTAGTAGTACTTAGGGGTCGATCCCACGAAGACCAAGTATTACACTATGGTTTTATAAGCTAGATTTAGAGCTAAGACAAATCAATAAGGGGTTGGTTTCGATTGGTAACAAGCAATTAAACTAAAATCGGATGTAAGAACAATATAAAACAAGCGTTAGGTCAAGGAAAATCGCAGGCAATTCAGAGCAACGGATCAAACAACTATTCAGGCACAATTCAGCACAAGTCTAGAACTCAAACATAAAGATAATATCAATCCACTCTCGTGGCATCAATAACTTTATCTAACAACCTAGAAATCCTAACTCTCGTTGGTTCTAGAAATCGCAGACAAGCATTAAGGATAGGTTTGATATGTTCACAATTCTCCAATACATCTACTCTCGCAGGTAATGAATAAATTGCTCACCAAAGTTTCTTCTAGCAAGCAACTCTCGCTGTCTAAGTTAACCTAACATCAATGAATCAAGTGATCAAATCGATCCAAGCATTAAGAACAACAAGGTGAAGACATTGATTTATTAGCCTATTTGTGTTTAATCCCTTAGCTCATGAATTCCTTTGAAAACCCTAACCTAACTAAAAGATCTACTCAAGCATAATGAAAGAAGAAAGCAAAACAATAAAATAAAAAGACTGCATCGATATTAAAATAAAAGAATAGGGTTCAGAAATCTTCTCCAGATGTTGCAGAGATTCTTCTCCCAAAAAAAATACAAAGCTCTCTCGAGAATAGGAAAAACTAAAGGAAAAAGGTAAAAGATGTAAAAGATGATCAAAAACCTAAAACTAAGGGGAATATATATATGGGTCATCATAGGCGGCTGGTCCTCTTATTTTCGTGATTAGGATTAGGTCAAATCGGCCTCCCCTTTATTTACTCTGTCCGTGCGAAAATCGGGAGCAGGTGCTCGCCGGGTGCCGAGCACATGCTCGGGGGTAAAATGGTAATTCTTCACAGATTCGCCTTCTTTTCTTCAATTCTGATTCTTTTCCATTTCAAAGGTTCCAAATGCTCCAAACTCCAATTTCAGCTCCAAAGCTACCTAAAACTCCTAATACACACTCAAAAACTCTAGAAAACAATTAGATAAAAAGGGTTAGAAAAGGTAAAAATCCCAACATATCAATTCTCCCAGACTTAGATCTTTGTTTGTTCTCAAACAAAACTAAAATCAAGACATAGAGAAATCGGTGAAGACTCACAAAATCTCAGAAACCATGAATAGACCAATATCATCAGACCACATACCTTAGAATAAGAGATACATTGCCTTACCGAAAACCTTAACAGCAAAGTTCGCCAACCTCAAACCATACGGCTTACAATCCCAGAAAAATTTAAGTTCAAGACAATAGACTCTCTACATTCAATTAGAGGTGGCGTGAG
This sequence comes from Isatis tinctoria, assembly GCA_010577795.1. Classification (NCBI taxonomy): domain Eukaryota; kingdom Viridiplantae; phylum Streptophyta; class Magnoliopsida; order Brassicales; family Brassicaceae; genus Isatis; species Isatis tinctoria. The sequence continues at coordinate 18,190,145 of CM021245.1, read as the reverse complement.
CTTCTTGCTAACGACACTAGCTAAGTAAAACGAGGCTCGGTAAAAATCAGGCTAATATTTAATGGTGGAGCTTAAGAGTGTTTAGGGTTACCGTGTTTCTACAGAGTGCAGGATATCACACAAAACGGCAAGGGAGAATGGACTCATTGATGTCCACAACCTCTAATTCACTCTCCTCCTTAAATCGATTTTATCTTCATTCCTCTTTTCCTTTCCTTTGTTGCGATTTACTCATGCTTCAGGACACACATCTTGAGTTACTAACTCGCCACCCCATATCCTTGAGCTACTAGCTCGGTTTTTCTCTATTATTATTATTATTATTTTTTTTTTATAGAGTTACCTTACGGATAGGGGGACTTTACTTGTGCGTGTGTTCTTTGGCTAAAAGTGATCCTTTTTCGTCCTCATACCCCAGCAGGTCGTTTTAGGCTTTTTTTTTTCTTTTCTGGACATTGCTGAGCAGGTGCTCTAAATCAGCGAGTATAGCGAGCATGTGCTCGTGAACTTTTTTCAGCTTTCTCCTGACACCTTCTTCAGCGAGAGTGAATCAGAAGATGCGTCGGTCCTTTTCTCCCCGACCTTTTTGCACATATCTGCATAGATGAGAAATAAAAATACGAGTGCAAGTGGTATAGATAGATGGTTATGGTCAGGGTGAGGTACTAACTAAAAGCTAGCTATTCAGGATCAGCAAGAGTGGCAAAAGGGATAAGAAGTCCTGAATATATGATGTAATACGTTTTCTAATCCTAGTGCCGATAACAAGAAGAATTAAAGTTCAGATTACGTCCATATAAAATAGAGTCTAAAGCCTATCCGATAAACCTTAAAGGGATTGAAGTTTTCTGGCCTGAGGAAGGATCCGAATGTGAGAAAGCGTTGGCTCGTCTCTGTACTCTATATTCTGCAGCAATATTCACTAGAAAGCAGGTCATACTCATAAATGGTTAAAACTCATCATAGATTTTGGTCATAATCTCTAGAAGTTGTGATTTGACCCTTATAACAGACTGACTCAAAACAAAGAAAATAACAGGAAACAAAGTGCAGACTCGATAATAACCTCCCCCAGACTTACTTCACACCGTCCCGGTGTGAGAATAAATCAATAGAAAGGATGAGAAACAAAAAATAAATAATGGATTTGACAATGGTGTAGGAACAAGAAAACTTACCTGAAGACGCCCCCTTTTTATTTTTATTTTTTTTGTGGAGCACCCTGGCGGAGCAGGTGCTCTGAAATAGATAGGGGGTGCTCGCTCGTTTTTTTTTTTTTTTTTTGAATAGGCTGAAACAAAGAAAACCCAAAAAAAAAAAAATTAGTAGCAAAAGAAAAATAAAAGTTAGAGACACTTACCAGTGGGTTGCCTCCCACCAAGCGCTTGGTTTAAGTCATTAGCTGACTTTGGTGCCATGTATCAGTCAGGCTGGGCTTGAGAGCTTGCTCCAAAACAAGCTCCACAATCAGACATTCTCATGTTCAGAACCGTACTCAGCATTCCATTCACAACACCAATACCCTTCTCTTTCAACTCTGATGGAAGAATAGCTCGAACTTTAGAGAAAGGTTTAGGATGACCTTTGCACTTCACCTTGTAGTCAACCGAATTTCCATCATATCCTTGAGGGATCAAAGTCATTTGAGAACCACCCGTGATCCTTTTGCACTGCATGTTTTTCTGTGTCTTTGCCTTCTCCCTAAGTTTCCCGGTTGGTGGAGCAGGTGCTCGCGGGATCGGAGCACGTGCTTCCTCTCTATCGACAGCTGAAAGGCAAGAAGCGTGTGTGGTGATGCTTGTTGGAATGGCTCTGTAGAAAATGTTTTTGTCGATCTTGGAAAAGCAGACTCGCTTATTAGGCATATCAATGATCGCACCCACTGTAGCCATGAATGGTCTCCCAAGAAGCAAAGGCATATCATAACTTTCTCTCATCTCCACAACCTGAAAATCAGTTGGGACTAGGCAATCCCCTATTTGGACAGGCAGGTCTTGAATGATGCCATGCGATGTTGATGTTGAGGAGTTTGCAAATCGAAGAGTCATTCGACTAGGCTGTATCTCAGAAATTTTCAACCTCTCTGCAATAGCCTTTGACATGATATTAACAGTAGACCCAGAATCACAAAGAGATTCTTTGAATTCAACTCCTGTAATGGAGCATGGGACCAAGAACTTTCCAGGATCTTCAACCTTAGGCAATACCCTCAATGGTGGTGTACTCCTTGCTTCTACAAAGACTGCCTTAATCTCTTCTTCCGTCTCTCTGCAGTTCCTAAAAAAATCAAGTATGGGACGATTTTTCAAGGCTTCTTCAAAGGAGATTTCTTCAGGAATCTTTCTCACCATCTTCTTAAAATCAGCTAGTTTCTCGGCATTGATGGGCTCCAACTGATCTCTAGGTAGAACTGGGTAAGGCACTTTAGGAATGTAAACCCTCGCTGGAAGATTTTCTGCAGGTTTGGTGGGAGCATCTCGGGGGAGCATGTGCTCTGGGGTAGCGAGCAGGTGCTCTGTCGGAGAGCTGGGGTGCTCACTCATTTTTTCTACGCCAGGATCAATCAAACGAGGGTAAGAGGCAGGTACTCCAGATGATGAGGCGTAATCCATCGTCCTTTCTACGCCACGAGAAAATATTTCTCCCTTGAGCGGGTGCTCCTCAGCCTGCCCCATAGCTTTTTAAACTCCTCCTTCTCCTCTTTCATCGTCGTTAGTCCTTTTGACATAAGATTCTCGGCCACCTCTGGTCCGGGTGCTCAACTGAAGCTATGACGTTTCTTGCTGCAGAATTCAGTATCCTCCCACTTCTCATCTCAATTGCATTGACATACTCGTTCCTAAGATTCATCTCTGCTTTCCCCGGAAGAATTCCTGATGTCGCAGCAGTTTGAGCAACCTGAATCTCGAGCTCCTTCATGTGAGTGCAAACAGCTTCAAACTTACTGTTGAGATCATTGTACATGCTGTCCACCTTGACATCGACCTCTCTAGCATATTTCTGTTGGCTGAGTAGAACCAAGTGCATAAGAGACTTCAACTCGTCTTGAGAGTTAGACGCCTGAGCTTGCAAGCTCTGATTCTCCATATAGCCTTCATTCACATAGTTCACCTCTGCATACTGCTCATTGCTTCTGTTCGCGCAAAGCTGGACACTTCTCTGATGTCTCTCCAATAACAAGTTCACTTTTGCTTCCAGCTCATTGATCTTCTGCGATTCAACACTGTTGACATATCTATGCTCATCATACTCATGGCAGCGATTTACAGAACTTGTAGCCAAGTTCTCAATCAGCTCAAACGCCCCTTCCTTGGACTTGGTGTAGAAATTGCCATTGCTAGCTGCATTCAGAGCATTACAATAATCCCATTCTACTCCTCATAGAAGGTGCTGAGCAGCTGCTCGTTGCTAAACCCGTGGTGAGGGCAATCTCTGCGGTAATCCTTGTACCTTTCCCATGCCTCATTGAAGGTTTCTCCGGAGTGTTGCTGAAACGAGGATATCTTGTTCCTCAGAGCTGCGGTTTTGGACTTGGTGTAGAACTTGTCCAAGAATGCCGACCTTGCATCAGCCCATGTCGCCAGAGATCCAGGTGCCAATGACTTAAGCCAGCGCAAAGCCTTGTCCGCCAAAGAGAATGAGAAGAGTTTGCATTTGAGGAAATCAGGAGGTACCTCACTGGATCCGGTAGTACTGCAGATCTCCTCGAAATCTTCAACGTGCTCCATCGGATTTTCTGCAGGTAAGCCGTGAAACAAGTGTTGCTTCACCAATGCGATCATCTGAGGTTTGATCTCGTAGTCCTGCCTCTGAATTGTGGGTGGAATGATTGCGGCTCTGTTTTGGTAGTAAGCATGGGGCGCGTGAATGTCTCCAATGGCACGCTTTTGCTGTGGTTGTAGCTGTTGTTGCAACTGTTGCATCTGTTGTTCTATCTTTCGAATTTCAGCAGCTACATAGCCACTAGTAGCTCGGTTGTCGGTTTCATCGCCCATGTTGGCTGGATCCGACTTCTTCTTCTAATCAGCTCGTTCTAACCTTGCTATCTCTTGATTGTCCTGAAACACACACAAGAGAAGAAAAGAAGAACAAGTTAGTAAATCTTAGACTAAAAATTTTGCCGAAAACCAAAGGTAATGATTTGGTCCCCGGCAACGGCGCCAAAAACTTGATGTACGAGTTTTAAACCCTATTTTCCTACTGCAAGTGCACAGCAAATCGTAGTAGTATTAGGGGTCGATCCCACGAAGACCAAGTATTACACTATGGTTTTATAAGCTAGATTTAGAGCTAAGACAAATCAATAAGGGGTTGGTTTCGATTGGTAACAAGCAATTAAACTAAAATCGGATGTAAGAACAATATAAAACAAGCGTTAGGTCAAGGAAAATCGCAGGCAATTCAGAGCAACGGATCAAACAACTATTCAGGCACAATTCAGCACAAGTCTAGAACTCAAACATAAAGATAATATCAATCCACTCTAGTGGCATCAATAACTTTATCTAACAACCTAGAAATCCTAACTCTCGTTGGTTCTAGAAATCGCAGACAAGCATTAAGGATAGGTTTGATATGTTCACAATTCTCCAATACATCTACTCTCGCAGGTAATGAATAAATTGCTCACCAAAGTTTCTTCTAGCAACCTAGCAACTCTCGCTGTCTAAGTTAACCTAACATCAATGAATCAAGTGATCAAATCGATCCAAGCATTAAGAACAACAAGGGTGAAGACATTGATTTATTAGCCTATTTGTGTTTAATCCCTTAGCTCATGAATTCCTTTGAAAACCCTAACCTAACTAAAAGATCTACTCAAGCATAATGAAGAAGAAAGCAAAACAATAAAATAAAGAGACTGCATCAATATTAAAATAAAAGAATAGGGTTCAGAAATCTTCTCCAGATGTTGCAGAGATTCTTCTCCCAAAAAAAATACAAAGCTCTCTCGAGAATAGGAAAAACTAAAGGAAAAAGGTAAAAGATGTAAAAGATGATCAAAAACCTAAAACTAAGGGGAATATATATATGGGTCATCATAGGCGGCTGGTCCTCTTATTTTCGTGATTAGGATTATGTCAAATCGGCCTCCCCTTTATTTACTCCGTCCGTGCGAAAATCGGGAGCAGGTGCTCGCCGGTGCCGAGCACATGCTCGGGGGTAAAATGGTAATTTTTCACAGATTCACCTTCTTTTCTTCAATTCTGATTCTTTTCCATTTCAAAGGTTACAAATGCTCCAAACTCCAATTTCAGCTCCAAAGCTACCTAAAACTCCTAATACACACTCAAAAACTCTAGAAAACAATTAGATAAAAAGGGTTAGAAAAGGTAAAAATCCAACATATCAAATATAATCATACATACTAACTTATTACATTCAATTTTACAATCACAATTCACATTTTGCAATTTCTGACAATTATCATATAATATTTGGATCACCTCGAAAGGCATACACCACATTTGGCTCGTCAGCCGATTTACAGGCTTTAGTGGAGATCACCATGTCCTCACACTTAATATGATGTGTCACACAACACATGACCATTGACCAGCCACACATCTCAATATAACATAACTATCTTCCATCCTAACAATAATGTTCCATAAATCACGACTCATCATTACACTCAACACATCATTCACTATTTTATAAACTAGTATAGAAACTTACAAAACCATACTATTTCATAACATATATCCACAGCTCACAAACCCTCACCTTAGCCACTTGATGATAAAGACCGATTCATTCTGTTTTCTCCTCCCTTGGATAGATTCAGTGGTACAACTTTGATTCAGTGCAATGGCCCTTCATTTTGAACTTATTCCAAGCAATGCACTTTCCGGACAAGTTCGTCCATTGGATTCGGCTTTGCATCACCTCAGCGTCTTTTTCAGTCCAGGTAAACGAAGAATTGGCTGGTTATTTTCAAAGTGCAAGGGGCCTTAGACAAGGATGCTCGCTATCTCCTTACCTGTTTGTCATATGCATGAACTACCTCTCCCTAAAGCTCAATGCTGCAGCTACAGAGAAAAAGATAGGATATCACCCGCACTGTAAAAACATATGCCTAACACACCTGTGTTTTGCAGATGATTTGATAGTATTCACTGATGGAAATAAGAAATCTTTTGAAGGTGTGTTGCAGATCTTCGATGAATTTGATTGTGCATCAGGTTTAAAGATAAGTTTGGAGAAATCTACATTGTACATGGCCGGTATCTCAGAGGAAAACAGAGCAACCATTCTCACACAATTCCCTTTTGCGGCAGGCCAACTCCCAGTCCGGTACTTAGGTTTGCCTCTACTAACCAAGAGAATGGCAACAAATGACTACAAACCGTTAATAGAGAAAATCCGTGGAAGGATAAGCTCGTGGACTGCTAGATTTCTATCTTATGCAGGTCGTCTGCAGTTGATTTCTTCTGTAATCATGAGTCTTACAAACTTCTGGATGAGTGCTTTTAGGTTACCAAGTGCTTGTTTGAAATAGATCGAACAGATATGTGCTGCGTTTCTATGATGCGGGCCAGATCTAAAATCTAAGAAAGCTAAAGTGGCTTGGAATGATATCTGTAAACCAAAGGAAGAGGGAGGTTTGGGGTTACGAAAACTAAAAGATGTCAACTTGGTTTGTGGCTTAAAACTGGTTTGGAGAATTGTTTCATTCCCTACATCGCTTTGGGTATCCTGGCTTCGAGTATATCTCATTCGCAAAGGCAGCTTCTGGAAAATAAATAGCGTCACACACGCAGGATCCTGGATGTGGAGAAAGATCTTGAAGCTGAGATCTATAGCAAAGGATCTCCATCGAGTGGAAATCCACAATGGTCGTGATACATCTTTCTGGTTTGACAGATGGTCCATACATGGTCGTCTTCATGATCTATTAGGCAATCGTGGATTCATTGATCTTGGAATCATGGAACATGCAACAGTAGAAGAAGTTCTCAGACTGCATAAAAGACGAAGGCATAGGGTACCTATCCTGAATGAGATTGAAGATACCATTGAAAACCAAAAGCACACTAAAGATGAAGAGAATGATGTTGCTCTATGGAAGCAGAAGGAAAAGGTTTTTAAACGCAGATTCAACTCCAGCTGCACCTGGAACCAGCTCCGTCAAAACCAAGCAAAGAAGCGATGGGAAAAGTGTGTTTGGTTTCCCCATATCACACCAAAATATGCCTTTCTTACTTGGCTAACCGTTCTGAATCGTCTCTCAACAGGGGACCGAACTCAACATTGGAGCCAAGCTCAAACCAACAACTGTTACTTATGCTCCAACATTCTGGAAACTCGAAACCATTTATTCTTCTCTTGCCCGTATTCTGCAGAGGTATGGGAGAGACTCGCCAAAGGTTTGATGCTGGATCACTTCACGAAAGATTGGGAGGAAATAATCAACTTTCTCCAAGACACAAAAACCGACTTCATAACTCGGTTCATCCTACGGTATGTCTTCCAAGCTGTAATATATGGATTGTGGAGAGAACGAAACTTGAGAAAACATGGAGAGCAGCCATCACCGCGATCTCATTTGATCAAAATAATAGATAAAACGGTGAATAATCGTCTCAATACAGCTAGAATGTGGACAAAAAGCTAGAAGAAAGCTCGGTCATTTGGCTGGGTAGCAGAGCATAGATTTGGAGCAAGTTTAAATTCAGTTGATTGTAATTGTTATTGTCTTTTCCATCTTTAAAAATCCTTCTTAAACGCATGTACATGTAAAAACAGAATTTTTTTGGTTTGAAATTTAACAATCATTCGAAAAAAAAAACATTATGTTTTTCTCACGCTTCCGAGTCTAAACTAGGTTATCTTTCAACCAAGAGCTATATTTAGCTTTCCTGAAAGTCTCACACAAATTTCATCACAATATGCATTGAATTGTCTGTCCAAACATCTCTTCCTACTAGACTGATCCTAAATGCAAGCCGGACAGAACAGTCCTGGTAACAATATCATGTATCCCAAAACTACAAACGATAATGCGAACGTATTTTATGGACAGCTATATATAAAAACTCACCATCTTTTTACCAAAAATAAGCTCCAAAATTATATTACATTAGAATTGGAAACACAATTTCTCCTCTATCTGGTCACATATACAGAAATCAGGTATGGGAAAATATGGCATAGCTTTTCACTCGTATATTAGAATGACAATCTTCTTTAGGCTTTGGATTTAGCGAGAGTCAGAAACATTTTTACCAAATTTTATATCAAGAAGATAATATTTGATCATTCGTTTTTGTTTTCTGTCGAAACTGGTCTGATATACAGTGTGTGGAGTCGAACAAATGGTAAAAGATGAAAAGAAACAGAGACATCTTTTAGCAAATATCTTCGATCTTAACTAAATCGGGCTTGATGGAAAGAGATTGGGCGCTTTCCATGAATATATAGATCGTCATATGATTTTTAACGGTTCGTCATAAAAACGTCTCAGAATGTGACATAGGCTAGGGTACTCGATGGTGAAATCAAATCCGGTAGGGTTTTGCGGGTTTTCAGCCTATTCCCCTATAACTATGTCTCGTCTGTTTATACACAAATTATTGAACCATGCTAAAAACTACATAAACTAACTAAAATCTTGACTATAATACATGACCTATTAAAATATGTTCAATTTCAACAAAACCGCAATTATAAAATGGTTTATCAAGATGACAGGTAGACGAACGGTTTGGTTCGGTTTATTTTTTTATTATTAATCAGACCAAAACGATGTAAAAATAAGCAATTTGTTTTTGAGAAGAATCGAACCACGGGCTAGAAGATGGCGAGCGAGATACGTATGCCAATATTCTACTCGAGTTTTTTGACAGATTTAATACAATACAATCATATTTATTGTGTGTTTTGCTTGATTAAAGAACATAATTAATAATAAAAATAAATAAATAAATAAATTATTTATCCACTTCTTGTGTTCTTCAAATAAAGGATTTTAATACGGCTTTATTAGCAAAACAACTATGGCGGCTCATTGATCATCCAACAACCTTATTTGCTAGAGTATTCAAAGGTCACTATTATCGTAAATCGGGTCCACTGGATCCAATTAGAACATACTCTCCGTCCTATGGATGGAGGAGTATTGTCTCAACTAGATCTCTGGTTGGCAAATGACTAATCAAAAGGGTAGAATCAGGAACATTCACGTCTGTGTGGCATGAACCATGGTTGCCTGCCCCTCGCCCGAGACCAGCAACTTGCAAATTTAACACCTACCTGGAACTGAAGGTTAGGGATTTGATTGATGCATCATCCATACCGTGGAATCTTCCACTGATTGATGCGGTTATCTCTCCACAAGATGCGGCTATTATTCAACAGTTGCCCGTTAGTAGAATGCAGAAGCAAGATCACGATGGGTGACACTTCACAAAAACTGGTAAATACACGGTGAAATCTGGGTATGAAGTGTACAGGATGTTCCCTGATGGAGAGAGATTGTTGCCACAATATGGTCCTCATATAAATAAATTATTAGCTCAAAGGTGGAAGATTAATTTCCCACCTAAGCTACGGCATTATATGTGGCAAGTTTTATCTGGTTGTGTATCTGTTATGAAGAATCTGAGAACACGAGGGATCACATGTGACACGCGATGCATGAGATGTGGTACAGAAGCGGAGTCTATCAATCATGTGCTTTTTGAATGTCCACCTGCAGTTAAAACATGGGCTTTGTCGAAGGTACCTACCAATGGCACTTTATTGCCGGGGGAATCGGTGTTCGGGAACATCGATTATCTTTTTTCAAGAATTCCCCAAGGAGTAGAGGAAACATACTTTCCATGGATCTTATGGTACCTATGGAAGAGTAGGAATGACTTTCTTTTTACCAGGAAAGACCGCAGCCCTCAAGATATCCTTGCGATGGCAGTAATGGAGGGGCACCTCTGGGAAGAGGCATATGCACTCAAGAAAGCCGAAGAAGGTAGAGATCCGGTGGCCCGGACTATTACGACTCCGGTGGCCCCGATCGCTATGGGGGGTTGGTGGTGCTTTGTGGATGGAGCTTGGAAGGATATGGATATGTACTCGGGACAGGGCTGGGTAGGTAAATACTTGGGCCAACAAGCAAATATGGTGGGTATGAGGAATATACGGTGTAGTCTTACCCCCCTCCATGCGAATTTGAAGCGTTGGTCTGGGCCATGGAATGCATGTGTGCATTACAACACACTGCGGTTATCTTTGCAACAGATTGTTCGGATTTGATCAAGATTGTCTCAACTCCCTTAGAGTGGCCGGCATTTTCGATTCATCTTGAAGAATTCCAACACTGGAAGGATCATCTCGATAACTTTAGGATCACCCTCATCCCCCGAAAAGAGAACGAGTAAGCAGACAAATTGGCGAGGACAGCAAGGAGTCATCCTTCAGAATTGGTGCATATCGATTCAGCTCCTCCACATTGGCTCACAATGAATGTGTAGTTTCTTAGTTTCTTCTTCTTGTTGTCAAAAAAAAAAAACTGGGACAATTATACTTATACACTTTGTTTGATACATTTTTTTTTTTTTTTTTGCACTTGTAGGGAATGCATTTTCAATTTTACACTTTCCTTTATGATATAATGACTAAAATAACCTTAAGATTTTTCTATCAAACCAACTGATTTTTTATGATTATCTTCGCGAGGAATCGTCAGCGACCGGAACTTTATGTGCGACGACGGAAGAAGGTTCATACCTCTGGAAATCGTTTGGAGGATCATTACATTACCGATTTTGATTGTTTCTGGTAGCTTAGGGTTAGTTTTTGGCCCGATCGGATTCAGCTTTTGGGATGCCGGTGGAATTTTGTCGTATTATTTAGAGTTTGGATCAGGTCGTGGTGGTTCTGAGTCGTCGTCACCGGCTCGACTTGTGCCATCAGTGTCTTCGGGAGCAGGTGAAGCAATGGAGTTGATTGCTTTTGGTGCGTCGTGATTTGGATAATAAGTGAAGAGAGGTTTGAGACTCCAAAGATTGATCAGATTATTCTACATGTGAAAATTTGAAAGAAGAAAGCAGACTGTTGGTAAAATATTTTGTGAGTTTTCGCAAGTAGAAACCACGGATTTGGCATCTCAGTGGAAGGTTAAGAAATTTCCTAAATTTTCAAACCGGCATTGTAAAGAAACATATTTGACTTAAGAAGAACAGAGAAGAAGGAAGAAATGGGCTATGTTTCTTCTAATTGCTCTCGGGTTCTCGGGTCGTTGACTATGAGGATTACACCAACCCAAATAGTACTGCAATAATTAGCTATGTTTCTTCTAATTTCATGGATTTTCACTTTTCTTATAAATCTAAATCCTAATCTAGGTAAAATTCTTTGTCTCAATAGAAGTAATCTAGGTAAGGAAGCTTGGATCCCTTTGATTTCATATCTTAGTGACTTAGTCGATCTACTTTGGGATTGAACAATTGTGAGAGCCGAAACTCACACTATCAAAACTTATATTTTATGGGGGCTCGAAAATTCTATTTTAAAAGAACTTAAGTGCCGAAAATGCAAAAATATATTTTTATTGATATTTTTTGGAAGTACAAGAATAAATTGCAAAAGCTTAATTTCTTATATTGCAAGAGACTCTTATACTCGAATTGGGATGCCTTGAAAGTGAATACAAGGTTGTTTATTTATACTAGATAGTCTAGGGTCTCAAAAACCATCTAAGCAATGTGGGACGTTTTAAAGTCCCTTAATGGGCCGTCACCCACTCGCTCTTCTTCCTTCCAATCCGGCCCGCTTGTCTTGATTTGACACAGCTTGTCTTTTTGCCTCCTGATTCCAGTTTATTTTAAGTAAACTCCTCGATGTTTTTAGACGTTCAGAACATCACAGAGTTTTCCCGTAAATAACACGATGTTTTAGGAGAATGGCACGATGTTTTTAGGAAGAACCAAACTGAGGCCCGATGGTCGGAAAAGGGCTATTAAGGCCGGATCGAGAAGGTGTGATCCGGCCGAGTCTCCGTCGACGTCCTGGCCTGGTAAACGACTTCGGCTGAGAGGATATGCAGAGATTCATCTTGAGAAGCCTGTAAAGAGTTCGGTTCATCCGCCGGGCCGAATGCCAAGAGCTCGACCCGTGCGGGTGTTTGGTCCCATTTCGAGGGCTTGTTGCCGGGACATGAGACGTTTATCTGTTATTTCGGCTTTTTGTCCTATCAATCTCCGAGGAGGGGGTTTTGACCCCAACAGTTAGCCCCCCAGCTCGTGGCCTTTGTGTGCATGGGCGATGAGCGTTTGATGTGATGTTTATCGGGATTGATGGACTAAAAGGTCTTGGTACTTGAAGTGTGTATTTCGTTTAAAGGTAAAAGGCCGAGATCGGTCAGAAGGAATTTTTCATTCTCGGGCCCGAAGCTCTTGGAGGCCGCCTTGGTTTGGAGGATTTCCATTCCTTGTTGCGGTTATGAGTTGGAAAAATCCTTCTTATTTGTTGTGTTAGAAATCGGAAAATTTTCTTTTTTCTTGTTTGAGTTAGGAACAAGAAAAACTCCTTTTTTCCTGTTTAAGTTTGGAATAGGAAAAATTCCCTTCTTCTTGTTTAATTGGAAAAATTCCTTTTCCTTGCTAGAATTGGAAAAATTCCTCGTTTTGGTTGAGTTAGGAATAGGAAAACTCACAATCCTTATTATGTTAGGATTCAGGTTTCCTTCTTGTATATATATGTGCCATCCCCTTCCTCCTTCCCCTCACGATTTCTGGCATACACGTTCTGGTAATTTTCTTAAGTCTGCTGCCATGAAGAGATTATCGTTTCGTGAGAAAAAAGAGATTGAAAAAGGCGGGAAGAAAGCGAAGGAAGCAAGCGGCCGGGGAAAACAAGCTGTAACAAACTGGCGGCTCACTCCTTGGCTCCTAAGCCGGCGGGGAGCAGTCTGGCCATTCCTCTGCCGAAGTGGCCTGCTGAAAAGTCGGCCTCGTTGTGGTTACTCCGTTCAAGAAAGATGCTATTTTTTCACGGAATGCCGCGAGGCGTGTTCCTGAGTCTCGGGAACCGTTTACAGCTTGACAGGATCAGATGGTATGTTGCGCCAGAGGCGAGTGATCGGCCCGGTTGAGGGCGGAGTGAATAGTTTCTCGCCAGGTTCGTCGGCGGATTCTTGGCCAGGGCTTGCCTTTCCCGAGGCCATTTGCAGAAGCCGTCGCCAAGCTGCCAAGAATTTCTCGACGACTATGGATGCGAGTTTTAAGTTTCCTCCGTATGGTGATCTTGAGGAATTCGAGAAATATGAGGATATGGCCTTGTGTGGGTCGAAGGTAAACTTTCCTTTTTTCCCGACCTTCCTCTTTTCTGATATTCCTTTTTTTCTTATGATATTCCTTTTTCCTATTTTTTGCTTCGGTTTATATCCTCTGTGAACAAGAGTGCTGGCTTGTACGACGTCGCTTTTCGTGGGATCCGTAAGTGTGCCGAAGATTATATGCACTCGGTGAAGAGGAAGCTTGACGTCCTTGAGATGTCAAGTTCGCACCAGATTAAGTTGCTTGAGAGACAGCTTTCGGTATTGCAAGCTGAAAAAGATGAAGCTGTCTATTTATCGATCCGCCTAGAGGCAAAGATTTCGCGTCAATCCAAAGAGCTAAAGAATTTGACGGGCCAGCTCGTCAATGCCAGTGCCTCTCGTGATGCTCACGGTTCCAAAGCTTGTACCGCTGAGCATCCGGTCTTCTTGGGCGAATTGAAGGAGATGCTTGTTTGCTGTCTGAAGCAAGGACTCGGGAGGTGGACTTAGCCTAGATAATGGCGGAGGGCGGCTGGTCCTTGTTGCCTAGTGAAGGGCGGTTGGCCCATTTCTCTAAGGAGGAGGGGCGGCTGGCCCAATTTCTCTAAGAAGGATGGGCGCTGGCCCATTCCTCTAAGGAGGATGGGCGGCTGGCCCTTGTTGTGCAGCGAAGGGCGTCTGGCCCAATTTCTCTAAGGAGGATGGGCGGCTGGCCCTTGTTGTGTAGCGAAGGGCGGCTGGCTCTTGTTGTGTAGCGAAGGGCGGCTGGCCCAATTTCTCTAAGGAGGATGAGCGGCTAGCCCATTTCCCAAAGGAGGATAGGCGGCTGGCCCATTTCTTTAAGGAGGACGGGCGGCTGGCCCTTGTTGTGTCGCGAAGGGCGGCTGGCCATTTCTCTAAGGAGGACGGGCGGCTGACACTTGTTGTGGTGTAGGCTTGGTTCGTTTTATTTTAAGTTGATTAGGGTGCTGTGCCGGGTGCCCAAATCAAAATACTCGGGAAGTATCCCTTTTGTGTTATAGACAAGTGAGTTTTGTTGCTGGGTTTTAGAGTTTGGTTTGGTCGCTAGTTTTTAAACGAGTTTACGATCTCATACCGGGACCGGTTTGGTACTTCGTCATGAGATGTTTAACACCAGCTTTCGATGTTGGCGTTTACTGGCTTTGGTGAGCTTATTTCGCGGTTTACGTCCCGTAATATCCCAATCTACGAAATGCTCCTGAAGATAATCTAAAATAGAATATTGTCCTGACGCTTTCCGCATTCCCGATCAGGTTATGCCTTTCTGATATTAGTCCGGACAATTTGTATAGCGCGCTATTTTTTATCCTCCTTGGGATGTTAAAATAACCATGGTTAATAGGTCGTCTTGTTGTAATCAGCAACAGACGGTGATAAGTATGCCGAGAGGCGGTTTTTACGTATGCCAAAAGGAGATTTTTTTCCAAATTTTGTGGGAGTATATGAGTATACGGACCCACTACCCCCTTAAAATTTTAAAAATGAAAGTGGCTGAACTCGCCAGAAGACGAGCTGCCTACGTACCCCGAACATAGGGATCAAGCCGATTCGTAGTTCTGTGTTACAAAGACTCTTGTTATCTAGTGATAGTACTTCTTTGGGTGCATTGCGTTCCATGTCCTTGGCACTGGCTTTCCTTCTTCGTTTTCCAGCTAGTATGGTCCTGGGCGGACCACCTTCGTTACTCTGTACGGTCCTTCCCATTTTGCGCCTAGCTTTCCTGCATTCGGCTCCGCGGTGTTTTGGAATACTTTGCGGAGGACGAGGTCTCCTCCTTTAAATTTGCGGCTTCATACATTCGAGTTGTAGTACTTTGCCGCTGCTTGTTGGTAGTTTTGGATTTGGATAAGCGCCTGATCTCGCCTTTCGTTTATTAGGTCCAGCTCGTCTAGCATCATCAGATGGTTGAAACCTTCTTGTCCGGGCAGGAGTCTTCGTCTGACGCCGGGAAAGTCTACTTCTGCCGGGATGACGCGCTCGGCACCATAGACCAGTGCGAATGGCGTTTCTCCGGTTTTTCACCTTGTAGTTATTCGGTGAGACCATAAGACTCCTTCTAGTTCGTCCGCCCATCGTCCTTTCTCTTCTCCGAGGGGCTTCTTGAGTCCGTCAACGATGGTCTTGTTGGCCGCTTCGGCGTGGCCGTTACCTTGCGGGTAACGTGGCGTTGATTTGCTTAGCCGTATCTTCCATTTCTCGCAAAATCCTTCAAAGCGAGCGGAAATGAATTGAGAGCCGTTATCGGTAACGATCTCGTATGGAACTCCGTGCCTGCATATGATATTTTTCCAAAAGAAATGCTCCACTTGGGCGTCCTTGTTGCTGGCGTAGGAGTCTACTTCGACCCACTTCGAGAAGTAGTCCACCAGGACGAGTATGAACCTATTCTGCTTCAAGTTGTTCATTGGTCCCACGATGTCCATCGACCACCTCATGAATGGGTATGGCGCGGAGATTGACGAGAGAACCTCTGTGGGTCGGTGTATTACTGGTGCATGTCTTTGGCATTTTTCGCATTTGAGGGAGAACTTCTCGCAATCTTTTATCATGGTCGGCCAGTAGTGTCTGTGCCGCTTGATTTTAGTTGCGAGAGCTCTTCCTCCGGAATGATTTCCGTATGACCCGCTATGGACTTCCTCCATGACAGTTCTAGCCTGTTCTCCTTCTACACAGATCATTAATTGTCCGGATAGCCTCCATTTATAGATGTTTCCATCAAGAAGGACAAAGCGGGCGGCTTTGGCTCTTAGCTTACGCGTGGCCCTTTTTTCTGCTGGGGATTCTCCGTCCATGATGTATGCTCGTATCTGGGCCATCCATTCGCAATCACAACCATATCCTTCTCTTGGGCCGGTCGTTAGTTCTTTGTCCGGAGGTTCTTCTTCATCTTCGTCCTCCGGCTGTTGTATAAGGTTGGCGACTTGCGGCGGATCGATGCTCGGCTGTTTTATGAACTTGACGGGGATAACTCGTCAATCTCATGGGGAAGAGGTTGATGCTAGGGCCGCCAATGCGTCGGCCGGGGAGGTTTTCTCCTTGGGGGTCCTTGCAAGCTCAGACTTCTCGAACTGTTTTGCGAGGTCCTGGACGATCCTGAGGTAGGCCTCCATTCGAACGTCCCTTGCTTCGTAGTCTCGGCTGAATTGGTTTGCCACCAGCTGGGAATCATAAAATGCCTGGAGGTTCTGGATTTTGAGTCCGAGGGCGAGTCTTAATCCAGCGATCAAAGCTTCGTACTCCGCCTCGTTGTTGGAGGCGTTGAAGAGTAACCAGAATGATTATTCCAGGATCTCTCCGGTAGGCAACGTCAAACGCATTCCAACTCCCGAACCTTGCTTTGATGATGATCCGTCGGCATGAAGAGTCCAAACCGAGTCAGGAGTTGGCACTCTGACGCCCGCAGTCAGTAGTTCGATCAAGAAATCTGCTAGAACTTGAGATTTGGTGCATGTTCTGCTCCGGTATTCGATATCAAACTCGCTTAGCTCTACAGCCAATTTTGCCAGCCGTCCCGAATGACTGTGACTATGCAGGATCATTCTGAGGGGGAAAGTTGTGAGTATATTGATCGTGTGCGATTGGAAATAAGGTCGCAAATTTCGGGCAGACATCATTACTGCCAAGGCCGCTTTTTCCATCAGCGGGTATCGAGTTTCTGCATCCACCAAGGTTTGACTCACATAGAAGATCGGCTTTTGCTCGTCACGATCTTCTCTGATCAGCACTCCGCTTACTGTCGTTGGCGACACTGCCGTATATAGGAATAGTGGCTCTCCTTCGACTGGCTTCGAAAGTACGGGCGGGCTTGCTAGATACTTCATTAGTTCTTGGAACGCCTGTTCGCACTTCTCTGTCCACTCAAACTTCTTGTTTCCTCTGAGTGTGTCGTAGAAAAGCAAACATTTGTCTGTTGATCTCGAGATAAACCGGTTCAGCGCCGCGACCCTTCCGGTCAGTCTTTGTATCTCTCTTTTCGTTTTTGGTTAGGCCATCTCCATCAAGGCATTAATTTGCTTCGGGTTTGCTTCTATCCCTCGGTGAGTCACCATGTATCCGAGGAATTCGCCGGATGCCACTCCGAATCTGCACTTTGCCAGGTTTAATTTCATGTTATGCCGGTTAAGTTGCTCAAAGCATTCCCGCAAATGTTTCACGTGATCTTTTTCCTCCAAAGACTTGACCAGCATATCATCGATGTAGACTTCCATTGTTCTTCCGAGTTGCTCAGCGAACATTTTGTTGACGAGTTTTTGGTATGTTGCACCGGCGTTCTTTAACCCGAATGGCATCACCTTTTAGCAATATATTCCGAGATCTGTGATGAATGCTGTCTTGTCTCGATCGTCGGGGTTCATCATGATCTGGTTGTATCCAGAGAAAGCATCCATGAACGATAGCAGCTTGTTCCTGGCCGTTGCCTCGACCAATCGATCGATGTGCGGTAACGGAAAGCTGTGTTTTGGGCACGCCTTGTTCAGGTCCGTGAAGTCGACGCAAACTCGCCATTTCCCGTTCTTCTTCTTTGCTACCACCGGATTGGCTAACCAGTCGGGGCATTTTACTTCCATGATAGATCCAACTTTGAGCATTCTCTCCACTTCATCGTTTACTGCTTGGGCGCGCTCTGGTCCGAGTTTCCGTCTTTTTTGCTTCACTGGCTTGAACGTTGGGTCCACGTTGAGTTCATGGCTAGTAATGCTGATGTCGATCCCGGGCATATCTTCTGCTGCCCATGTGAACTCCTTTAATAGGGTGATTAACTCCGTTTTGATTGGTTCTTCCAAGTTCGCTCTGATCTCCGTATATCGCTCCGGATTCGTTTCGTCTATGTTGACAGAGATCACTGGCTCGCACGGGGGGTCTCTTTCCGTCTTCCGGGCTTCTTCGATCTGTAACTTTTGTTCGAGTTTCACAAGCTGTCGTTCTTCCTTTACCTTATCGGATTTTTCCTGGTGATGGGGATCGGTTACTGGCCTCCTCAACCTGTGCTCCGTTAGGAAACAAGCTCAAGAGTCTCTTTGCCATCCCCAGATCGTCTCCACTCTAGTTGGGGTCGGAAACTTTAGGCACAGGTGGTAAGTTGACGAGATGGCCTTCATTGCGTTTAACCACGGCGTTCCTACGATTGCGTCGCAGATTCGCAGGCAATCGATCACCGAGAACTTCGTGTCCTTTTCCACTACTTTTGCTTTTACGAGGAGTTGGATCGTCCCTGTCGTCATCGTCGCCTTTCCGGAGAAACCAATCAACGGTTTCAGATATGTTATGAGATGCTGGGTCCCAATGTTCATCCTCCGAAGGGTTTCAAGGAAGATGACATTCACCGTTCCTCCTGTATCGACTAAGACTCTGGGTATTTCGTGCCCTCCGATCGAAAGATTGATCACGAGTAGATCGTTGTGCGGATGGTCTATTTCGGCGGCTTCTCCTTCTCGGAAAGTCATCGTCCGGCCACGGCTGCCATCCATGGGACTCCATTCCATTACTTCTTCGGCCATGATCTTCCTTTTCGGGTCCTCTTGTTCTTAGAGTTAAGAATATTTCTCGTTCCCACAGACGGCACCAAACTGTGAGAGCCGAAAACTCACACTGTCAAAACTTATATTTCATGGGGGCTCGAAAATTCTATTTTAAAAAACTTAGGGGCCGAAAAAGCAAAAAGATATTTTTATTGATATTTTCGGAAGTACAAGAATAAATTGCAAAAGCTTAATGTCTTATATTGCAAGAGACTCTTATACTCGAATTGGGATGCCTTGAAAGTGAATACAAGGGTGTTTATTTATACTAGAGAGTATAGGGTCTCAAAAACCAATCTAAGCAATGTGAGACGTTTTAAAGTCCCTTTCCAGCCGCTGACTTGACCTGATGGGCCCTCGCCCATTCGCTCCTCTTCCTTCCAATCCAGCCCGCTTGTCTTGATTTGGCCCAGCTTGTCTTTTTTCCTCCTTATTCGGTTTTCTCGGGTTAAAACCATGATTCCGGTTTATTTTAAGTAAACTTTTCGATGTTCTCAGACGTTCAGAACAGCACGGAGTTTTCCCGTAAATAGCACGATGTTTTAGGAGAATGGCACAATGTTTTTAGGAAGAACCAAACCGAGGCCCGATGGTCGGAAAAAGGCGATTAAGGCCGGCCCGAGAAGGTGTGGTCCGGCCGAGTCTCCGTCGACGTCCTGGCCTGGTAAACGACTTCAGCTGAGAGGATATGCAAAGATTCGTCTTGAGAAGCCTGTAAAGAGTTCGGTTCATCTGCCGGGTGATATTATGTGTTTTTAACGTATTTTGATTCGTTTTCAGTATTCGGTTTGAGTTTTGATTTGCATCTTTCGTTAGTTTTTCGAGTCTTTTCTTTTGTTTTGAGTCTTTTTACAGATTCTATGGAGTTCCGAAGGAGTTGGTGTTTACGGACATGTTCGAGTCAAGTTAAGACGGAAAAACGAGAAAAGGACCAAACATAAGGAACGACCGTTCTGAAGAAGAACGATCGTTCTGGTCAAGCAAAGGAACGACCGTTCCTTCCCAGAACGACCATTCCCACACTCACCTACCCTGCCGACAAAAACCGAAGATCGATCGTTCTCTCCCATGTGCCCGTTACACACTTCACCAACCATGCCGACAAAAACACTACGGAACGATCGTTCTACCCATCAGAACGATCGTTCCTCGACAAAAGAACTAAGGAACGACCGTTCTCCCCATCAGAACGATCGTTCCCCGACTCCGCATCTCGCCTACTTCGATCGACCAAGGGGAACGATCGTTCCCCGTCCTACCTACTCCCCTACACCTTGGCCTATAAATAGAACTCACTCTTGATGTTTACAAACACACCATCTTCTTCCTTCTCTCTTCTCTAACTTCAAAGCATTGCTCCTTCTTCAGTTTTTAGCTTTTATGTTTATGCTTTTATTAAGTTTTATTTAGTTTCTTTTAAGCTTTATACATTTATGCTTATGCTTTAAGTTTTACTTTCAGTTCTTACATTTATGCTTATGCTTTAAGTTTTACTTTCAGTTCTTATATTTATGCTTATGCTTTAATTAAGTTTTTATAAGTTTATATCCAGCTTATGTTATATATTCAAGTTTTTATGATGAACTTTATAATCTCGTTGTTATCTTCTTCTTTAATTATGTCTGAGTAGATCTCTTAGTTAGGTTGAGGTTTGTCAAAGGAATTCATGAGCTTTAGGGTTAAACACAAATAGGCTATTCAAATCAATGTCTTCACCTTTGTTGTTCTTAATGCTTAGATCGAATTGATCACTTGATTTTATGATATTGGGTTAAACTTAGACAGCGAGAGTTGCTAGGTTGCTAGAAAAAACATTGGTGAGCAATTTATTCATTACCTGCGAGAGTAGATGTATTGGAGAATTGTGAACATATCAAACCTATCCTTAATGCTTGTCTACGATCACTAGTACCAGCGAGAGTTAGGATTTCTAGGTTGATAGACAAAGATATTGATACCACGAGAGTGGATTGATATTATCTTAGTGTTTGAGTTCTAGACTTATGCTTAATCATTGCCTGAATAGTTGTTTATCCTTGCTCTGAATCTCCTGCGATATTCCTTGACCTAACGCTTGTTTAATATTATCTCTAAATACCGATTTTCGCTTTTATTACTTGCTATTTACAAAACCAAAAACATAATTGAATTGTCTTAGCTTTTAAATTAGCTCATTAAGTCAAAGTGTGAAAACTGGTCTTCGTGGGATCGAGCCCTAAATACTACTCGTATGCTGTGCACTTGCAGTAGGAAATAAGGGTTTAAAACTCGTGTATCAAGTTTTTGGCGCCGTTGTCGGGGACCAAATATTCACCTTTGGTTTACGGCTGAATTATTAGACTAAGAACTTTACTTAACCGTTTTCTCTTCTTCTTTGTTTTTGTGTTTCAGGTGCATGTCCAGAAGGAGCACGAGGAGCAAAAACAACAAAGACCTTCTTAGCTTGACAAACGACGAGCTAGCAAGGATAGAACGAGGAAACAAAAGACGCAACACACCAGTCAAAGAAGCAGAAACGTCTGACACCGCCAACTCAGAGATGGGCGGACAAATAGACATCGCAGCTCAGCTGCTACAACTTCAGACAGCCATGGAGCAGCTTCGTTTGCAACAGGAGAGACAACTCGTTGCACAACCTGCCTTCGGGGACAAAGATGCGGCTCACACATACTACCAAGATCGATCTGCGATCGTTACCCCGACCATCCAGAGGCAAGATTACGAGATCAAGTCTCAAATGATCGCCCTCGTGAAGCAACACCTGTTCCACGGTCTGCCTGCTGAGATTCTGATGGATCACATCGAGAACTTTGAAGAGATCTGTAGCACAACCAGCTCCAATGGTGTGCCCCCAGATTTTTTGAAGTGCAAGCTTTTCCCTTTCTTCTTGCGGGAAAAGCATCACAATGGTTAAAATCTTTGCCACCAAGCTCTCTACCGACTTGGGCTGATGCAAGATCAGCCTCTTGGATAAGTTCACAACGAAACCAAGACCACCAGCCTTAGGACAAGATCCTCATTCGAGCAACAGTCCGGCGAACCTCAATGAAGCATGAGAGCGGTTTAAGGAGTACAAACGCGAGTGCCCTCACCACGGGTTTAGCGATGAGCAGCTGCTCAGCACCTTCTATGACGGAGTAGATGATGGGATTTCGTTCAGGTTTTAATCGAATTAAAACAGCCCTAACAACAATCTTAAACCACGGATCTTGTGCCAATTGAATCTACGATGAATATATGTCAAATCTCGAACATACCTGAAGATTTGCAGCGGAAGAAGAACAGGTAATCGAGATTAGGAAGCGCCTCAAGTGCTGCGCCTCTACAGAATTCCACACGCACACAAACTGGACGGCGGGATGCTAGTACCGGAGCGAACGATTCGCCTTCGGGTTTTCTGAAACGTTTTCTCTGTTTTCTCAAGCTTCCAAAAGCTTCTATAGGTTATAAACTCGAGCAGCCCTCATATCATATATATAGGCTGGAGTTGCCGACAGGTGTCGATCGACACCCACCATTGGTGTCGATCGACACCTTGCCGACAGGTCCTCGCAGAAAGTCAAGGATCTTCTAGAAGACGATCCCGAGTGGTGTCGATCGATACCAACCATTGGTGTCGATCGACACCTTCACAGAAAATCGATATCGACGTATATCTTATATACGTTGATCATAATCATTACTCTAATGATTAAAACCCAATTTATAATATCCAGTTTGCTTAGGTGTGTGACCCTATAGGATCATATGATAATGGTAATGAGTTCATAACTCATAAGTTATAAGCGGCTTCTAGCAAAACATTATAACCGTCCAATATCATATGATTGTCTTATCTCGACATCACGACTCTACTAGAGTAAATACAAGTATGATTTCAGGACATTCCCTTCAATCTCCCACTTGTACTGGAATCAACTATTCCCATAATCCCTTTGTCTCTATATCTCGATCTGGCATAAGGCAAGAACTCGTGTCATCCTTAATCAACCAAACCATGTTTATCGAACTCCGATTTATACTGATAAAAGACAAACGATTGACATTCAATCCGTTTGAGCGCGGCCACGCATTTCCAGTATCAAATCTTCGATAGGCCCGAGATATTATCTCCCGTTATATGGGAGGGACAAATTCCATCTTGTTCCATCCCTGTTCCTACACACTTCATAATATGCCCAATCAATGCCTTTATAGCCACCAGTTACGGCTGACGTTTGACAAAGTCAAAGCATACCAATTCATATGTAAGAAAACATGATGAACTCAGGTCAAAGGACTATACTCTATAGTCGTAATGAGAAACTCTTATGACACTCATATAACAATCTTGTAGAGTTCTCATTAGCGGGTCATGTCCGATCATGTGTTCTCTAACACATATCTATGTGATTGACTTTAATACTCTATTAATGACTCCATGAAACTTAGTCATCAGTCACCTCACATACTAGTCTCGCGCGGTTATCAATGTCCAACTTTGATAACCTCGACTATGGACACAAATAATTTATGTCATCTATCACTTATAGAGTCTCATGATCAAATCACATATTTGATGATCTATAAGAATGCCATAAATTACTTTTGGACAGTTATTTAATAACACCATTAAATAATACTGAAACAATTTCATTAAATAAAACATAACCAAATGTATGTTTACATGAACATCAAAATATAAATATGATAACTCCCACTAAAACAAGATTACTGCTTAAGGAATCTAATGCCTATAGCAGCTGCATGACTCTCATGCTTCGTGTGGGAGTGGCTTAGTCAACGGGTCAGCAACGTTCTCGTCTGTCGGAACTCTGCTGATCTTGACGTCACCTCTCTCAATGATATCACGAATCAGATGATATCTCCTCTCAATGTGTTTGGATTTCTGATGTGATCTGGGCTCCTTAGCCTGAGCTATGGCTCCATTGTTGTCACAAAACAATGCCACAGGCTCAGAAATGCTAGGAATCACACCAAGCTCAGTAATGAACTTCCTAATCCAAACAGCCTCCTTCGCCGCTTCAGAAGCAGCGATGTATTCAGCCTCGGTCGTTGAGTCCGCCACGGTGCTCTGCTTGGAACTCTTCCAACTAACTGCACCTCCATTCAGACAGAAGACGTAACCAGACTGAGATCGGAAATCGTCTCTATCTGTCTGAAAGCTGGCGTCCGTATAACCACTCACTACA
The DNA here is from genome assembly GCA_010577795.1 of Isatis tinctoria. NCBI lineage: Eukaryota > Viridiplantae > Streptophyta > Magnoliopsida > Brassicales > Brassicaceae > Isatis > Isatis tinctoria. The sequence goes on along the minus strand of CM021245.1, from coordinate 18,166,158 downwards.
AGCTCATCACTTCCTCCGTACACTAAGAACTTATCCTTGGTATTTCTCAAATACTTCAGGATTGTCTTGACGGCAGTCCAGTGACTCTCACCGGGATCTGATTGGTATCGACTCGTCATGCTTAAAGCACAAGCAACATCTGGACGAGTACAAAGCATGGCATACATAATAGATCCTACTGCAGAAGCAAAAGGAATCCTACTCATGCGCTCTCGCTCAGCAGGTGTCGAAGGACACTGCTTCTTGCTGAGAGTAATGCCATGAGACATCGGAAGCAAGCCCTTCTTGGAATCATGCATGTTGAACCTGTGTAGAACCTTATCGATATAAGTGTCCTGGCACAGTCCAATCAGCCTCTTTGATCTATCTCTATAGATCCTTATTCCAAGAATATAGGCGGCTTCACCCATGTCTTTCATCGAGAAACAACTTCCTAGCCAGTCCTTTACTGACTGAAGTAACGGAATATCATCTCCTATGAGAAGTATGTCATCTACATACAGTACGAGAAATGCAACTGCGCTCCCACTAGTCTTCTTGTAAACGCAAGGTTCCTCTTCGTTTCTGATGAAGTTAAACTTTTAACTGCTTCATCAAAACGTAGGTTCCAACTCCGAGATGCTTGCTTCAATCCATAAATGGATTTATGAAGCTTGCATACTTTCCAGCAGCATTAGGATCAATGAAACCCGGAGGTTGTGTCATGTACACATCCTCCTCCAGAATTCCGTTAAGGAAAGCTGTTTTCACATCCATTTGCCAAATCTCATAATCATAATGAGCGGCTGTTGCTAGGAGAATCCGAATAGATTTAAGCATAGCGACTGGGGAATAGGTTTCATCATAGTCAACACCTTGAACTTGTTTGAAACCTTTTGCCACCAACCTAGCTTTGTAAATCTGAACGTTTCCATCCACATCGATCTTCTTCTTGAAGACCCATTTACACTCAATGGCTTTTACACCATCAGGTAAATCACCCAAAGTCCATACTTGGTTTTGTGACATGGAACCGATTTCGGATTCAGCGGCTTTAAACCACTTTTCGGAGTCAGGGCCCATCATTGCTTCTTCGAAAGTCGCAGGTTCGTCACTGTCAATGATCAAGAGATCATGACAATTAGTCACAAGAAATCCATATCTCTCGGGCTCGTGACGAATCCTTTCGGATCTGCGAACTTCTGGCATCACAGGTTCGGACTCTACAACTCTTTGTAGATCCAGTCGCTGCTCTTCCTCGACAGGTTGAGCAGGCTCCTGTGATTCTCGAACTTCTTCGAGTTGTACTTTACTCCCACTGTTCTTCTTGGAAAGAAATTCTCTCTCAAGAAAAACACAGTTCTTAGCAACAAACACTTTGTTCTCAGAACGGTTGTAAAAGTAGTAAGCCTTGGTTTCCTTAGGATAACCAACGAAGTAGCACTTATCAGATTTGGGTTCAAGCTTATCAGATATCAACCGCTTGACATAAGCTTCACAACCCCAAATTTTAAGAAAAGACAATCTTGGAACTTTTCCAGTCCACATCTCATATGGCGTCTTCTCGACTGATTTTGATGGAACTCTGTTTAGCGTAAACGCAGACGTTTCTAGAGCGTATCCCCAAAAGGATAATGGAAGATCTACTTGACTCATCATCGATCGAACCATATCTAATAAAGTCCGATTCCTCCTTTCAGACACACCATTCCACTGAGGTGTTCCAGGAGGAGTGAGTTGTGAAACAATTCCACAGTTACTCAGATGATCACTGAACTCTTGGCTTAAGTACTCACCTCCACGATCTGATCGAAGAGCTTTGATACTTTTGCCAAGTTGGTTCTGTACTTCATTTTGGAACTCCTTGAACTTTTCAAAGGATTCCGATTTATGTCTCATTAAATAGACATAACCAAATCTACTGAAGTCATCAGTAAACGTGATGAAGTACTGAAAGTTTCCTCTAGCACTAACACTCATTGGACCACATACATCGGTATGTATTAGTCCCAATAGGTCACCGGCCCTTTCATTAAATTTGTTGAAAGGAGCCTTTGTCATTTTGCCCAATAAGCAGGATTCACTTCTCAAATGATTCAAAATCAAATGAGTCCAAAAGTCCATCATTATGAAGCTTTTGAATCCTTTTCTCATTGATGTGGCCCAAACGACAATGCCAGAAAACGTAGGGTTCGAGTCATTGGTTCTTAACCGTTTGGCATTTATGTTATAGACAGGCAAAGATTGGTTAAGAATATAAAGTCCATTCTCTAATGGAGCGCTACCATAAAACATTTCATTACGATCAAAAGAACAACACTGTTTTTAATCGAAAAATGAAAGTCTTCTAAATCCAAAACAGGAATAGAAATGATGTTTCTGCTTATAGCAGGTACATAGTAGCAATTATTCAATTCTAAAACCAAGCCTGACGGCAAAGACAAATGATAAGTTCCTACGGCCAATGCAGCAACTCTTGCTCCATTCCCAACACGCAGGTCCACTTGTCCCTTCTCCAGCGTTCTACTGTTGCTTAGACCCTGCATATTTGTACAAATATGAGCGCCACAGCCGGTATCTAATACCCAAGACTTAGAACCTGAAGTAGTAACATTTACTTCTATAACATAGATACCTGAAGAAGTCGTCTCATACGTCTTCTTCGAGTTCTTTAGATCTGCCAGATACTCTTTGCAATTTCTCTTCCAATGCCCAGACTTATTGCAGTAATGGCATTTATCAGCATCAGTAGGGCCGCGTTTGGGTTTGGAAGAAGCCTCAGGCTTATCCTGATTCTCAATCTGGAATGCCTTAGCTTTTCCTTTACCCTTAGCATGTTTCTTAAACTTTTTACCCCCTTGCACCATAAGTACATTAGGGGTGCCCTTTTTGATGTTTGGCTCAGCTGTCTTGAGCATGCCATGCAGTTCCGTCAAAGTCTTTGTCATGTTGTTCATGTTATAGTTCATGATAAACTGATCAAAGCTCGACGGCAATGACTGCAGAATGATGTCCGTAGCCAACTCTTGGCTAAGGGGACAATCCAGTTTTGCCAAGTTATCAATATAACCATCATCTTAATGACATGTGGGCTAACTGGACCATCCTTTGGTAGCTGCACTCAATGAGAGACTTAACCGTCTGGTATCTCTCAGTTCGTGCTTGCTCCTGAAACATCCCTTTCAGGCTAGTGATCATCTCAACAGGTGACGCCACGTTCTCGTATTGCTTCTGCAAGTCCGAGTTCATGGTAGCCAGCATGAGACAACTCACATCGACCTCATCATTGGAATGCTTCTCCCAAGCATTCCTTTCAGCGTGTCCGGCATTGGATTTCGGTTTCTCAGGGAGAACCTTCTCAAGGACATATTCTTTTTCTCTTGCTTGAGAACAATTCTCAAGTTCCGATACCATTCAAGGAAGTTCGATCCATTAAGCTTGTCCTTCTCAAGGACGGATCGAAGCGAGAATGTGTTTCTGTGAGGGGAGCTAGCCATAGCTGAAAAAACACAAAATGAGAGTTTAGTTTCGATGTTCAAGAAATGAGAAATCTTAACAATTAAGAAACTCACATTATATTCAAAACAATTTTCCTCAATTGAATATAATGATCCAAGATCCATATTTCACAAAAAATTTGAGTGAGCTTTGGCCCATCGCCCAAACTTTTAGCTATTTAGGTAAGCAACACTTTGCTAATTATATCATATATAATTCTTGTCTCGGATTAATATCTTATATCAAATCCGATCCTATATCTCTGAGCCCAAAACTATTTTGATAGCCCAGTTAAGCAAACCAATCTTTTAAGTCCGTAGTAACGATTACAACCTGCCTCACTCATGTAATTGCGGACACCCTGCTTTGGCAGACCCATCACACAATGAAACGAGCCTTGACAGTTGACAAGATTGGGAAGATATTAAAAGCTTAATATTTTGTTTGAGGAACTGAACCTTAAATCTAGTTATATCAATTATATATCCTAGATATTTCAACTTGTTTTAAAACTTAAAACTTCTTTAAGTTAAACAAGCTAGGAACGCAAATCTGAAGTGGTGTCGATCGACACCAGATCAGTGTCGATCGACACAACTAGTTTGTGTTGACCGACAGATTCCGATCCGGTTCAATCGCGATAAACCATTTAACCGATTAAACCGATCGAATCAATTTGCAAATAACCGACCGGTGTCGATCGACACTACATTAGTGTCGGTCGACACCAACCAAATCGGTTCAATGAACGATAACCGATTTACCGCTTGAACCGATCGCGATTACCTGGTTCAATCCAATTGAACCAAACGCGATGAACCGATTGGTGTCGATCGACACTACTTTAGTGTCGGTCGACACCAGTGGTTTGAGGAAACACGATCTTCGATCGTGACCTAAAAGTTTACGCGAAAACCCGATCGGTGTCGATGGACACTCACATGGTATCGATCGACACCCGTTTCGCACAAACCCAAGAACGAACGATTTATGCAGCAAAAAACGATTTTTGAACATAACAAATCTAGCATGCAATCCTATATATCATATATATCACGATTTGAATTCAACTAATTCAATCTCATGCTTCAGATTCAATAAAACAAAGTTTTCACGCGAAAACCGAAGTGGTGTCGATCGACACCGAATTGGTGTCGGTCGACACCGAAGAACCCAGAACGGCGTTCTTCTTCAAAACGATTTTAACAGGTGGATCTTTAACAAAATTCAACAGATTCAATAGAAACACACCGCTCTGATACCACTGATGGGATTTCGTTCAGGTTTTAATCGAATTAAAACAGCCCTAACAACAATCCTAAACCACGGATCTTGTGCCAATTGAATCTACGATGAATATATGTCAAATCTCGAACATACCTGAAGATTTGCAGCGGAAGAAGAACAGGTAATCGAGATTAGGAAGCGCCTCAAGTGCTGCGCCTCTACAGAATTCCACACGCACACAAACTGGACGGCGGGATGCTAGTACCGGAGCGAACGATTCGCCTTCGGGTTTTCTGAAACGTTTTCTCTGTTTTCTCAAGCTTCCAAGAGCTTCTATGGTGTATAAACTCGAGCAGCCCTCATATCATATATATAGGCTGGAGTTGCCGACAGGTGTCGATCGACACCCACCATTGGTGTCGATCGACACCTTGCCGACAGGTCCTCGCAGAAAGTCAAGGATCTTCTAGAAGACGATCCCGAGTGGTTTCGATCGATACCAACCATTGGTGTCGATCGACACCTTCACAGAAAATCGATATCGACGTATATCTTATATACGTTGATCATAATCATTACTCTAATGATCAAAACCCAATTTATAATATCCAGTTTGCTTAGGTGTGTGACCCTATAGGATCATATGATAATGGTAATGAGTTCATAACTCATAAGTTATAAGCGGCTTCTAGCAAAACATTATAACCGTCCAATACCATATGATTGTCTTATCTCGACATCACGACTCTACTAGAGTAAATACAAGTATGATTTCAGGACATTCCCTTCAGTAGATTGGGACTACAGAAATGCCCTGAATGCAGCTAGTAACGGTGACTTCTACACTAAGTCAAAGAAATGAGCTCTGGAGCTGATCGAGAACCTAGCCGCAAGTTCCAGCAACAAAAACCCGGAGTACGACAGAAAGAAGGTCAACAGTGTGGAGTCCAAGCAGATTGCGGAGCTCACGGCCAATGTTAACCTTCTCCTTAAGGGGAACCAAAAGTCCGTCCTCGCTCAAGTCCATGAGGAAGAAACCGGTGATGATCGGAGGGAGGTCAATTATGTGAACGGGCAAGGATTCGGACAGAACCGCGGTTTCAACAACCAAGGTTTCAATACCCATCCGAATTTGTCCTATAGGAGCACCAATGTGGAGAATCCTCAAGACCAGGTTTACCCTAAGAAAGGAGGACAGAATCAGATGGGCTTACAGGAAGGCAACTCCAACAACTACCAGGGTAGATAATTCGTCCCAAATCAGAACCGATTTCAAGGAGGAAATCAACAAAGGCAGCCCTTCATAAACTCGCAGCCCCAACCTTTCACAAATCCGCAGCCTTCATCTTCAGCACCCAGCTCCCAAGACGAGCTGAAGAACATGATGCAACAACTACTGGCGGGACAGCAAAAAGCCGTGGCTGAGATCAATACAAAAGTTGACACCATGTATGTGGACCTTAATGGGAAGTACGAAGCAGTACGGACTCACATGAAGCAGCTTGACACTCAGATTGCACAAACCGCTGAATCAGTTAAGAGGACATCAGGGACTCACGCAGAGGTGAACTACGTGAATGGAGGCTATGTGGAGAATCAGAGCTTGCAAGCTTCGGCTTCTAACTCTCAAGAAGAGCTGAAGTCTCTTATGCACTTGGTTCTACTCAACCAACAAAAATCTACTGATGAGGTCAATATCAAGGTGGACAGCATGTACAATGATCTCAACAATAAGTTTGGAGCTGTTTGCACTCGCATGAAGAAGCTTGAGATTCAGATTGGTCAAACTGCTGAGGCATCAGAAAATCTTCCAGAAAGGGTATACATTCCTAAAGTGCCTTATACAGTTTTACCTAGAGATCAGAGGGAGCCCATCAGTGCAGAGAAACCAACTGATTTTAAGAAGATAACTCAAGAAGAGATTAAGGCAGTCTTTGTAGAAGCAAGGAGTACACCACCAGCATTGAGGGTATTGCCTAAGGTTGAAGATCCCGGAAAATAGTCCCATGCTCCATTGCTGGAATTGAATTCAAGGACGCTCTTTGTGATTCCGGGTCTACTGTTAATCTCATGTCAAAGGCGATTGCAGAGAAGTTGAAAATTTATGAGGTAAAACCTAGCCATATGACTCTTCGATTTGCAAACACCTCCTCAACAACATCGTATGGCAGCATTCACGATCTACCTGTCCGAATAGGGGATTGCCTAGTTCCAACTGATTTTCAAGTTGTGGAGATGAGAGAGGGTTATGACATGCCATTACTTCTTGGAAGACCATTCATGGCTACAGTGGGTGCAATCATCGATATGCCAAATAGGCAAGTCTGGTTTTCCAAGATTGATAAGAATGTCTTCTACGAAGCCGTTCCCATAGGAACAACCACACGCTCCTCCTGCATCTCAGCAGTGGATAAAGAGGAAGCACGCACTCCGATTCCGCAAGCACCTGCTCCACCACCCGGGAAATTTAGGGAGAAGACAAGGACGCAGGGAAACGTGCAGTGCAAAAAGATGACGGGAGGTCTTCAAATGACTTTGATCCCTCAAGGATATGATGGAAACTCGGTTGACTACAAGGTGAAGTGCAAAGGTCATCCTAAACCTTTCTCTAGAGTTAGAGCTATTCTTCCATCAGAATTGAAAGAGAAGGGTACTGGTGTTGTAAATGGAATGCTGAGTAAAGTTCTGAGCATGAGGATGTCTGATTTTGGAGCCTGGTTTGGAGCAAGCTCTCAAACCAAACTTGATTGATACATGGCACCAACGTCAAGCTTAGCGACGTAAAACAAGCGCTTTCGTGGGAGGCAACCCACCAGGTAACATGTAAATATCGTGATTTTTTTTTTTCGTTCTTGTTCTATTTACGTTTCTTGTTTTGTTTGAGATTGTTTTTGCAGGCTTTTATTAAGTGTTCGAGAAACTGCTCTGCTGGGAGCGAAAAGACCGATCGTTCCTAACAAGAACGGTTGTTCTACACGGGAAAACGATCAATCCCAAGGATAGAGAGCAACACCGATGGCTCCACCAGCGACCACTGAGCTTGTGGTTATTTCTATCACCCTTGTTATATCCATTTTTTATGACACTTTTATTTTATTTTTACGGTTTTCTCTTTCAGATTTGTTTTAACCGGGACGGTTAAAAACAAGTCTGGGGGAGGGATTCATTTGTGTACTAACAATGTGTTTTATGGATGTTTATTTCTTATGTTTTATTTTGGTGTGTTTAAAAAAAAAACAAAAAAAAAAAAATATTTTCGAGTCAAAACAGTGTGTGATTTTATTAAACTTTTTGGAATTGCAACATGTTCGATGTCATTGCCTTATGACTGCTTAGCATTGTTTGAGGATAGTTTGGAAACGCAGAAAAATCTATAACTTGATCATTTAGTGAATTTCTCAAATCATCTGAACTTAATCGAATTATTGGAACTTAATATGGACTTAATTTATCTCACTTAGGGGGTTGATAATCATGTATTGGATTTTACATTTGGAGTTTTCTTTGCATCATTTTTACCAATCTTTGCTAACTCCAAATGGCTAGACTTATCCTTAGTCTAGTACCACACCCTTACCATTTCCATGTTGAAACCCACTTATTTTCGTTTACTGTCATTGCATTCATGTGCAAAAACTATGGAGTATACGGACCGACACAACTTTTCTTTAGGATTGTGTCTAGATAGGTGGTCTCTTTCTGATTAAACTCATGGGATGTGTCTAGAAAAGTGATCTTTTTTTGAATATATTCATCGAAAATTTTCGTTTCAAAAGAGAATGAACTTTTAATGGGTAGAAGATTTTATTCACATTCAAGAAATAAGCTTACATTGTTGAAATCCTTTTGATGCAGATCTTAGAGACTAACCGTTTCCATTCTCCGATATGTAAAAAAAAAAACAGAAGGAACCGGGAAAGTCGTCAAGGTAATATCTTTAAATTTCATGAAACGTTAAAAGAAATCATGTTCTTGTTTGTGACTTGTTAAATAAGGGTAGAATGATTAGAGTTAAGGAGAGTTGTGTACCTCCTAATTGGTCTGTGTCTCACGGTGATTTTGCATAATGATTTGCATCCGTTTGTACTGCTAAAAGAAACCGAAACACTTGAGCCACCAAATACCAACCTTGATACCTAGACCATAACGTGTTAGATATTCCCTTCGTGAGAGTACACGCATTTGATTATAAATGTTAAATATTGAGTTCTGCTTGATCATGAGATTTTACTTATTTACTATGGTTATGGAGAAGTACAATGAAGTACGGTTTGATCTGAACTTTGCGAATGCGGTTTACGGGCAATTGATTTAGAGTATGGTCCTATAAGTTTTACGAGAGTCACACGTTTTTCAAACCTCTCCTCTTTGTAAAATATCTGGTTTTGCTTGGGGACAAGCAAAGGTTTTAGTTGGGGGGAGTTGATATTATGTGTTTTAACGTATTTTGATTCGTTTTTAGTATTCGGTTTGAGTTTTGATTTGCATCTTTCGTTAGTTTTTCGAGTCTTTTCTTTTGTTTTGAGTCTTTTTACAGATTCTATGGAGTTCCGAAGGAGTTGGCGTTTACGGACATGTTCGAGTCAAGTTAAGACGGAAAAACGAGAAAAGGACCAAACATAAGAAACGACCGTTCTGAAGAAGAACGATCGTTCTGGTCAAGCAAAGGAACGACCGTTCCTTCCCAGAACGACCGTTCCCTCACTCACCTACCCTGCCGACAAAAACCGAAGATCGATCGTTCTCTCTCATGTGCCCGTTCCACACTTCACCAACCATGCCGACAAAAACACTACGGAACGATCGTTCTACCCATCAGAATGATAGTTCCCCGACAAAAGAACTAAGGAACGACCGTTCTCCCCGTCAGAACGATCGTTCCCCGACTCCGCATCTCACCTACTTCGATCGACCAAGGGGAACGATCGTTCTCCCATCAGAACGACCGTTCCCCGTCCAACCTACTCCCCTACACCTTGGCCTATAAATAGAACTCACTCTTGATGTTTACAAACACACCATCTTCTTCCTTCTCTCTTCTCTAGCTTCAAAGCATTGCTCCTTCTTCAGTTTTTAGCTTTTATTTTTATGCTTTTATTAAGTTTTATTTAGTTTCTTTTAAGCTTTATACATTTATGCTTATGCTTTAAGTTTTACTTTCAGTTCTTACATTTATGCTTATGCTTTAAGTTTTACTTTCAGTTCTTATATTTATGCTTATGCTTTAATTAAGTTCTTATAAGTTTATATCCAGCTTATGTTATATATTCAAGTTTTTATGATGAACTTTATAATCTCGTTGTTATCTTCTTCTTTAATTATGTCTGAGTAGATCTCTTAGTTAGGTTGAGGTTTGTCAAAGGAATTCATGAGCTTTAGGGTTAAACACAAATAGGCTATTCAAATCAATGTCTTCACCTTTGTTGTTCTTAATGCTTAGATCGAATTGATCACTTGATTTTATGATATTGGGTTAAACTTAGACAGCGAGAGTTGCTAGGTTGCTAGAAAGAACATTTGTGAGCAATTTATTCATTACCTGCGAGAGTAGATGTATTGGAGAATTGTGAACATATCAAACCTATCCTTAATGCTTGTCTACGATCTCTAGTACTAGCGAGAGTTAGGATTTCTAGGTTGATAGACAAAGATATTGATACCACGAGAGTGGATTGATATTATCTTAGTGTTTGAGTTCTAGACTTATGCTTAATCATTGCCTGAATAGTTGTTTTTCCTTGCTCTGAATCTCCTGCGATATTCCTTGACCTAACGCTTGTTTAATATTATCTCTAAATACCGATTTTCGCTTTTATTACTTGCTATTTACAAAACCAAAAACATAATTGAATTGTCTTAGCTTTTAAATTAGCTCATTAAGTCAAAGTGTGAAAACTGGTCTTCGTGGGATCGACCCCTAAATACTACTTTGTATGCTGTGCACTTGCAGTAGGAAATAAGGGTTTAAAACTCGTGTATCACCGGGCCGAATGCCAAGAGCTCGACTCGTGGGGGCGTTTGGTCCCATTTCAAGGGCTTCTTGCCGGGACATGAGACGTTTATCCGACATTTCGGCTTTTTGTCCTATCAATCTCCGAGGAGAGGATTTTGACCCCAACAACAATTTTCAACAATTAAAATCTAAATTCGGGTTTCATGTTCATTGCCCAGATTTTATAAGCTCTTATACACAAAATTATAAACCTTTATAAAACTTTGAAAAACTTTATAAAAACTTATAAAATCTTATAAAACGAAACAGAAAAATAAAGAAAGACAGATGATGATTTCAAGCTCCATTGCAGTGATTCCTTGTTCTGATAAAATGATGAAACCAAACATGTTCTGCTTATGATTGACTTCACTACCAAAATTTATAAACCCTTATAAATAAGTTTATAAACCCTTATAAAAGTTTTGCATAATTTGTAAATTCTTATAAAATGGACTCCTACTATGTATATGAAGTCTTGAAATAACTTCAGATTTCGTGTCGGATTCTTTGTAATTCCACTGCGAAAACAAAAAAAAAATCGTCTTACGGTTCATCACCCAGATTTTATAAGCTCTTATAAAAATTTCCAAAATCCTTAAATACCTTTTTATAACTAACGATTTCAAGATAAATTGCAGAGATTTTATCTTTTGATGTGAACTTATTCTTCAAAGTACAATGTTTATCTCAGAGTTTTGTGTAAGGATCGAGCCAAATAAAGTTTTGTTCGCCTTCTTCATTATGTATATCTATAAAGCTTTATAATACCTTTATAAAACCTTATAAATTTTTTGCATATTGTATAAGCTTTATAAACTATATCAAGGTTTATAACTTTTATAAACCCTTATGGATAGATTTGTCAATCCTTATCAAAAAGTTTTGTAATTTCTTAAAAACGATTTTATAAACTCTTATAGATGATTTTTATATACCTTTGTAAATGATTTATAAACGATTATAAATTCCACATAAGATATACGTTTATTAAGTTGTGTAAGACGGTTTGATAAGGCTTTATAAAATTTATAAAGCTTTATAAATCGTTTATAAGGCTTTATAAAGGTTTTATAAATCTTTTATAAAGCTTTATAAAACTTTTATTAAGGTTATAAAACATTTATTAAGATTATAAAACTTTTATCAGAGTTTATAAATTATTTATAAAGCTTTACAAATAGTTTAAAAAAGTTTTAAATCAATTATAAATCTTATCAATTATAAATCTTTGTAAATTATTTATAAGAGTTTATTAGTCATTTATATATGTTTATAAAATTATTTATAAAGGTTTTGAAAATTTTATAAGAGTTTGTAAAACTTTACGAATCCTAGATTATAAGTTTTATAAAATATTTATAAAGCTTTATAAAAGTTTGTGTTCTGTGAATAAGATCCCAAATTAGATCCCAAAGTTGGTTTTGGGTTTCCAACAACACAATCTCTTCTTCCTTTCGATATCACTTCGTCATACCTGGGTTGATCAAATTTATATATAAATTTAGATTGTATTTCTAATGCTTTAGAAGGTAGCTTTATACATTTTATTAAGCTTTATAAAGTGGTTATAATAATCAGAACCAAAAAAATGCTTCATCAAGCTCATTGACACGATATCAAGAGAGTTACGATTGATCTTCCCCGGAAGCATCTTTTGCTTACAGACTTTGCATATAATTTCTAGAATATCCTATGCTGCCTCCTAAGCTCCCGTCTTACAGTTTTTTTTCTTGATAACAAATTTGTTAATGACATGATCATCATAACCAGAAATATGTCGTTGTAGCAAGGGGCAAGCCAAAATGTGCAGAACCAAGAGTATTTCTTAAAGTATCTCGATGTATACCTGACCTCAAATTCCTTAAAGTATTTCTCGCCAATTGCTCTTTCAAGCTAATAGGAGATTTTGGTCACCCTAGTTCCTTACTCTCAGCCATTAAAAGACCCAACCAGAATCAGACAACTTCACGTTTGAAAAAAAAATAAACTAAAAGAAAACCCCCAAATCCACAATTCCCCTAAAAGAACAGACAATAACAGATTCACAAACGAAACAAGCCACCACTAAATCGAATCCGACTTTGTAATCTGTCGTGATTGTCTTCAACTAAAGCTTCGCGGGAATACATTTATGCTCATTTCGGTTGCTAAGGAAATTTGAATCTAGATCGGAGATAAAATTGCAAATCGCACGAGATTCAAATCTAGTTCGGAGATGAAGTCACAAATCGCCGGAGATAAGATGAAGGAGATGACGTCGCTGGAGAGAGAAAACGACGAGAAAGATAATCGCCAGATGATAAGAAGTTAGGTTTTATTTCATTGGGAGTAATGGAGTAATTTCACTATCCCAAAATTCTTGTAGTTTTGTAAGGAATTCAGCTGGTGGTACTTCTGAAAAAGTGTACATTGAAAGTGTTATTTATAACAATTTCTCCATCTTGTCGGACCATAAGAATTTAAAAGAAAACATTTCTAAAAAAAAGTATTGAAGAATTCAAAAAGAACTCTTCTTTCCTAATTGAATTTGATTATTTTTTTTTTATTTTTTATTTTGTTGGAGAAGACAAGAATATGTGGAAACGTAATTAATAAAAAGGACAATAAAACAAATAATTTATCCACTTCTTGTATTCTTCAACAATTCATCTTCTCAAACCAGATGTTATTTAAGAACTAGAGATTTTCCCGCGCTACGCGCGGGATGTGCAATTTATTTTTGGTTTTATTATTTCTAATATTTTTTAAAAAATTTGTTTTCGATATGTGATTGGTATTTAAAAAAAATAATTAACATTTTCGTTAATATTTTTGTAATTACTTAATATTTATGTAGATAAATATTTTTGTTGTATGAAGCTTTAATTATATTTTTGTACGTGTGGATTTGCTTTTATATATTTTTATTAATTTGTAATATAAAAAGTATTTTAGTGGGTATTTGTGCTATTATTTATGATATTTCAGAAAATATAATTGTTTAAAAATGATTAATAAAAATTTCAAAAACTTAGAAATTACAATCATCAATACATGTATGAACAAAAAATAAAATTTTCAATACATGTATGAACAAAAAATAACTCATCAGAAAGTCTTTTACATAATGAAAAAAACTAATATTTGAGTTCTGTCTCTCCTGCTGGAGAAAAAAAGACACGTCTCCACTTTTTTTTTGGGCCATCGCTTGAAATTTGTTGGGCCGCAGATCAGCCGAAGATCATTTACCTAATTTTGGCTTCCGTTTATTCTTCTGATCGTTTTTTACAATCTCTTTTGACGATTCCGTTTCGTCTTCCTCGATCGCAAGCCTTCGTATTTATCCAGCCCCAAATCATAGATTTCATTCCCTTTTCTTTGTCTTCGATACATCGTGTACCGATTGTTTTTTTTCCCTTTCATTTGTTCTTAATTTCCGCTGGATCCAAGGAAAGGAGAAGCTTGAGAAGAAGCCCACGACATGCATATGCAAGTAATCCCGTTCCTACTCCAGGTCAAAAGTCTGGGGTTGGTCAAAAGTCGGATCTGGATTTTTTATTGATTTGTGATAGCGAATCGATTTCTGATCCATCCTTATGTCATGATCTCCCTTTTGGTTTGCATGATTTTGAAGAAGATGAAGGGATATGAAGAAGTAAGTTTACTACCATTGATTTCTTCAAATCTAAATTTTGTTATATAACAAATGAATCACCAAATATGGTTTTGAAAAAACTTGATAATCTGGATTGATTTTTTTATTATCGAATTTACTATGCTTCTTTGGGTTTACAGGATCTGGTAACTTCTATGTTTCACGTTGAGTCCTCCTCCTTCTTCTTCTTCTCCGATTTCAGATTTTATGCTCTCCTAAAATTCTCAGCCTACGGAAACGAAAGGGAAGAAATTGCGACAAATCAAAGGTACGGCTAGCGAATTAGAACCCAAAAGACTCATGAAAACACTTCAGTTTTCTCCTTATGCAATTTTCTGATAGTTCGTTTTCATGAAAAACCTCAAAAGGTGGATCCATGGGTGATGCACAGTTAAAGAAAAGAGGGTACATCTGGGAAATCTCTGTTGGGCTCAATGCAGCACTTACCGCCATCTCCGCAAAGTTCTTCTCATCTCTGGTAAATAACATTTTTCCAACTTTTAAATCTTTTTTGAATATCTTTATTTAAGTAACAAGTGTTCTTAAAAGATTCAATCTTTGAATAGGTGACACTATACTGTTTTATTTTCTTAACACTATAATTGTTTAGCCTACGAAAGAATAAACATTGTGATTAAGTATGGATTAGTTGTATTATGAACTGTGGTTATGTGGGGATGTTATGTAAACAGCTTAAGAGCTCTCTCTTCTCTACAAGCTACCGTCACCAACTTTGCTACTAACTTCCTCTCTTCCGGTTTAGCTGACCTCTTTCTCTTTCACGAGTCCTCATCATTTCGTGTAAGTTTTTATCTTTAAAATTTGTTTTATGTTATGTTACTTATATGATATCTATGGATGCCAAAGCCTATGTATACTATTGCAGATTCCAATATTTGTGTCTTTCTTTTGGGATTTGTAACTTTGAGTGAGTTTGGCTGATAAAATTATGCAGTGGTTTGCGGGAGCTTTATCGATCACCATTGGAGTTGTTATCCTCAGTAAGTCAAGTGTTGATAAGAAAGTTTGCTCGGATTAGTTTTAAGAACCGATGTATGAGCTTAGTTTCTCTTGCTAGAGAAGGCTGCTTTTGGGTACAAGGAGTTAAGAGATGGTTAAATTTGTTGTGCGTTTTAAGTTTTGGAGTCTGTTCTGTAATAGCTACGTTTGATTCTCATGATTTTGTTGAAGTGGTTAGATATGAATAATGTCTCCGTTTTTGTAAACTATTGTAACTTAGGCTAACAAATTTGTTATGTTTAAGTTTTTACGTTGACTCCTCCTCCTTCTTCTTCTTCTCCAATTACAGATTTCATGCTCTCCTAAAATTCTCAGCCTACGGAAACGAAAGGGAAGAAATTGCGACAAATCAAAGGTTAGTTCTTCCTACTTCTAACTTTTCATTGAAAGGTTAGAAATTTCTTATGAAGTTCTAGAAGACCAAAAGTGGATTTCTGTTATTCCACCAATGTCAATATTAACATCTCTCCGTATTTGTATGTGGAAAGGTCGAGCGTGGGCACATACTTGGAAACAGAGTCCGGAGAATCTTTCTTGCTAACGTGCGTCTTATACTTGGAAATAGAGTAACTTTACTCTCTGCTATTGCGATCACAGTGACTCTTTCTCTCGCTTATATGTTTGATGTTTACTCTTACCGCTTCCTCCCAGCTTGCCAGGTAATGGATCAGGCCAGTCAGAGTCCCCTTCCAAAGTGGTTCATGCACAGAAGATTGAGCTCTCCTTTGGGGGGAAAAACATGTCCTCTTTCTTTTTGGGTGTTGGTAATGTTTGCAAATACAATTTAATAAAGTTGTACTTTATCATTATAGATGTACTTATATTCAATGGTAAAAAGTTGATTAGTTTTTTTTTTTAAATAGCAATAGAGATAATAGATAAGTAAAGTATTGTTTGATAATTTATACTGTATCACTTGATAGTCATTCCACATTTTTTCCTTCTTTTTATTTAGAGTAATTGCACTCCATATACAAGAAAGTTTTGTAAATTAGCAATATGACGATTCACAGTTTAAACTATTGTATATATTTCATTAATCCAAAAACACCATTTCTCTCTCTTTCTTTTTTTTTCTCTCTCTCTGGCTCTCTCTCTCATTCTTCTTCTTCACCAGCGACCACTAATCTTTTCTCTCTCTTTTTTTACCGGCAATTCCGAGACACGAAGCCATGTTAAAAAAAATTAGCAGAATCTAACCCATCGTCTGAATTTTTGAGTTTAACAAGCTTCCTTTGATTGCTCTGCACAAGAGAGGTGATACAGAGCAAGATCTGAGTCATGCCGAGTCAGCTCAGTCTCAACTCGGATCAGGTGAAACAGTGGCTCCAACACTCCGAGAACTCCTATTGCCGTCTTGTTCTCGTCTTTTAGAATAAAACTGAAAATCGCTGGATACAAATGTTATTATCCAGTTAACATCCTACTTAGATGTCAATTATACTATTATACATACATTTATATGGTTAGCCAATAACATTGGGAGATAATGTCTGGTTAACAACCTCCTTATATGCTATAATCCTAATGTTAGGAATACATTTATTATATTAACTGATAATATTGAAAATAAGATCAGACATTGGAAGATGATAAACTTATTAGCCGGTTAACAACCTCTTTATATGCTCGAATGCAAGTATTATACATACATTTATGGTATTAGTCGATACCATTGAAAACAACACAAGTTTTTGACATATTATGGTTTATATCCTTATATGTTTATTGTTGCCCAATTGTAGTATTAGACATACATTGATATTGTTAGTTGATACCATTGAAAATTATTTGTGTACTATATACAGAAAATACTGTACAGTTTACCTTCACAATGGTTGTTAGCTAAGAACTTTGTGTTGTTTTTGCTTTCCATATCTCTGCACACTCTCGATTCATCATCTGAAGATATTTTTTTATAGATCTCAAAATTTTAAACCATCGATTGAAGAACATGAAGTAAGATATAATATTACCTGACTGATACAATATCTAATAGCAAGATTTTGATCAGATCATTGGTTGCATAAGTAGAGTTGAAGATGTTTTTTTAACGAAGAACACTGGCAAAGAGAGGAGAGAAATAGATAGAGAGAAAGAGAATGGAAAGAGTTGATATAAACCCGCGTGAAACCAATTTCGTCATTTCATCACCCTTTCTGCTACAGTGATCACTGTGCCTACAAATTTCATAAATTTTTATCGGTATTCCTAATTACAGAAATTTCTATGTATATTGAGCTAATTGACTATTTTATTTATTCTGTCTATCCACTTCGCCGATGATCTCCTTTTTTAGTGGACAGTTTATCGACTTCGTTAGTATCACACTTAATATAAACAGAGATTTACAGATTAATTTAAAAGGAGATATTCAAACTTATGAGAGCAACATAACAATTGAGAAATTATGGGACTATAACAAATTTACATAAAGCTCATGAGGAATAAGATAGAACAAAGTAACAGAAAGAAAAATATCAAAAAAGCACAAGATCAAAGGAAACAAAGAAGTTTATATTGATGATTTGATAGAAACAAAATAAAACATCTGTTTTCTTTTTCTTTAAAAATAGCCCACCAAGGATAATGCCAATGGAACACTAGACTAAAAACAGTTCTATTATTTTTCCTTATTTTCCTTACGAAGTTATGCATCCATAGGTTTATTTAGGCCTGGGACTTCGGTTTATTTTTCAGCCTAGGCTCACGTGATTCGGTTTTTCGGTGATTCGGTTTTTCGGGTTTCGATGTATAGAAACTGATCCATTTTTTTCTAATTGTAATTCGGGTTCGGTTCAGTTTATTTCAGGTTCGGTCGGGTTTTATAAATAATTTACATAAAACTCATGAGGAATAAGATAGAACAAAGTAACATACAGAAAAATACCAAAAAAAGCAAAAGATCAAAGGAAACAAAGAAGTTTATATTGATGATTTGATAGAAACAAAATAAAACATATGTTTTTTCTCTTTTAAAAAAACTCACCAAAGATAATACCAATGGAACACTAGACTAAAAACAGTTATATTATTTTCCTTAGGAAGTTATGCATCGATAGGTTTATTTAGGCCTGAGACTTCAGTTTATTTTTCCGGCTCGGGTCGGGTGATTCGGTTTTTCGGTTTTTCAGGTTTCGACGCATAGAAATCGATAGGGTTTTTTTAATTGTAGTTCAGGTAAGGTTCGCTTTATTTCGGGTTCGGGTCAGGTTTCATATCAAACTCGACCGGCTTTTACTGCAGATTCGGTTCGGTTTATTTCGGGTTCGGGTTCGGGTTTTTCAAGTTTTTTCAAAACTAAAGTAACAAATGTAATGAAAAATAGAAAAATAGGATATTTAGAGTTCGGGTTCAGTTTCTTCGGGTTTAGACAAATAGAAACCGTTCGGGTTTTTTAAGTTTATATATCGGGTTCGGGTCGGGTTCGGTACGGTTTATTCGGATTTCTGTTTTTCAGGTTCGGACAAACTGAAACAGATCGGGTTTTAAATTTTTTATTTTCGGATTCAAGTTCCGGTTTTTCGGATCGGGTTCGGGTTTCAAATAAAAGTCCCGTGCCTAGGTTTATTCCAGGACAAACAGGGCAATATAACTTTGTATCTTTCCAAACAAACGGAGCAAAAGACCAAGGTAAAATAATATCAAAAAACCCGCGCGTAGCGCGGGCAGATCCCTAGTAACTTTGATAAAGTTAGCTTGTCTATATAGAATAGCAAAATTTACTAAAGAATTCAACATTAAGGAGTACATTGCTCTATTTAGAATTTTAACATTTATTATAAAAAAATCCCTAATTTTGTCTGCCATAAAATTGCTATTGAACCTTCATTTTTTGTATAGTTTTGTATTAATTTTGAAGTTAACATATTTAATTTTTAAAGAACAAAGAAAATTTTTAGAAATTAAATTTCATTGATTTTGTCTTTTTTTTTGGCAAAGTCACAAATTTTTCTAACATTCATTTTTAAAATATGATATATAATTATTTGAAAGGGAAAGAACATATACTGAATTTGATGTGAAAAGTTCTTTAAACAAAGACGAAGAACAATTTTCTGGAGGTTGCTAAATGTATATTGTTTTCGATCAGGTTGTTTGGATGTTTATCTCTTTGTTATAACGCTAGTAGACTGTCCTAAAACTTATTTTTCAAATTTATATATGTTTCATCGTCTAATTATTCTCCATTTATGTCTTACAAAATTTTTAAAAATTTAATTCGTAGACATATTAAAAATTTCAAATGGTAGAAGTAAAGAATACAAACGTCCAAATATCTTTGCTAAATTATCTTCTACTCTATATAGTTTTTTTTTTTTTTTTTTAACTCTAAAGGATTCATTCAAAGAATATAGTTTGCTGCCACAATAGAGAGAGTACAAGAACATAGGCTTGGGGACACAGCAAACCCAACCAAGGAAAAGAAAACAACAAAAAAAAAACAGAAGAAGAAGGAATCGAAAAACTGAAAACTCATAAAGGAAAAAGAAAGGTTTAACCACTCGTTGTGGCATCTGACAAAATCATCTGATGAATCCAAACCGGGTCGTTCCTTGCGATGTAGGATTGAGTTCTGTTGTCTCTAGTAACACTAACTGCGATCTCCATAGCCACCCGATTGGCTTCCGACGAAGTGTGATCCAAGGACCATATCCTTAAGAAACTCAGGCAATGATGAATGCAGTGAATTGTGTCGCTAAGATGAGGAAAGATGATGGGTTTAACAGAGCAGATCTCACAGGGAAAGGGAGGCTTCGAGAATAACTCTGTCTTGATTTAAATTTTTGGTTGATTCTACCGCCCAAAGCATAGCGAGGATCTCTGCTTCATCCCGAGTAGAGACATTGGCAAAGGACCTACGACTATGGAAGAGTACCAGTCCGTTGTGGTCTCGCAGAATCCATGCGGCACCGGATATACCAATTGATTCAGGCCATGAAGTACCAACATTGCATTTCAGGGCATTGACATTTGGTTTGGACCATCGAGATTGTTGCGGGGTGAGTTCTTGTCTCTCTGTCGTACATTGATCTGTATTTGAGTTAACCGTCAACCACACTTCTGCATCTTCCATCGCCATTTTGATAATGGACTCTGGTTCCCATCTAACTCGTTCAAAAAGAAGCGCATTCCTTGATTTCCACAGATGCCACAAGATCCAGGGAAACGCTTGCCGCACCGCAAGAGGAATGGCTTCACGCTTACCGCAACCAATAAGATGGAGAAAATTAAGCATTACAGAGTTTTGAGAGAAGCCCGCTACCGGGAGAGGAAAGAGAGACAGATCCCAAACTGATTTTGCCACAGGACATTGAAAAAGCGTATGACAGATAGTTTCACTTCCTCCACCACAGGAAACGCATCTTGTGTCTAATAGCCACCCCGCGTTGCTAAATTTTCCTTGACAGACAAAGCACCTGTTAAAGACTTCCTCATGAAGTGTTTGAGTTTAGAAGGTGCTCTCGTCTTCCAAATGTTTTTCCATATAGATTGCTCTATTAGGGGAGGCCGAGGTTGTGGATTTGTTGACGCAGACTCTAAGGCAAACACAATTTGTACGCAGTTTGAGAACTGTAAACACCATTTTTAGTAAATCCCCATCTCCATGAATCCGGTTGATGAGGAGAGACCCTTAGCGCCGCAATCCGTTGAGCATCCTCCTCAACAATGATTTGTCTGATCTGATTCATGTTCCAGGTTCTGGTATGCTCGTCAAAGAGGTCAGCCACAGATAAAGTGAGATCAACAGTGCCATCAGGGGTATACCGTGGCGGACGAGCGATATCGTCTAAAATCCAGTTGTCTAGCCAGACATGTGTGTCGCGACCATTTCCTATCGTTTTGAGTAGACCTTTCTGTAGGACCTCTCTGCCATGGAAGATACTTCGCCACCCGAAGCTTGGTCTTCTACCAATGTTGCAATCCATGAATGAAGAACGCGGGAAGTACCTGTGCTTCAGAATCTGAGCGAGAAGCAAGTCAGGCTTGGACCAGATGTGCCAGGCCTGCTTACCGAGCAAAGCTTGATTAAAGATGCCAGTATCATGAAACCCAAGGCCTCCATTTTCTTTGCTGTTGCACAACTGCTTCCAAGCAACCCAGAAGATCTTTTTTTTTTTGTTATCCCCACTACTCCACCAAAACTGTGTAAGCACACTTGTGATCTTTTGATAGATATTTTTGGGAAGTCTAAAGCAAGACATGGTGTAAACTGGCATAGCTAGACCAACCGATTTAACCAATATCTCTTTGCCTCCATGAGAGAGTGCTTTTGAGAACCATCCATTAACTCGACCTTGGAGTTTTTCTTGTACAAAATTCAGAACATGGGATTTAGATCCATTAAAGCATTCAGGAAGACCAAGGTAGGTGCCATCCCCTCCTTCTCTAATAATACCGAGAACTTCCTTTATCTTAGTTTTGGCCTCAATTGAAACTTTCTTCCCGAAAATAATGGATGACTTGTTTTTGTTTATGAGTTGACCTGATGCATCACCATAACTTTTTAAGCAACGCACAATCTCCGCAGCATCTGATTCCGTCACCTGACACATCAGTAAACTATCATCCGCGAAGAGTAAATGATGCACTGATGGCCCTGTGTTGGCTAAACGGATGCCCTGGAGTGATCTGGTACGCTTAGCTTTGTTCAAACAGCCAACTAAGGCTTCCGCAGCAAGAATTAACAAAAAGGGAGAAAGAGGATCGCCTTGTCTTATACCTCTCTCCAGACGAATAAAACCATGTGAGCGACCATTAAGGAGCACAGAGTACGACACATAAGAGACACACCCCATTATCCACCTAACCCAGATTCTGCTGAAACCCAGTTTTTCAAGTAAGGTTTCCAGGAAGCTCCATTCCACTCGATCATAGACTTTGGACATGTCAGTTTTAATGGCCATACAAGATTCAGAAACCTTTTCATTAGTGCGCAATCCATGTACCATCTCATGGGCTATAAGAATGTTATCATTAATGAACCGACCAGAAACGAAAGCACCTTGAACAAAGGATTTTGGAGATGATTTTGTACTGCACAGAACATAGACTTATGGGACGCATATCAGTCATGCGCGACAGATTGGGGATTTTCGGAAGAAGGCAGAGGTGGGTGTGATTCCAACTCGTCGGTACAATGGCCGATTCAAAAAAACCTTCAAGTTCTTTTGTTACTGCTGGTCTAACTATGTGCCAGAACTTCTGATAGAAAATTCCAGTCAAACCATCCTCTCCCGGAGCACTAGAGCCTTTAACACTGAAAGCGGCCTTTTTTATTTCTTCTTTGTAGATAGGCGAGGTGAGAACTCTGTTCATTTCTTCTGACAATCGAGGCTGGAAGTCTTGAAAGAGCTCATCGAAATCAAAGGGATTAGAGCTCATAAAGAGGTCCCGGAAGTATTCCACTGCTAAGTCGCCCTTGGCTCCTTCTGAGAAAAGCTCTTCATTCATGTCATTTAGCAGCATTAGGACTCTGTTTCTAGCCTTCTTCCTTTAATAACATTGTGAAAATATTTAGTATTCAGATCACCTTCTCGCAACCTTTCTTCCCTGCACTTTTGTCTCCAGTAGACCTCCTCCTCCTTGTATGCCAATGCTAAATCCACTTTTAGCTTCTTCATTAAACCATGATTGGGATGTAGCTTCGCTATTTCCTCTTCAAGGGCACGTTGGAGACGTTGGATCTTGTCCTTTGAGTTCAAATTGGAAGTTCTTTTCCACCTCGCGATTGCTTTGCGACATCTAGCGATTCTGTCTAACAGCGATATATTCTCATCGTCTATCCCCTCTCATCCTTGTTTCACCACTTCTTCTAAACCCTCCTTCGCAAGCATTCTTTTATCGAAGAAAAATCTGCCTATTGAGGTGTCATCATTCTCCAGAAAGAACGATATAAGCACTGGACGATGATCAGATGCTAACATAGGTAAATACTCAGTCTGAGCACGGGGAAAGAGCTGAAACCACTGGTCATTCCCGAAACTCCTATCCAGTCTGCACTGAACCCAAATTTTATTCCTCCATCCTGCCCATGAGAAACTATTACCGCAACTTCGCAGCTCCTTTAACTTGCAGTTAACAGCCATATTATGGAAATCCCAAAAGGAATATTCAGGTCTCGCCGGACCCCCAAGCTTTTCGGAATTGTTCATGATCTCATTAAGTCGCCAATAAGAACCCAAGGTTGATCCCGCGATAGACCAATCGCTGCAAGTTGGTTCCAAACGATTTGTCTCCTTTCTCTAACAGGATCTCCATAGATACTGGATAAGAAAAATTCAATCGAACCCATTCTCACTTTCAAATCAATAATCCGATTATTCTTTGAAACCACATCAATCTCAAAACATCTTTTCCACATTACAGCTAGCCCTCCACTAAGACCACGAGGCTCCACTGTAACACATTCATCATAACCTAAACTCTTTTGTAAACCACTCATAACAGAAAAACGTTGCTTAGTCTCCACAAGAAACAAAAGATCAGGGAAATACGTGCGTCGCATCTCCCGGATCCATTGAACTGTCTCAGTGCTTCCAGCACCTTGACAATTCCAGCTCATAATGATCATTGGGATGACAGCGGCTTCAAACTGGAAGCCACCGTCAAGTCTGGGTTTTTTTTGGAGATATTGATGCTGGAGGAGTTGTTGTTATCCAATGATTTCTTTTTTTCCGTTTTTTCTTCCAACGATTCGCCAGGAGGGTTCTTGGAAGCAGGCAGAGGAGACGTAAGAGGGGTTCTCTTTATCCTCTTCCATGCAGGCGGTCGTTTGCGATCCTTCTTTCCACTCTTAGCTCTGCCGGAACTAAGGGATTGACTAGCAAAGCCCAAATGGAAAACCGTTGCAGATTTACTAGGAGGGAGAGAAGTGAAACTCTTTTGAGAGAGAACGTCATGGCCAGAGATTTTCTTGTCGAGGTAAGTCGGGGCGGAAGCATTTGAAGCAGTCTCAGTGACATCGTCAATTGCCTGCTCTGCAGATTGCTTATTGTAACCAAAAACCAGGCCTTTGCCTTTGTTGAGGTCGTGTGAGATCCTAGTCATAACCACGCCAGAGTTCTGTTCTTTGTTCTCTATAGATTGCTGGACCCGCAAGATTCTTTCTCTCCTTTCAGTGTCATTAGAATGCGAGATATACTGCAGAGCTGCTTGGCGTTCCTCATTGTTAAGTTCAGGGAATATTGGAGGAAAACCTGGGGGGGCATCGAGATTCTTGGAGGAACCTTCCTTCGCTTTCGATACTAATGCCAGTGGAGCAGGTTCAACAATGGAAGGAGAAGGATTAAGAGATGATGGCGTCTTTTTCCCCTTAAACGGACATTTCGTTTTCTCGTGGGTAAGCCTGAAGCAATGAAAGCACCGTTTGTGAATCTTTTCATACTCATATTGGATGATCACCACTTCTCCGGTTGGGAGTACCAAGTTTTTTGCTTCAAGGGCGGGATTTTCTAAGAGCAGAGTCACTCTAGCTCGAATATAATCCGTAGTATGAGAAACCTTGGGATCATAAGCTATCTCTTCCACAAAACCAATCTTTTTTGCAAGCGAGTACATTGTGTCCACCGTGTAGTAATTGACTGGGATGTGTCGGATACGAATTCATACCAATAGCGATGATAGAAAATCCTTCCCTGGAGATGGAGTCCATCTCTCTAACAATAGAGTCCAGTGATTATAGGACCATGGTCGGTCCTGTAAAACTCTGACCATATCTTCTTTACGCTGAAAGATAAATTGGAAACGGTCCCGAGATAAGGCAATTCCTCGAACCTGACCATATCTTCTTCACGCTGAAAGATAAATTGGAAACGGTCCCGAGATATACCCTCCACGCAGTCGGCATGTAGTGAATCATACGCGCCATATTTTGTTGATCCGGGTTTGAAAGCCTTCCCAGGATACTGTTGGCGTTAGCATCCAAAACTCTGAACTTCGGATCATCGGAAAGCATGATCGGGTCATCATCGTTGAGAGATATAGCACCTAAGGCTTTGTATAAACCGTCAGCCATTGGAGGAATTACCGTTGCACACAGCCGGCAAAGATATTCTCAAAAAGAGTGAGTAATTCAGAAATCGAAACCCTCTAGACCAACTAGAAGGGCCTAAGCAAAAAGGAGATGACAGAATTTTGTAACATGTTTGAATAATGTGAATGGAGTTGTTTTTCTATTCAATTAAACAAAGTTATTTGAAAATCAGGATTTATACTGTTTTCTTTGTTAATTTTAAATGTTTAGTGTTGCTGCTCTTTTCGCATATATTTATTTGGGCTAGATACAAATTTAGATAATATACACTCAAATCAATCGAATAATACTTAAAATTTTTGCTTATATTATAAATACATGTAGAATAGCAAGATTGTACCACCTGCCTAAAAGTTGTTCGAGTAAACTTCTTAAGTTCCAAATACAATTCAATGGTAGTTTGCCTAAAAGTAAAGGGGAAAAAACAAAAATAGGAAAAAGTATATGTATTTTTATTTGTATAATATAAAAAGGCCTTAGACAGATCAAAAGTTAAAAAAATAGTGTGCACAATTTTATTGGATTAGACAGTATATGATTTTTGTATGAACTTCTAATTTCTATTTTTGATAATAGTTAAAGATGATATGGTCTATAGAGATGTCCGTCAAAAAAAGGAAGACTGAATAGATATAATCTCTTATGTGACATGATTTAACCAGAAGAACTACATTTATATTTGGTTAAGATCCTTTGCAGTGATTAGCTTAATATTAAGTCTATATCTTCTTCCAATCCTCTCTCCAGTTTGTAGTTTTGTAGACAGCCCTATCCTGTTCGACTCCGCCTGTCAAACCTAAAACTACCTGAGAAGTTATAGCTCTAGTCAATAAGATAAATGATAAGTTGTTAAAAAAGATGACCAAATGAGAGACTGATCAGCTCACGGATGATTTGTCATGGCTTGACTTGTTTTTTTTTTTGGTTTTAGTAAGTAGTGATCTGACAAAGTAGTCATGGCTTGACTTGTTCACAGCTGAATTTCCGTCTAAACTCTCATCCTTCTCATGCGCATTCAGAAGCGATAATTAGAAATCGTATAAAGCAAAGGAAAGCAAAGCATTCGTACCTTTGGAGCTAATAAGAGGAATCTGTCTCTTCACTGTACCATCCAGCTTGTCCCAATCATTTCCAAACTTAGAAGATGGACACTGGCCTCTGCGTTGAGAAGGGACGGCTTCGTTTGTTGAATCTTATACAAATGCGGATTGAGAAATATAATAATAATTCGTAAGATGATATTTTCTGTTATGAGCTGAAACAAAAAGGTGTATAGTATAAAATAAAACCTGATGCGACATTGGGTTTAGGCAGAAAAGCTTGCCTTTTGGCATATACAAGGAAGGCTCAAGTGTTTATCTCTGCTTTTGCCAAGCGAATGCCTATTTTAATTGAAAGTATTTCATATATACACTACGTAGGTATTATCTATACTTCTATGGTATTATCTATATCCCACTTATGAAGAATGATTAATTATTTCATTCAAAAAAAAAAAAAAGAATGATTAATTAAAAGCTTGTATCAAAACACCACAGTTAATTTGCCGAGTTAAACTAATACAATAAAGCTTGTATCCAATCCCAGATGAGTGTTTCTACAACCAACGTCTCACGCAATCCAACACCAAGTCGATCAACTAATAAAACTATAATATCTAAGAAAACTTGTCAGAATTAAAAATTTTTAAAGGGATGGGATTATAGGAGCTTGCTTGTTCCATGTCACATCAAGCAGAGGTTGCCGTGAAATCCCAACAAAGAATACATGAAAGAAATATCTTCGGTTTCAGATCGCACCTCAATCTGAAAAAAACTACTACACTGATAGAAATGCCTTCGTGATTCACCATCAAAATGCGACATCCAAAGCTAATTAAATCTTATATCAATCAGTAACACTCTTTTCTTTCTGATCAACAAAGTCATAGCAGTGCAAAGTATATAAAGCGACTTAACTCATAGTATAATTGTAGAATCCACAAGCCTCCGCTTCCGTTTCATGGTTTCTTTTTCTCTCTTATTCTACCTGCAGCTTCGCAAGATCTGGATTTGCAACGCAACTGATCTGGTGTAGCCGGACTTCTCATGGGTTTAGGTTTTATAGGACCGGAAGAAAATAAATCGTCGGAGCTGATGCTTTTTTGTCTTAGATTCATCCATTATTGCGACGGTTATTAGAGACATGAAAATGAAGCGAAAGATTTAATTGGCGTGGCTTTTCAGAATCAAATACACTGGAGAATCTGGGCCGTATAATACATGTAGAGTTAAATTATAAGCAAGATTAGCATGTAGAATTAACAATGTTCTGAAATCCCAAATCGTTGAAATAAATTGGAGATTTTATTTCCTATTGTGGACACCTGTCATTTTTTTCCTCAAAGGAGAGAAAAAACTTTCTTTTATGGTATTAGATTTAAAAGAAAACAATTTTTTTTTCAATTTTATTGAAGATTTCAAAGTGAACTCTTTTTTCGTAATTGAATTCGATAAATTATTTTTTATTTTTAATTTTGTTGGAGAAGACAAGAATATGTGGATTGTTATGAATGATATATGTGATGTCCATTGTAAGCCCATAAGGCCCATTAGGTTGTTACCTAATTATCTCTCTACTTGTATTCTGATACAAAGGTCTCTACCTATTGGAATAAAGCAACACCAATTTTTCTATTCTTCTCCTCTGTTTACAACACGTTTCAGCACGAAACCCTAGCCGTCTGAGCGAGAGAAAGAAAAACACCCTAATCGATCTCCACTTTCTCTTCGTTTATTCTCGAAAGCCTTAGCCGTTTTTTTCTCTAATCCTGCGACTTCAATATTTTCATAGAGATAAGTATTCTAAGCGACCCATGTTTTTAATCATATGGATCATGACGTGTAGACTCACGTAATTATATACTAGGATTTTACTCGCACTATGTGCGGGCTGAAATTTTTTTTTAATTCATTAGTTGTTATAACAATTATTCGAAAATATTGTTGTTTTTTTATGGCTAATGTATTTTATTAGTGTAGTTGTTTGTTGAACGAATAATTTTTTTTTCTCTTAGAAGAATTGTGTTATGTATATTGTGTTCATTGGTGTTTGAATATTTGTATTATATATATTGTGTTCGGATGCGGTGATTTCAAGTTTGGGTTCAGTTTATTCCGCTTTTTTTTTCGAATTTAGACAAACATAATCCATTCTTGGTTTTTAAGTTTTTTTAATCGGTTTTAGTTTGGTTTATTCGGGTTTTTCTGGTTTTAGTTTTTGGCCAGACTAAAACATTTGAAAATTTTTATTACATTTTATGGGTTTCAGGTTCGGGTCTTTCCTGTCGAGTTTGGGTTCGAGTTTGGAATAAAAACCTAAGTCAATGAATTATATTTCTAGTATTCATGCCATTTCATCATTTTCTAAATTCTTTGGGTTATTAATTTATCTATTCCGTTATTTTTATTCGGTTGTTCGAGATATCAATATAAAAGAAAACTAAATCCTTTGGGTTATTAACTTCATTTGGGCTTTATAAGATACATTCATACTAATTTGAATTTGATAACAGGCCCAACTAACATAGACACCGTGAAAAAACGAAGAGTCAACCATTTCTCGATGTCTCCGTTGAGCTTCTCTCGAGATCTCAGTCCAGTTCTCTCGATCTCTCCGAAATCCAATCTCAACGAAAGGTATTGTTTCGTTTGTATATTCTGTTTTGAGTTTTGCGCATGCATGTAATACGATCTTTTATCTTTCCGATTGTATTATTTCAATCTCTCATACACGTTTTTTTTTTCTTAAATTTGGACGAAGGAGAAAACTTGAATCATTAAGCTCGAGCTTCTCGAACTGCGGATTCTGGAATTGGTAAGGTCGATCTTCTTTTACTTAGAGATCTTCTTCTTATCCAGTTTCGAAGACACAGTCCTTGATATCGTTTTCTTGTTCTGAATTTTTCTTCTATCTTATGCACGATTATCTTTTTAGGTCAATGCAGTGATCTTTTTTTTTTTTTTTTTTTGGTTGGAAGTCGGGTTAGTGCCCCCGCATTTTATTAAATTAAAACAAAACCTTACAAATGTATCTGTCTAGCTATCGCCAGACCTTCACAATCATTCTTATACAAAAGTTCAACATAAGGATGAACAGAATCGAAGGAATACAAACCAACCGGAAAGGAAAAAGCGAAGTTTGCTAAACCGTCCGCGAGGCGGTTAGCTTCTCTGAAAACATGTGTAATACGGACCGTCCAGTCCCTAGATAGAAAGCCGTAGCACTTTCGTGCCAGGAAAGACAGTGGATGAAGATCACTTATCCCTGTCGTCAACCAATCCACCACCATTTTTGAATCAATTTCCAACTGCACCTGTCGAAATCCTTTGTCCCAAGCAAAGCATAAGCCATAATAGGCACCCCAAAGTTCTGCCAAATGAGAGGAGCAAATGCCGATATTAAGAGCAAAACCCACCATCCATTTTCCCTCCTCATTACGGATTACTCCTCCCGCAGCAGCTAAACCCGGGTTTCCTTTACCTGCACCATCTGTATTTACTTTGATCCATCCTGGGCTCGGTCTAGACCATGAGATCTGTCGCTCGACTCGTACCTCTTTGTGTACGTTCGTTTGTTTCTTTGCATTCACCATCCAGACTTCCTGTGCTTGGTCTTTAACGAACTTAACTCGATCTCTGCACCGTCCTGTAGCACCGAAGACATAACCACACCTCCACTTCCAGCTCCACCAGACCACCAAACAGAATAAGGTTGGCCACAACTCGTCCTGCATCGCAAACTGACCTGCAATATTCTGGTAAATCCATTCTAGAAGTGGCATATCGAAAAATAAATTACCGTCCCTCTGAGTTACAAGTTTAGACCATATTCCTTTTGTAGCAGCACAATCCCGAACCACGTGAAGGATTGATTCCTCCCCATTTTTGCATAATAAACACGAACTATCCTCCGCAAGATGTCTTCTCTTTCTCTCCATGTTAGTCATAATTGCCCCATTGGCAATAAGCCAAAGAAATATACGGGATCTTTCTGGAGCCGTGATTTTCCAAATAGCATTAAACAAACTTTTCATATTTGGTCTCGGTGAATCATCCCGGGCAAGCAATCTGTATGCAGACTTAACATTAAAATGCCCATCCGTACTGCCCCCCCAATTTAACCGGTCTTTTATTCCCGTAGCATCTTCTAACACCACGGAGCTGAGTTGTAGCAGTGATCTTGTTGAATGTTTCTTGTCTTCTCTTGTGCTAAGGTTGAAATAGTTTGTGATGAAAGTGTAAAAATTCCTCCTCAGTTGTATCAAATCGAACTTGAATTCAAAGTTATATTAAGAGATTGATCTCTCATAATGAATTAGTTTATGTTTAATGGTTGATTAATCAAGAAAGTCCCTTTTAAGTCAAATTTTTTAATGACCTACTAAACAGAAGTTGGAATTTAGTAAAATTATTGGGTTTTTTCTCGTCTATCTTGTTTTGTTATTTTCCTAGTAACATGAAGTCTAAGAAATGTTTCTTGTCTTCTCTTGTGCTTAGGTTGTAGCCGTTAGTGAAGAAAGTATTAAACGTTCGACTCAGTTGGCTCATGTCCTCAAACGAAGTTGCGACTCAAAGTTGGGACAGAGATCAATTCATTTCAATTGCAAAGAAACTCTGTAAGTATTTATGGAAAAATCTCTAAACCAGGAAGAGATATTATGCATTGATTAAGATAATCTGTTTTAGTTTGAAATGCTTTGGCGTTGAATGATTCTATTATCTTGTTATATGTAGAAATAAGTTCTGACATGAATAGATTAAGGACATGAGTATCTTCAATACCTTGACTATTCCACTTCGTTAATAATGTAATGACTCCAATCTCTTTTTATGGAATAGTTCGATAAAATTTATTCTTTTTTTTGAAGGAGATTGCATTTGAAGTTTAATCGTTAACTTGGTTTAGAAATATCAAGAGTAATTTGTTGAGTTAGTTGTGTGTGTGATCTTGTGGTTTTAGTAATCATAAGTTTGAAAATAAGCATATAATAATTAAAATTACATAAATTGCTAGAGTAATAATGTATAAGAAAACATAGATAAAATTCAACAAAAATGGTAAACCATAGTAAAAACTAAATAAAACCAAAATCCAAATAAAACCCATGAACTCATTCTCCCTTATTGCATTCTACCTCATCATTCTTTTGTGTCTCCAACTTCACATTTGGAAACTTTAGAATCCTCCATACATCTTCATAAGCGGATACATATCTGCAAAAAAAAACAGAAGTCAATTATGTGAAACGGTTTGTATATATAATAAACAATATCGGAAGAGTTAAAATGTCCAAGTACCTGAAATCGAAGAAGTTTTTAATTTCATTCTTTGGTTTTTGTTGATCATTTTCTTCTTCGTTTCCCTGTTTACATGAAAACGTTTTTCTTCCTCTATCAACAGAACATGCGCATAATTTGCTGCTAGGATGCATGGATAGAACAATATGGGCATGTGGAAGTCCTTGTTTCCCAAATTCAACTGTGTACGTAGCTAAAAGGAAAACCAAAAAGAGTATCACTAACATTGCTAAAAAAACTGTTTGCAATTATGTAGATAAGGAAAACACCATCGAAAATAGTTTTAAATCACTAACCTGAAAATGTCTCTTCAAAATGGCCTGAGGTTAAATCTTTCATAAGTGTGTCAAGTTTTTTCATGAAAATCCGGCATACAATGTCTGGCCTGTCATCATACTTTAGATTTCCTTTCTCGAGATATCTAGTAATCTCAGGCCATTTGGGATTACATGTAAATGTAATGATTACACATATGATCCTCTCAACTTCTGCTTGTTGAGAGGACTCTACAACTTTTTCAGCAAAGGAAGCACATAGAGTACATCCAATACGCAATTCACTGCCAAAAAATAAGCAATAGTTAAAATCATTTAAACGTGAATTTAAAGGGTGTAAAAAGAAGTCTTAGTTATACACGGTTTACAACAAATTCTCGACATGGAAAACCTATTAAGTGTAGATTTTCTTACGTGGCATCTCTGAGTTCAAACTCAAGCTTCTTTGTTTGTTTGATGCTAGAGAGAAGAGTTACTTTCATCTCGGTGGACATTTTTAAAACTTTGTGGTCGATTTGGTTTGGTAATTGGTGAAAAAAATTGTGATATCTATTGTATATATAAAGGGAGAAAGCGTAGGTTGGTTAAAGATTTTTTTTGATATAGCAATTAATTAGTTACCCAAAATGAGGAAATATTTGATATCTATTGTATATATAACCAACTTTTTAAATCAATTAGTTTCCCAAATTCAGGGAAGATTTGATACAAATGGACCTATGGTTTGATTCGATATATTGAATTAAGTGTTGATTCCGAGATTTCTTAGATTAAATATTACAGGATCTTATATGAGTTTATTCGAGAGGAAGATTTTATGAATGTTTATCCAAGAGTTATTAGAGTATGTTCCATTAAAAGTGTAGTAATTACGTTTAAAAGATTAGGGAAGATAGTTGTTCGAATGTAATATGGGCTATATTGGTAACCAAATTTGTTAAGCAGTAATATGGACTATATCTTAACAAAAGTGTACAAATTTTTTCAGCCTATATAGTTATAAATGAGCACGGGCCAAATTTGTGTATTATAAAACCAAGCCCAATAAAATTGTCATATAAACATATGGTTTTATTTGTGTAGGTCCTAAGATAAGGTTATTTATTAGGTACATACCTTGCCTTGTTTTGTCCGACAAAAAAGTGGTATTGTTTTCTCCGACAAAATAAAATTCGCTATCGTTACTTCACCTTTCTTATCTTCTTCTTCGCATATCTCGTTCTTCTCCGACAAAAAACAATCCTTCTCCAGAGTATATCTTCTACATAGTACAGTAATCCCAAACTAAACATAAGCTTAGTATTTGTCTCCTTGTTATGGTCAGTCGCTCTAGTTGTTTCGATTAATGTGTAGCAATATACTTGTTATCGAAGTTTAATTAGATATGAAGTTTTGGTTAGTGTCTCTAGTTGTTTCGATTGTAGAATAGAAAGATGTAATTAGTCTTTGGTTTCGATTAAAGAAACCCAAAATCTCAGTTTCATTATTGTCATACTGACTTATCTGTTTAATTAGATCTGGGTTATGGAAAAGCCATTATTAATGTTTCTTGTCTTCCTATTCTACAATTGATTTTGTTTTTTTTTGTTTCTTCGAATCGCTTGAAGGCTGTAAAAATAATGCTTGGCTCGTCATGTTTGAAATATTTAATTTGGTTGAAGCTTCTGTTGGTCTTTTGTTGTTCACATTAGTAATGTTTCATGTCTTTGTATTCATTATCGATTTTGTGTTTTTTGTTTCTTCGGATAGTATCTATTCCTCTTTTTCGGATACTATGTATTTGACTCGTCAAAAGCTACTCTCGCTTGTTTTGTTCGGATTCTAGTAGAGAAAACGATAGTATATATTTGTTCATTCATTTGAATTTTAAATTTCTTAGCGATTTGGAATGTTGTAAAATATTCATTTCAGCAATGTCAGACCGTGGATCTTCGAATTTGACGGATCGTTAATTCAGGATAACATTTGCATCACGTAACACGACCAGTGTTATAAGTCTTTAATTATCTTTTGCTATGAAATTTTAATGATTTATATCTTCTTTTCTTGTACTTACGTTTGTTTACTCTTTACAACAGAACATTCCAACTGATTTGATGCATAGACATGTTTCCGAATCATCACAATAGGGATATGTTATTCTTAGTTGTGGGGTTAAACCTGGGCTTTTATGGGCAGTACAAATTGTTGGCAGAAAGATAACGGGAAATTGGAAGCTATTTGTAGAGGATCTTGGTATTCAAGAAGGTGATATCCTGCTTTTTGAATACGGTGGAAATTGGAAATTTCATGTAGACATACACCGTGCAAATATGAGTAAGCATGTGATAAAGTTATCAGGAATACATATAATGTTCCATGACTTAATTGGTTAAATTTGATATATGGCAGGAGATGAAGCACATTTTATTACTCTTACGGTCACAGTCGATAAGATTGAGAACAGCAGAATGGTGAGTCCCGCTTCATACTTTTCCAATAGATTGCTAATCTTTTTGTTGATTTAAAATTTGTAGTAATCAATTATTAGATAATAGTACTGACTTTAGTATAAATTCTATACACAGTTCCTCCCGCAGAGTTGTTGTGTGAAGAATGGACTCTTCCAGTTTGCCGGGCAGAATATTTTCTTGGTTGGTGAAGATGGAATGATGTTTCTTATTAAACTCGAAGTAGAGGTTGTCACAGATATGACGCGAATGCGATTAAGACAGGGTCTGAGGGAGTTTTTTGAAGCTAATGACATCACGGCCAACGACCGAATTACAATGCAGCTAGCATGGTATAGCAACAAACCTATACTCGCGCTGCAGTCTAAGGTGATCGTGCTGCATGATTGAATTCAACCTTGGGAGTGTGTTCGTCAGTTTTACGGAAGTGATAGTCTCGGAAAAGCTAGGTCCAATTTTCATAACTCTTTTCATGAGCTAGCGGTGGATATTTTCCTTTGTTTTTGGTAATGACTAATTAGCTATTTCGTTTGGTAATGGCTTCTATGACTAATTAGTTCGGATCTTGAAAAAAAAATTTGTGGTGGTTTTGTTGTTCATTAGCTATTTCGTTTTCTATTTGCAGAAAACCTGGTTACTTTTAGAAGAGATCTATTTCGTTTACTATTTCGTTTTCTATTTGCAGAATAAATACAAAGTATCATGAAGTTAAAATATATGGATTTTAACTTAAATTTTGTTAAAATACTATTTTATTGGATTAAAATTATTAGAACTTACATGAGTTAGGCCCAATACCTTAAACTTCATTTCTTATTGAGATGAAACTAAAATTATAAAAAGTGATAATAGTTCGCTGGGCTTCGTTAAACTGAGTTTAACTAATTTTTTTGTTAAATACTCTATTGAAGACTATATTTATATATACTATTAAATTATCATATCCTATGTATAAATACTTTGTTATAATGAAATTTATGGTATATTGTGATGGGCTTAATATTAAGACAATTTCTTAATGGACTTAACATAATATCTTACAAAATAAAATGGATTAGATTTTTTTTTTCGAGAAAAAAAACTAAAGTTGGTCTACTAACTACTTTTTTATTTGTTCCGGGAAACCTTAAAAAAAAACGCACCCGCTGTTAAACGCAAACAAAGTCTGCCGACACATAGAAAAAGAAAAAGTTCTCCTTCTCTGATCTTAACATGATTTCGTATACTATGAATTCGTTCTTGCAATACTCTTGCTTTCTCTGATCTTACAGCGCACAAGCGTTTTAATCGAAGATGTCTCTTCCTCTTCTTCTTTCGATTTCTCTGAATCTTCTCTTAATTTCTGCGATCTTGCTTTGAAATCTCTATAATACATCATCACAGGAAATCGTCCAGATTCTTCTTCCTCTCAGGTTACAAATTCTTCTTATGCTCATAGTCTACGTCTTTTTGTGTTGTGAACTGAACCATAGTTTTGCTTAATCTCGATTCATGTAAAGGGTTTACGAAATTCTTTTGGATTTTGATTAGGGAAAGAGATCGCTAGTGTGGGTTTTTGGAGTTATTGTAAATTGAAAAACAATGTTCGCTCGGCTGTTCAGGAAACCTAAACAGGAGACTAATACTCTCCAGACATTAGAGAAGCTTAGTGAGGTATGTATCCACCAAAAATTTTCTGTATCGTGTTAGCAGCGAAACAATTACTAAAAAGTAGAGATATTTTTAAAAACTTAAAAACGAAATGAAAAGAAAAGAAATGAATTTTTTTGCTGGCTTTTGCTCTTTCTTCTTCTTCTTCTGCTTCTTCTTCTTCTTCTGTAATTTCTTCCTCTCTCTCTCTTTCTCTAAACGGTCAAGGAATTTTCTTCACTCTATGATCTGTGTCTGTTTAAAGATTAAAAAAAACAAAAAAAGAGTTTATTGCTATGAACATACGAGACATCCTAAAAACAACACAATAACAATTTAACGTAAAGAAATGTCAGCAACATTGTTGTCTCCACTTACCAAATTCTGAAAGACCTCTTTGAAACAACATTCATTGTTTTTGGTTTGCGGCTTTCCATCCTTGTCAACTACGAAAAGTTTCAATCCTTTTTTTGATGTCACCCTTGATAATGCTACATAGAGTTGCCGTGCGAGAGAACTGGTCTAGGCAAAACACTCCCACCTCGTTTAATGACTGTCCTTGACTCTTGTTGATAGTCATAGCAAAAGCAACATTTATAGGAAATTTTCTCCGTCTCATCTTGAAAGGAAGTTTGGTGTCCGAAGGTGTTATAACAATCTTAGGAATTAGGACTATTTCACCAACTCTCCTACTGGTATAACAGTTGCTCGAACAACATGATCATCCATATGAGTAACTTGTAACCTTGTACCATTGCATAATCCACATGTAGCATCTATGTTTCTCAATAAGATAACTGGTGTACCAACCGTCAAACGTAAACTATGCTTGGTAGTCCAGAGACTTTAATGCTGTGTAGAAAATCTGTAGTAAAATAGGATTGTTTGCTGATTCTGAATCCATAGAAGCAATACCATCCGCAGATAATAGATCCTTTCTTCACCTGTAGGAAATCGTAAACATTATTCATTCATTGTACCAAACTACTTAGAATGACATTTTAAAACGCGGGCCATGATGATCAAAACTGTTATATGTACCAGGAAGTTGATCAACCATATGCTCATTGATGATGTCAACATCATCATTTGTTTGACATAGGATAGCTCGCTCTTGAAAGAACTTAGGATCATTGTACTTTTCGAGTAGGGAAAGTTCTCCATATACCTTTTTGCTTATAACTTCA
Source organism: Isatis tinctoria (assembly GCA_010577795.1). Taxonomy (NCBI): domain Eukaryota; kingdom Viridiplantae; phylum Streptophyta; class Magnoliopsida; order Brassicales; family Brassicaceae; genus Isatis; species Isatis tinctoria. Next base: position 18,128,890 of record CM021245.1, on the reverse strand, counting down.
ATAGGATCACTTGCTTCAGTTATCAAAAACTCTCTTGGAATATCAATAAGAACTTCCCCATCGTTTGGCTCTGCAATCTTCCCATCTCCAACATCTAACAACCAATTAGAGAACTCTTGAATTTCTTTTGCTTCGTCAGAACTCAAATTCTTTGAGAGAAGTCTCATGTTCTTTGTTAATTTGAGGACCTTGCAATGTTCCCAAAGATAAGATGAATTCAATGCAGCCATAACAATTTCTGTTCTTCCAGCTCCATTGATTACAGGCAACACTTGCCTGAAATCTCCACCCAAAACTACAACTTTGCCACCAAAAGGCTTGTTCTCTACATTTCCAATTATATCCGATAAACTCCTATCCAGAGATTCAAAACATACCTGCTCATAATATAAACAAAATTTAAAACCATTTAGGAACAATTTTGATATTAAAAAAATATTTTAAAAGTGTAAATATATACGAAAAACTGTTATATAGATGTTGAAAACAGTACCTGCTCATCATAGGTGCCTCATCCCATATTATCAATGATGCTTGTTTTACCAAATTAGCAAGATCTGTTCTGGTTTGATATTACATAGTGTGTAATCGTCAGGATTAATAGGATACCAAATCTAGAATGAGCAGTCCTTCCACCTTCTAGCAGCAGAGAAGCAATAACGCTAGATGCCACATTAAGAACAATAGATCCTTTCGATCGGATTGCCGCAGAAATAGTTCTCCACAAAAACGTTTTGCCAGTTCCTCCGAAACCATATACAAAGAAAACACCACCTCTGTTGTTAAAAACAGCATCAGTGATCTCATTGTATATGCCCTTCTGTTCACGTGTCATCAAATGAATCCATTCCTCATGTTGTTCTCTAAGCAGTTCCTTGTCATAGCTGATCTCATCAACAATCAAACGATTAGAATGTTCAAATTCTTCTCTATGTGGTTGTGGCATTGATGTGAATCTCTCCAAAGAGCTTCCATTCCTCAACAAATAATCCTCTATTTCTTGTAAAGCAAATTTTTCTTCTGTTAATCAGTCAGGTTAATATCTGAAATAAAATTCAAAAACTAAGTTAATGTTTGTAAATAATAGTATCCACAGAACATATAAGCATTAGACTTAGGATTACTTTTGTTATTAACTCGATTCTTAGATTCTTTTCTCTTCTTATGCTCAATATCGTCTGATAGAAGATGCCATGTTTTTTCCCACACTTCTTCTGGTATTGATAGGCAATCAGAATCCAGCATAATTGCAAAAAAAACTTTCGTAAATGATCTCCAAACAACCTCTCACTTGCAGATATGATACTGTCAATATACGCCTGATCACCTTCCAGAAGTCCACGTGCATAACATGCTTCTTTGTAAGTAGTGTAAACAACATTTCTATATGTCTTGATGTCGTCAAAACATGTCGTCAAAACATGTTGGATCTGAAGATAATATTCTTCTTCGATTTTACGGGAGGCATAATTTATTCTTCCGATACTGAAGCCATTTTTCGTTTTCCTCTCATTGAAATTCTTTGCCTTACAATCATAAGTGAAGTGATTCGGAATTTGTGCATAAGTCAGCGTTTTTGCCAGAGAATGATTTTTCACAATTCGAACCAAGCCAAAAACTGTGAGAGTGCAGCAGTTTCCGATTCAGAACAGCACTAACATGATCATCTTCTTTGTAGTAAAGCATGTGCTGACCTTCTAGATGGAAAGATAACTTTGTAACAGCTGTTGTTCGAAAATTTGTTGGAAACTTTAGAATCCTCCATACAGCTTCAGAAGCTGATACATATCTATAAAAAAAAAAAAACCATAGGTTAATTATGTGAAACGGGTTTGTATATATAACATAAAATTCTTCCAAAGTGTTAAAATGTCCAATTACCTGCAATCGAAGAAGTCTCTAATTTCATTCTTTGGCTTTTCTTGAACATTTTCTCCTTCGTTTACCTCTGATCTGAACTCGTTTTTGTTCCTCTCTCAACATATACACCCATATGATCTTGGCCTTTGTTAATGTATTTGATAAATACTTGATAGATACTGACTGGTTACACCATTCAACATTAATATGAGCTTTGTAACGCACTGACCACTCCTTGTTATAGGGGACAGCATATCTATTGTCACAAGTAAAACCATTCTTCTCGACAAAGTTTGTACTTTGACATCTCCTGTAGAGTGGAAAGCCATCCTTATCAACTTTAGTGATAGGAACATGAGCCTTTGGATAAAAATTTGGAAAATTTTCCATCCACCATACACGGAGAGTTAGGATTTGCAGCACCACATGGACCATGGATCATACAATCCTTTACTACTTCATAGAGTTCCGGTTCTGATTTGGGGTCTGGTATTTCAGCGCATATGATCTTGACAATGCTGTCAGAAGTGGGTAATTTGCTGCTAGGATGCATGAATAGAACAATATGGGCATGTGGAAGACCTTGTTTCTGAAACTCAACTGTGTACATAGCTAAAGGAATAAAAGAAGAGTGTCAGAAACTATTTTTAAAAGTTTTTTAGATAACCCAAACGCCACTGAAAATAGTTGTTAAATCACTAACCTGAAACTGTCTTTCCAAAATGTTCTCCCTTGGTAAAATCCATTATAAGTGCATCAAGTTTGATCTTGAAAACCCGACATACAATGTCGGGCCTGTCATCATACTTTAGGTTTCGGCTATCGAGAAATCTAGTAATCTCAGGCCATTTGGGATTACATGTAAATGTAATGAACAAGTCAGGGAAGCCAAAATGTTTGCATGTAGCCATAGCATCGTAATACAACTTCTGCATATACCTAGGTCCACCGACGAATGAAGCTGGAAGAAGAAGACGCTTTCCTTGGTCAGACATATTAGAATTGCCTGATGCTGCCATTTCTTTCAGACAATCGTATTTCTCCCCTCTTAAATTTGCCTGATTGAATCTAATGTAAGAAAGCCTGTTAGATTCTATGGTTGTGTAAGCATCAACCAAGAACTGTTGAAATAACCTCTTTGAATGTAGGTGTGTATGACTCTCATTTTCCCTCTCTTGAATACGAAATGCAAAGAACTGTCTCAGACTCATATTTTGTGCTTTTCTATTTGTTCAATCCCATGAATACTTTCTGAATTCCTTGTCTGAAACCATCTTCACCATAGGGAAAAAGCAGAGGATACTGTAAAGCCAGATAAGAAACATGAATTTCACTAATTCTTTGTAATTTCCCAGACTTTTCTTCAACAATAATAAACATGAATTTCACTAATTCTTTGTAATTTCCCAGACTTTTCTTCAACAATAATATCTCTCTCTGGCATTTCTGGATGGAAATCACCAGAAATCAAAGCAGCAACTTCAGAAGCTGTTGGCAAGCAATATGTCCTTCCATCTTTCCCAATCCGATCACTTCGAATTCTCATATGCACTATAGCAAATTCGTTACTGTGAAGTCTATCTTTAGCTTGCCTGAAAGCTCCAACATAAGGATTAACCTCATCCAACATTTTCATGATGGGTTCAATGATTTCCTTTCTCAAAGTATTCTTATTCGTCACATTATGAGACTTCTTCCCTTTACTGTCAATGAAAGAATAAAGGGTTAGACTGCTGTTTGGGGTTGTTTTCTATTACAATTAGAAAGGTTAAATTCATATAGACTATAGAGTACAACAAAAGTACCTTAGAATGGAAGCTCGGTTATCTACTTCATTCTCAGTGTCGACGATGTAAAGTTGAGAACATTTAGGATAATCTCCATCTTCAGGTTTTAAACTCCCATCCTATGGTAGTTTGTCCGTGTAGCTGAAACATCTTAGGTCCACGTCCTTTTGGCATTGATCGATCAACCTTTCCACCGAGAGAAGTAAATGCAAATATCATGTTGTAGGGTCTAATATTTGCGCGAAAATATCTGCTAGATTCATCATTGTTTGTTAGCAATCCACGTAAAATTCTGGAGTTTTCTTGAGAAGAGGTATTTTGACTGTTCCTTGCAAATAACACATTGAAAATATGGGTCTCCTAGCATTTCTCCTTTTGTTGAGACGTTCTTCATACCACATAATAGCCCCACATTTGTCACACTTGTAACATGAATCACCATGATCCAGATAAGCTGTAAGAATTTTAAAATTAGGAAATACGAAGGCTAGATTAAAATTGTATTAAAGTATACATTTTATAAATTTAAAATTTGATAGCAATACCACTTTTTTCTTACAATTAGCAACTGAAGATGTGCTAGATGAGCTTTGCTTCTTTTTCTGGACACGTTTTAAATTCTATTCATATCAAATTTTGACTGAGCCAAACTTTCTGTAAACATTGAAACTTCCTTCTCATCCTCGGATGTTTCTTGGCTAGAACAATCTAAGATATGTTCTTGAGAATCATAACCATCTTCTCCTAAATAACAAACAGTAAATTAACATTTGATTTGAAAACAAAACAGATGAAAAAGGTTCACCTACAAAAATAATACCTTCTGAAAGTTCGTAGTGTTGTGGAAATGCATTGAATTGGTCATCTTGTGTTTTTTTAGTTCCTGGTAATTTGCTTCTTGACACTGCATTGGTACAATGATTAAATAAAAATAAGTAGAGCTCTTAATATTTTGAAAATTGAATACGTTACCTTGAGTTTTTGGAACTTTGGCTTTATTTGCTGAAGATTTCTGAGAAACCTTTGAAACCGTTTTCTTCTTGGCATTTTGCTGTGAAAGATTTGTAATTTCAGACAATTGTGATTTTAGCTGAGAAGTCTGGTTTACTGTTGCTGAAATGAACAGAACAAAACTTGCGTTAGATATCATTCTACGTAGTACTTGATCATGGTACTTATTTATATGAATTCTTACATGATACACCAATTCGACTAATTCTTGACCTTTCAGGAATAGGGCTCATAAGGTTTTCCAAATTTGCTCTTTTAGCTGCAAGTTTGTTAACAGTGTTAAAATTTGTTTGAAAGTATATATAGTAGTACATAATGTTTGGTCATGAAATCAAACTTTTTAACCTGAGCAATGTCCATTAACAATGGTAGAGGAAGAAGTCTGATTAGTGTACAGATGAAGATTTAACATTTCCTTGTGTGTTTGTGAGGTCTTGAAACACTCTACTGAGACTACAAAAAAAAGTCCACATTGATAGCACATTGTTATAGCTTGATTTACTGAATTGCAATCGTAGATGAACTTGAAATTTCCGTACTTTATAATAACATTTTATAAACGCTATGATAAAATTTTACTAAGGGAAACGAAAATTAGGTTTTGGAGCCATATTTTTATTAAGAGGGAATGAAATTTTGGTTCTCGAGCCTAACACTTAGAAAAAATTTGGTTCTCGAGCGTAACACTTAGAAAAAATTTGGTTTTGGAGCCTAACACTGTTTTTCTCTCTCTTCACCTTCGAACAAAAGAGATTGATTCCTCTTGCTGTGTTTCTGGTTTTCTCTCATCTTCCTCCCTGTTTACACCGATCCTGCACCGCTTTCCTTCTCCTCCTCCGCTTTTATTACCGCCTCTTATTCACTTGAGGAGAGGCTTCTCCTCTAAACCCTCCAAAACCCCCAAATCTCAAATCCCTAAAAAATTTCCTCTTACTCCACTGTCCGAATTCGCCATTATCGCCGTGAGACCCTCTAAATCTCTTGTACCTCCGTAGGATTTGATTGATTTTTCGTCTCTTGATCTCTGTTAATTGTTTCGGGTTCTCTTTGTGTGTTAATTACGGTTTCTATTCCTTTTCTCGTTCATGTCAATTTCATAGTTTTATCAGCGTGTGTATACAGTTCCAATTTGAGAAAACATTAAATCGATGAAAATGGCTTCCTGCTGGTTCTTGTTGGACTCGCAAACCTTAAATCGATGAAAATATCTTTCATTCGAGCTGTCGTGATTCTTAACAACAGTTACCTAGGGTGTTTTATGCATTTCGATTTTAACGACCTGGGATTCGATGCATCAGATATGGATTTTTTTTGTGGATTTTAACTTCTTATGTTCTCTTCCACTTTAGATTCATCTGTTATATGTTGTTTGTTCTGTCAATCACATGCATGAAAACTATATCTAAAATTGTGGTGTTTTGTTTCCTTATACTCACTCTGGAATTTTCTTTTGCAAGTGTTGATGAACCAATTAACGGGAATCTGAGGCTTTCTTTTGGCTCTTATCACAACACAGGTTTGTACTGTAACTCTATCTTACGGTGCTTGTTAATTTATGTCTTCACTTTGGTTAATGTTCTTGTTTCTTTGTTTGGTCTCATGATTTTTTTGTGATTGTTTATACTGAGAGATTATCTGATGACATGTTATGCAATGATTCTTTATTGTGAATGTTTCTGGATTAATTATATCTGTATGAAATGTTTTAGTATGGTTATGATTGATGCTTTAGTATGGTTATGAAGTTGCTTCTGGTTTTAATTATCTATGTATTCAATTGTAACACTGCAGCGTAAACATGGCCAAGAAGTTATCAAGGAAAATCAGAAGTGCATGTTCATGCACAACAAAAAATGATCATTTAAAAAAAAAATCATTATTTTTAATATTTGCATCAATTATAAATGATGCAAACGACTTTTGAATCACTTAAATAAATGACTCTGAATGTGATGATGCAAATTATTTGCATCATTTTATTAGTAACCGATGTAAATATTAATCATATTTACATCGATTATTATAATCGATGTAAATATGTATCAATTGTAAAAAATGATGTTAATTTTTACATCAATTTATTAAATGATGTTAGTACTAGTGTCAATTAAAATAATTGATTTTAATTATTTATTTCACTTATTACTAACTGATGTAATATTTGTATGATTTAGTACTTTTAATTATTGTATCATTTACGATTAGTGATTTGAAATATTATTATCACTTGTATATAATTGATGTAAAATTAGTATTTATTTTTTAATAATTGATTTAACATAATTGTTAAAATATATAATAATAAAGAATTTATTTTACTAATTCTACAATTAATTTGTAAAATTTTTTTTGATATTAATAAAGATCTTGATAACAGAATTACGATTTTAATTGTTTTTATTGGAAAAAAATATTTTTAATATTAGATCTTGATAACAGAATAAAATATTAAATATAACTTTTTAATACATCCAAATAAAAATGAACTTTCATTTACGAAAATGAAAAAAAATCACAATCAAACCCAATTATTATAGACCTAAATTATCAATATTCTTGTTTTTTTTCATGTTTCTTCATTTATCTTCATTCATCTTCATTCCATCTTCATTCCATCTTCATTCCATCCTCCACTTGTAGAATAAAGATCATCTGAAATATATCATCATACTTAAATATATTTCTATCCTACAAAAATTGAAAATAAAAAATATTAAATAACAATTCTCATTTGAATCATAATAAACATTCAAAAAGTATAGATTGCATAAATTGTGAAATACCTTTATTTCATTTTCTCCAAATTATAAGAAAACATATTCTTCATCATGATTATTATTTGCATCTCTCCATGATCTTGAAGTTTACCACCATGGCTTTACACTTCTTTTAACCCATTAAAAGTTGTTATGAGTATGAAAACTATTTCATATAACATAAAAAATGTATATATGAGATATATATGAGAGAAAATGGTTTTAGAAGATGATTAAAAGATACCAATAATCACATCTGTGGATGGTGGAGATGAAGATGATTGTGGCCTGGTGAGAAAATTGTGAGTGAATATAAAAGAATGTAACTAATTAATTTTTGAGATATTGAAAATATCCCTATATTTATGGAACAAAATCTATTGTATATATATATTTGTATTTTTAATGGCATATAATTTTATTTAAAAAAAGAGGTATTAAATATGAAATTAACTACTAGTATTTAATTGTGGCAAAAATTTTGCATAATTATAATATTTTTTATTTTTATTATACTAAAAACGTGTGTGTATATATATATATATATCATTTCTATAATTTATGCAAGTTAGTTTTATTTAGTGTCAATATTTTTAACTGATACAAATTAAAATAAGATAATATCACTTTTTATTTAATTGGTGTTAAAGAGAAAAAATAGTTACATTATTTTACAAAATTGAAGTTAATTTTCATAATTATTTTTTTATAGTATTACTATTTTGTATTAGCATCACTTTTATTTTGATGTAAATTATTGAATTGATGCTAAACTAATTAAGAATAACATTATAATTTAAAATAATTAAATTTAAATAATTTAAAACATCAAATAACATATGTTTATTTCATATATAAATAATTAATTTAAGATAACATCACTTAAATTATTTGAGATACAATTTCAGTGATTTAATTTATTAATTTTGTAGTGAGTATATAATAATTAAAAACATGTAATATATCACTTCATCTAATGATGTAAATTAGTTTTATTTACATCAAATATTTTAACTGATGCAAATTAAGATAAAATAACATCATTTTTTATTTAAATGATGCTAAAGAAACAAAATATTTACATCAATTTGAACAATTGAGGTTAATTTACATAATTATTTTAATGGTAACTACAAAATATTATTAGCATCAATTTTTATTGATATAAAATTTGTATCAATTTAATAAGTGATGTTAACCACAAAAATAAATACATCATTTATTTAATTGATATAATTTTTTTAAATAGTATCAATTGTGTTAAAATGATACAAATTATAACTATTTAGCATCAATTTATTGAAATGATGCTAAGTTAGTCAATAATAATATCACTTATCATAATTGATGCTAAATTATTTATATTTGTCTCACTTGTAAATAAGTAATTTAAAATTGTATCACTTTATATTGTGATACAATTTAAGTGATTTAATTCACTCTTTTTTGTAGTGATGGATGTCAAAGGAGGGAAGCGTGTTGTTGCAGAAGGACGTGTGCATTCAACCGATCCACGGAAAATGGTCCACTGTGTTCCCTTGGGGCCTAATGCAGCTAGTGTGGGTGATGTAGTGAAGGTAGATGATGCAGTAGTTTGGAGGCAATCAGATGAAATGGTGATTATTAAAGATGCACATGGTTCACCTATTGCATGGCCATTGGATAAATTGGTCTTCTATTGATAAATTTCAAATTTATCACAACTGGGGTAAGTGTTGTATATAATGCTGATGCTTTTGTATTACATTTAACTGCGGTTATCAGAAACTGATGTGAAAATTGTTGATTGTTGCAGGTAATGAAGAAACTTTGGTCCAGGTTAGCTAGTTTTTTTATAATTAAGACTAGACTACCTAATGAACTTTAACTTATCGTATTTTCGTGCTGTGAGACTTTGTTATGTATGCTGGATGAATCTTTACACTTGACTGTTATGTTTGGTGGTTAATCTCAGACTTATGTTATGAATGACTTAATTTCTATATAACATGTTTCTTTTTTTACATTATATATGCAGAATAGTGTATTTTTAGTGAAAAAAGTGTATTATGACAGAATAATAGATAGCTTGTTGAAATAATAATAACAAAACAAAAATGCTATATTCGAATACCATAGCAATGTTTTAGTAAGAGAAAAAAGCTATAGAAAACTAAATATACCATAGCAATAAACGTTAGCACTCGAATAATGTTACACAGCATAATTAAACGCTATAAAAAAAATTATAGCGTTTAAGGACGGTATTACAGCATTCGGTAAAGCTACAGTAAAGTGTATTACCACAATAGGAATTGCTATTGTAGGATGAAGTATCATAGCATGAAATATGAATTGTAAAATTTTTTCCACGAAAATATGAAGTGCTATGAAAAAACAAATAACAACTGTTCGTTAATGCTATGATATAAGAACATATCACAGCATACAAAAATTGTGCTATCGTATGGATCACACCTACCATAGCAGCGGCGGATATAGCATTTATTAAAACGCTATGTATTACATATTATAGCATTTTTTGCGCGCTAACAATGTGAACTTTTTTTGTAGTGTGAATATAGATCTCACAGGGACTGTGTTGTTCCCATTTTTGAATGAAACTCTGAAGACAAATTTTCGGCATTACCAACTGATCTGTTAGGTTTTTTCATCTGTTTAAACCCTTCATCAGCTTTTCTTTTCGTTCTTGCAAATGATGGATAAGAGATAGGAGATGACTGATCCGAGATGTGTTTTTTCTTATTGATAGGTTTAGTATCGTGTAATTTTGTTCTAAGCAAGTTATTTGTTTAGGTATTTTGAGATATATCGTATGGAATATCTCAACAATACGATATTAGTTTATATGAAGGGTATATTAAACACTTTTGCAGGCTATAATATAATTATAAGAAATTGCAATAAATTCTGTCTGATTTCATACTAATTTTGAACTTAATATCTAATTTGTATTACGCATACATTAACTCCGGATACATTAATGATGTCATTCCTTGCAAGGTTTATTACACAAAGTATAGTGTTTCATTTCTCATATTCTTTCTTATTTTGCAGGTCAATAAGGAAAGTTTAATATCATGATCGCTCATATTCTTAATAAGGTAATAAATACGATCCTTTTAATGTTAAACTATTTATAATGAACTTAATTAAAAATTAAATTTATATTCAATCAATATTTGAAATAAAAGAAAAGACTTTTAAAAAGCTAATAGTTGATATTATTTTATTAAACCTATAATTTAAATCATATTGTTTGCACATTCTTTTGGCCCAAGTATATTGTTTATACTTTGGGCTATTATTTTCATTTTATAATTTCATCATTTTCTATATTTCAACCCAAACTAATATATTTGCATTTCATTGTTTTCTAAATTCTTTGGGCTATTAAGTGATACATTGGGTTATTAAGTTATTTATTCGGTTATTGGAGATCTGAATATAAAAGAAAACATAATCCTTTGGGTTGTTAAATTAATTTGGGCCACAAAAACCAATACAGAATACTAAGGTGGATAATCTCTTGGCCCAACTATTCTAATCACACAGACCGAGAACGAAAAGTCAAAATTCGATTTCTCTAGATGTCTCCGTCGAGTTCTCTCGAGCTCTCCGCTCAGTAATCTTCGTGATTGGTACTGCATCCTTTGTATATTCTGTTTTAATTTCTGCTAATACATTTAATACCATCTTTTATATTTCCGATTATATTATATCAATATCTCATACACATTGTGTTGTTTTTTCTTAATTTCGGACGAAGGAGAAGTTGTTGAATCACTCGTTTGTTGCATGTATATGGGAAGCTCGAGTTTTGCAGACTCCGGATTCTTCAATTTGTAAGGTCGATCTTCCTTTTCTTAGAGATTGATATTGTTGAGTTTGATTTAGATCTTGCCAATATGAATATTGTAATCCATCCCTGTTCATAGATTTTGTATTTAACTTTCATAGGTTTGATAATTAAAATTCTACGTACAGATCTATGTAGAGTTGTTTCATTTCTTAGCAGTCCTTGATATCTTTTTCTTGTTCTCAATATTCTTATATCTTATAAATGGTGATCTTTTCAGGTCAATGCAGTGAAGTTCAATGAAGCTGTAGTTGTATCCGCTGAGTTTGGTCGTTCGCTACATGTATTAGACATGAGATTGAACTGTATTGAGCCGTTCAGGTTTTGCTCCTTTCTTTTTACACTGTTCCAAATCTCTGATTACTTATACGAAAACTCTTAATCATTTTTGGTTTTGTTGATAACTGCCTAAGATTAGAATGTTTCTTGTCTTCTCTTGTGCTTAGGTTGTAGCCGTTAGTGATAAAATTGTTAAAGGTTCGACTCAGCTGGATCAAATCGTCCTTGAATTCGAAGTTATATTAAGATAGCGACCTCTCTTACTGATTGTGTTTATGGTTAAAGGTTGATTAATCAAGAAAGTCCCTTTTAAGTCGAATCTTTTTAATCCAGAATCAATCAGAAGTTGGTGATTTAGTAAAGCTATTTTTTTTCTATCGTCTATCGTTGTTTGTCTCTGCTCATAGTAACATGAAGGATTTGAATGTTTCTTGTCTTCTCTTGTGCTTAGGTTGTAGCCGTTAGTGATGAAAGTGTTTTAGACATGACTTAATAGTTATATAATCGGTCTTGAATTAGAAGTTATATTAAAATATTGATCTCTCTTACTGATTGTGTTTATTGTTAAACAGAAGTTGGATTTTAGTGAAGCTATGTTTTTTTTTTTAATCGTATTATATCTTGTTTCATTACAGCTCATCTCAAGGAATCGACCAAACTGTATATCGTTACCATTGGATGGAAACTGTGTTTTTACTTGTTTCATTTCTTATATAGCAGATTGCTCAATCCGCTTCAGTGACATTACCCCCTCGACTTCATTTAATAAGGTACTGACTTTGTGTAATGAAAGTAAATTAAGTTGGTAGAGTAATAGGTGGAAGATTATATAGATGAGACTCAGCTAAAATATTAAAAAATCAATTGATGAACTTAAGTAGAATATCACGAAACTGAATCAAAAATAAAACCAACATAAAACCAAAATGAAAACAGAAAGCATAGAAAATCCTAGAATAAAACCAAAACCATAGGAAGTTCCAAATAAAAGACATGTATATTCATTCATCCTTCTTGCATGAGAGCTCATCTTTCGCTTCGTTCACCAACTTGACAATTGTAGACCTTGCCTTCTTAGTAACAGAAGATTGATCGGAAATTATTCTTTTTGAAGAGGGAGTAACAATGTGGCTAGTATCAGATTCCTCTGTGTCTTGGCTGCCTTTCAACATCAGTGGCTACAAAATTAAAACATCTCCGTGTTTTATTATTTTTTTGACATAGAAATCTTCAAGAAAACTATACATGTAGGTTCACAAAATACAAAATACAAATTACTTGGTCAGAAGATATCATTTCCGAAGATTTCAACTGAATATTGGATTCTTCCTTATATTCAGATTCAATAATTCCATGTGTTGTCATAATTTTGACAACTTTGAAAGTGTCATGTCCTCCATTCAAATTTTCTTTTTGCAAGAGTACACCAAATTCAAAGTTTTCCCCACCAATGCCTGAATAGCAGGAGGCAAATCATCTGGATCTTCAATCTAAGTAAAAGAAGCAAAAGATACTTTTAGCAATCGGAAGTTATGTTTTCTAATTAAATATCATATTTATAGTAAGATTCTAAGGTACGACCAAGTATTGTTTATTTTAAAAAATATGAAAATTACCTCATCAGTGTTTCCTTGGAGAAGATGAGAGGCTTTTTCTTTGACAATTTCAAATGCTAATGTATCAAATAACATCAACTTGGTCTCTTCTGATTCATCCTTGACTTTGAGATGAAGCTTGTACCTTAAAAACCACCAAACATACACATTAACGTCATCTAGATATAGAAAACACTAAAACTGTAAATGAAATAATTAAATCTTACTTTGCAACAACATCAGTAACATGTTGGTGACAGAATTCACACCACCACTTAGGCTCTGGCTGAATTTTGACAACTTCAGTCTCCCCCACTATAGACTTGAACACTTTTATGTGTCCTTTTTTATTGCAACTGATGTAATACCAGCCCCAATCACTGTCAATTTCAGTAATTTGGCACTGAATCTTAGCTCTTCCAACCTAAGAAAGACAACAATAGAAATTTCATTAACAAAATAATAGGTTATATGAATATAAGGTTAACTCTCCACAAAAACATATCGTTACCTCAGTTTTGGAGATCATCTCAAGAATTGGAGTGATCTCACATTCATTCCAATTGTCATTCTTTATCCCCTTAGATGACACTGGTTTGTTATCCAAAAGAGCTAAAAAAAGTCCATCACTTGGTAACCTACATGAATTTACATATAAATTCATATATTAGATTCATATGTTACAAACGTAAAGAAAATATCATTACTAACTACACACGTTTTTTACTTATAAAAAATAGTTATATGTGTTTACTTATAAAAAAAATTAAGCGACTTATATAGAGTCAGATAACAAACCTGTCAATGAAGTTTTCAACTTCATGATACTTTTGATTAATCTCCACAGTAGTTGCATTGAAAGCATTGGAAATGCTTTTCACACCTTTCCAGATTGAAATATACATGTTAGGTCGTTAAGATAATTACATATGACAAATTATAAATTGAGAATATTGTTCGTACCTATGAATTCTCTGATTTTGGCAAATCAGATCAAACATATGATCCTCTCATCTCCTGCTTGCTGAGATGATTGAAAGACCTTCTCAGCAAAGGAACCACATAGTGTACATCCACTACGAAAATCCCTGTAAAATGAAGTCTTATTTATACACAGTTTACAACAAAACTCGATATCAAAAACCTATTAAGTGTAGTTTTTCTTACGTGGCATCTCTGAGTTCAAACTCAAGCTTCTCTGTCGGTTTGTTCAAAACCTCAAGTTCGATTAAATCACCGACACTCACAACCTGGCCAAGAATATCTACAAATGAAAATGAAGAGTTAATCTTATAAATAAGTTTAAAGATGTGCAACATTGATTGTTAAAAAATTTACAACAAATCTTTATAGGATAAACTTACCAGACAAAACACTCTGGTCTTGTTCTCCCTCATGTATTGAAAGAAAACTCGGGAATGACAAATAAAGGTTATTTGACAGATTTTCCGAGTTTGAAACGAAGGTTTCTTTCACAAACCCGATCTTGTAGGCGTGATCAGTTGGCTTGTATTGGCCGGTCGAATGACTAATACTGAAGTTTTGAATGAACTTCCATTGTCCTTTGGCCAAATATTTCTCATAGTGCACAACATCAAGTTTTTTTATGGATGCATGAATTTTAGTACTCTGTGATAGTTAAAAAACATGTGTTAGTAAAGATACCACTTCAATTAGAGAGAAATAATAATTCGTTTTGCTTAAACTGACCTCTTCATCAGCAAGCACCAACTCGAGTGTTTCGCCTGCAGAAGCACTGTAGTTTTTCCATGTGTGTAGGATCTTGACTCGAATTATCCATGATGTTTTGAATGGTTTGATCTTAGAGAGAAGGGTTACTTTCATCTCGTTAGACATTTTTTAGGTTTTGGTGTCGATTGTTTTTGGAAGGTGGTGGAAAAAGCTATGATATGTATTGTATATATAAGGGGAAAAGGCGTAGGTTTAGTTTAGGTCTTTTTTGATATAGCAATTAATTAGTTACATAAACTCAGGGAAGATTTGTAATCTATTGTATATGTAAGTAACTTTATTAGGAATTTAAATCTTACCAATTTTAGAATGTAATATATAGTATCCGAAATTGAGGAGGATTCGATATCTTAACAATTAACAACCAATTAATTAATAAATTAATGCTTTTCGAGATTTTAGGAATTCGTGGGCAATAAGTTTAGTTTTCGGATAAAAGGTTTTTTATTTGTATATTAGATTTGATACAGTATTAATTAGTTTAGTAAGATAAGAAAGTTGTTTGATTGATTACGATTTTGTAGATAATTATGGAAGAATATTCTGATTTTTATTGTTATTGTTAGGTTTGTTAGGAAATCTAATATTCACCATAATGATACGCGTGATTATGTAAGATCCGCGTGTGTATCCGTTGCACATACGGGTCGGGTCGAGTCAAGTGAGTTAACTCAGTTATTGTTTCACGTTTTTGACCCCTTTTATACCTATTGCCAAACAGATTTACTTAAAGAAACCAATGGCATAAACTGTAATTAAAAGGTTTTTTTAAGTATTTCAAAAAATGTATCTCCCAAATAATAATAGTAAGATGAAGAAGAGAACCGTTTTGTTAATTAATTATTTTATGGATTCCTGAGATCCATAAAGCAACATATGTTCATCGCTTAATTGTTTAGTAATTAGACACACAATTCGTTGCATGTTTGCTGCGTCATAATCATTGACATAGCTATGCTATATTATTTTAGTGTTTCTGTTATATGGTTCTTTGTTCAAATTATAATATATATGTTTTTGCTTTCATATATCGGATTTGAATTTCTCATCAGTTTATTATTTTTCTTTTATCATGTTTAATTGCTTGAAAATCATGACTTGATCAAACGAAGACCGATTGGAAGTTTATTTTCGATAACCAGGACTTCAATCTTTTGAGATAAGTTGAGATAAGTCCTCTTACCTACTTTCCATTATTGGGATTTTAATCGAATCATGATTATCGTTTCAAGTTTCATCATGTTTCTATGATTAATTAGATACCATGAACGTTATGTTGATTTTTCTATTACTGGAATAGATCAGCTTACGCTTTATTATTAGTGAAATCTTATTTCTTTGTCTAATAAGAGATCGTTACATGGTTATTAATTTAGATGATAATTCATTATGATAAAAGCGTGAAAAGTATCAGTCATGTTGAGACTTATGTATCATTATTGTATTCATTTATGTCTCCCCATTTAAATTCTTGAGTATTGATAGAGGATTAATGGTTTGGTTTAATAAAGCCGGTTTAAATAATTGATTTGAGTTTGTTTAGTATTGATAGAAAACCATTGGTTTATTGGTGGGTTATTTTATTCGATTCATGTTAAAGATCTATTTATAACAGTTTCATTTATGCATAAACGGTTTGTATATTAATAATTAATTTAACTGTTTTGTGGAAAATGGAATTTTGGTAGCTTGATTAATTAATTGATTGTGATCGTTACTGGTTATTCCGTTTGCAATCATTCTTAGCATGTATAGAATATCACGTTAAGTTAAAATAATACAAACTTGCTTATGTATCTACGTGTTACATATATGTTGGAAAGTAACTAGCGCTGGGTTGCGGGTCAGATCCACCCCGCCTGACCCGCCCTGCCGCGGGTCGGAGTCAAATTTACATGTTTAAAATATATCTGCATGACCTGCAAACATTGATTTGAAAAACCGCATCCGCCCCGCACTATTCAAGCGGGTTGGCGGTTACCCGCGGTTATCCGCCAGATTTGCACAAAAAAAAAACGATCGAACTCACAAAAAAAATTAAAGAGTCTGATGCAAGCAATGAGATAAGTTCCAACAAACATATATATGACAATTAACTTATGTTTCAACAAACAACAAACACCAAACAAACATAAAACCATAAGTTTAAACACCAAACAAACATAATGTCCAAACTGAGATTATCCAAATTAAAAACAAATTACAAAGAGGGTTTCCTTTCGTCTTCTTCTTATCATTTGGTGGAGTTTCTCCCTTCACCTAATTGGTAAATGCAATAGTACTATAGTAGTAAGCAAATGACTCTAATGAATGTAAACAAGTAGAATGAAGGCTCTACACTCTAGTAAATAATTCAGAGATAAGAAAATAACTTACAAATTACGATGTTGAAGCAAACGATTCCACCGAAGGCAAACTCTCAAATTCACCATTGGATTCAGCAAGTTCTGAGTCTGTCCATTAGAGCAATAATTAATAATACTGTAACTATGGAATTATAAGTGAAACAAGAGAAATTGGTGACTTACCATTGTCATATGGTTCAAAACCACGAAGCCAATTACGAGCGTAGATCAAGGCTTGTACATTCCGTGGGATAAGAGAACTCCGATACTTGTTTAAAACTCGTGAGCCAGTACTGAAGGAGGACTCAGATGCTACTGTTGTTATAGGAATGCTTAGAAGATCCGAAGCCATTGTAGCCAACACCCCAAAGCGATGAGCATTCTCCTTCCAATAAGACAACACATCTAAATTTGCATAGATCATCATGTCGGCTGCTGGTTCTTCCAAATACATATCCGATGAAGATTTCCCACTAGCATTCACATTTCTCTTACGGAAGTTGTGGAACTCCTACATCAAAGCAAACAAATATGCAACGTGTAAGAATAAAAATAGACTAACTCATCAATAAAACTAAATATATAGTGCGACACTTACCTCATACAGATTGTTTTGGGATGATTCAACACCACCCGCTGGTTCTTCTACATCTTGTCCGGCTGAGGGAGGGGTTTCAGCTTCTGGCCTACAATAGGCTTTGTAAAGCATCTTGAGTTTTTCTACCACATGCTCCACCTTTTGTTGACAAGTACTCTCATCCAGATTTGAGAAACAAAACTCTAGTAGTGATAACTTAAACCTATGATCCAGAACTGCTGCCATTGCAAGAATCTCATTGTACTCATGCCAATACTTATCAGATTTAGCTTTCATACCCTTAACCATCTCCACAATAACGTCTTCTTCACTGTTCTCATGGGTTTTCAGCCAATGCTCGATCTTGTAAACTTGCATAAAGTAGAGGTTGGAGGTCGGATAAGTTGATCCCGAAATCAGATTGGTTATCTCATCAAACGGTTGCAACAGCTCACAGATTTGAACGCCCAGATTCCACTCTATTCTCGTGGGTAGAAGCATGTAGCTAGGATCAATGCCTTGATAACTATCAAATGCATAACGGTATTTGATAGCTCTATCAAGCATTTTAAATGTTGAGTTCCAACGGGTTGGTACATCTAATGTCAAACCCGCCTTCTGATCAATCCCAGCAGAATCCACACAGCTTGTAAACAATTTACGATGACCCTCTGAAGCTTGAACATATTTGATACTATTGCAGATTTTTTCTAAAGCATCACCCAGCACCTTTAACCCTGCTTGAACAATCGAATTTAAAATGTAGGCAGAGCATCTTACATGGAAGAACTCTCCACCACATAGTAAATCGTTTTGTATTACAAGCTGCCTCTTCAAAATTGTTGGGGTCGAAATCCCCTCCTCGAAGATTGACGGAACGAGAAGTCAAGATCGAGATCAAATGGAACTTATCCTGAACATGGAACGGACGAGCTAAGGCAAACTGCCCACGACGCGTCCAAGACATGAACCGGCGGCTGGGATAAGGCCAGCCGCCGGGTCTTCATCGTCCACGACCGGCGGCTGGGATAAGGCCAGCCGCCGGGTCTACTTGATCCACGGCCGGCGACTGGGATAAGGCCAGCCATCGGGTCTTCATCGTCCACGGCCGGCGGCTGGGATAAGGCCAGCCGCCGGGTCTTCATCGTCCACGGCCGGCGGCTGGGATAAGGCCAGCCGCCGGGTCTTCATCGTCCACGACCGGCGGCTGGGATAAGGCCAGCCGCCGGGTCTACTTGATCCGTCAACCGACGGCTGGGATAAGGCCAGCCGCCGGGTCTTCTTGATCCATCAACCGGCGGCTGGGATAAGGCCAGCCGCCGGGTCCTCATGATGTACCAACCGGCGGCTGGGATAAGGCCAGCTGCCGGGTCTTTCGTCATATGCCCACGATCATTTCTCAAGTCAAGACTCATTATCCGAACATCGTCCAGTCGACCGACCGTCAAACATAACTCTAAGCCCGGACTGACTCGAAGACCGTCCATTGCATGTTCTGACTCTAAAAACGTCCATAAACATTCCCCGAAACCGTGACGGACATTCTGCCGTCCTGGACCAGTCGCCGAGCACACGAGCCAAAGGAACCGACAGCGGCCATCAATACTGAAACGGCGGCGGCTGGAAGTTCAAACAAAAAACGGGCGGTTCAAATCTCAGAAGTCGTAAAACGCTCGGAACACTGTTCACGCGGGAAAAACCGTTGAAAACACTATTCATCCCGAAACAAAGTTAACCGAAAATCGAATTGAGCCTAAACAGAAATTCGGATTACTATTCACCGGTTTACTATTCACGGTTCACTATTCATCGGCGGACCGGATTTGGATCAGAATGCGCGGATGGATCACGGAAGACTCTCGGGCCGGATATCGGGCCCAAAAAGCTTAGGTCGGCGGCTGGAAAGGAAAGACAAGGTCCCACATCGGAAATCTGAAGTCTTAGCCTCCTAGGATTGTCAGTATATATATGTACGCTCATGTAAGGGTTAGATCCATCCCAAATCCGAGTATTAGGAGTTTTAGCAATTTAAGACTATTCAGCTTTTGCTAATTTCCCTTGTACTTTCGGAAAATATCAATAAAAATCTCTCTTTCTACATTTTCGGTCCTTTAGTTCTTTTAAATAGAATTTTCAAGCCCCCATAAAATATCAGTATTGACAGTGTGAGTTTCGACTCTCACAGTTTGGCACCGTCTGTGGGGACGAGAAATATTCTTAACCCTAAGAACGAAAAGGATACGAAACGAAGACGATGACCAGAAGAACCGACGATATCACCAACCAACCAGCCGCAGCCGCCACGGGAACGACCGGAACGGGAATTCCAGCCATCAACACATCGGCGGCCGGGACCGGAGCAACTGCCGCCGGGACATCCGCCGACGGAGCGATCGGGATAACCGGGACCTCCGCCAGTGCACTCACCCGATTCGGAATGCCGATCGAGGACCCGATCATCACGGAAACGGCCAACGCCGCCCCAGAGATCGCGGCGATCACCGAGCTGAGGAACATGGTAGCTGAAATCGTAGAACGACAAAACAGACAAGAAAGAACGGCCACGCAGGAAAGAGCAGCTTCCCAGGAGCTGACGCGTGGCCCCCGAGCTTTCGAAGCAAGACGCCTTATCTTCACCCCGCGAGCGGATCCCCCGGGCCGTCAGAATCCGATGAGCAGACCCCAATCGGAACAAGGAGAGAACCATCGGCACCACCTCCGCTGCACCGGAAAAGCGCCGCTAGGCGAAC
Organism: Isatis tinctoria; assembly: GCA_010577795.1. Taxonomy (NCBI): domain Eukaryota; kingdom Viridiplantae; phylum Streptophyta; class Magnoliopsida; order Brassicales; family Brassicaceae; genus Isatis; species Isatis tinctoria. The sequence continues at coordinate 18,108,319 of CM021245.1, read as the reverse complement.
CGCCGAACGGCCAACTTCCACGGTGACCAACGGTGAAAACCCGAGAGACACCGCAAACGGAGACAACAGGGAGGAAAACGAAACCGGCGACGAACCTGGAGGTCTAAACGCGGACGAGGAAGAGCTCCGATGGATCGAAGAGCAGGAAAAGGCGGAACGAGAGGCCCGAGCTAACCAATCCGCTAGCCGAAGGAATGAGTTGGACGAGCTCCGTGCTCGTTTGGAACTCACCACAAAGGGCCATGGAATAAGTGGACTCGACCAGGATTCGACGAGAACGCCTTCTGTACCTTCCACAAGACGAAAGGCCACTCAACCGAAAACTGCAGGACTGTCGGAAGAAGGCTCGCGGCAAAGCTATTAGCCGGGGAACTCAGGAACGGAGTGACTCTCGAGAGTCTCGGAGCTATCGAAGCAGATGTTGGTGCCCCGGACGGACGACCTAACTGGGAACATCCCGAAAGGCCCGACGAGGATACCCCCAAACGGGGAAGGAGACCGAACGGAGACGACTCGGCCGCCAATCGCAGGAGAATCCACATGATCATCGGAGGATCTCACTACTGTCGAGACACAGTGGCCTCGCCTTTCACCCGCGAAAGCCGATCACCGAAAACGATGACCGGATCGCCTTTCACGGAAAAAGATGCTGAAGGCCTCGACCAACCTCACGACGACCCACTGGTGGTAGAACAGGACATCAACGACCATGACGTCTCCCGGGTCTTGATCGACACCGGAAGTTCGGTGGACGTCATCTTTCGGGAGACACTTCAAAGGATGAAAGTCGATCCGTCAATGATAAAGCCCAATCCGAGGTCGCTCACGGATTCTCTGGCGAAGTCACGATGACGGACGGAACAATCCAGCTCCCGGTTCGTGCCGGTGGAATCACGAAAATCGTTAACTTCGTGGTGGCAAACCACCCCGCAACCTATAACGTGATAATGGGAACTCCCTGGATCAATTCAATGCGAGCGATCCCGTCAACATACCATCTCTGCCTGAAGTTCCCGACACCAAACGGAATCAAGACCATTTGGGGAAATCAGAAGGAGGCTCGGATCTGTTTTCTGGCAGAACACAAGCTCCGGAATCCGACCATCCCACGGAGAGAGAACCCGAATATGAAGAATGAAGACGAAGTCCCTGAACTTGATCCCTTTTCGCGAAGGGTACGTAGGCAGCTCGCTTAAAAAACGAGTTCAGTTGCCCCTCTCCTTAAAAAAGGGGGGGAGTGGGTCCGTATATACATACTCCCAAATTTTCGTAAACAAATCAAGGAGATGGACATTGGGACTTAGCATCTCATAATACATCCAAAGTTTGAAAAAGTTCCCGAAAACACCGTTCTGACAAACATCAAGACTTAGCATCTTGAAACTTGATCCGGAGAACGGATGGATCCAAAAAAAACCCGCCGAAAATGAACATTGAGACTTAGTATCTCATAACACATTTTTAACTCGAACTTAAAATCGGATAAACATCGAGACTTAGCATCTCGTAACTTATCCACGACCGCCAACCGATCAAGGATATTTCTCCCAAATACTTAAATCCTTTACAACAAATCCGTCTGTTGCAGACCACAACAAGACCGTCTTTTTAACCATGGTTCTCTCGACATCCCGCAGAGGATAAGACTAGCGCGATATACAAATTCCGGATTAACATCCGAAGGGCGTAACCTGACATCCCGCGATCCTGCAGGAAGCGCTCAAGACGATGTTCTGAATAGTTTACTTTCACTAGCGCTTCGCATAGGCAAATAGTGCGAAGCGTAGGACACAAAGTAAACTCTTTAAACCCAGTAAAGCGCCTGACATGGAACACTGGTCAAAGACATCTCGAGAACGCAGTATCAAACGGCTCTGATGCAAGATCTTAAAAGCGTTCAGTCGAAAGAGGGATCTGAACGAGCTTTGTCCCCTGCGACAACAAAAGACTGCATTAAACCCAGGAAATACTCGCAAGGATGACCTGGTCAAAAGTCGAGTGTCCGAGATAACACTCCAACACAATACCAATCAATTCTGAAACGGGCCAGCCGCCCGTCCTCCGTAAAGAGACGGGCCAGCCGCCCTCACACTACAAAATGGGTCAGCCGCCCGTCCTCCGTAGAGAGACGGGCCAGCCGCCCTTCACTCTACAAAACGGGCAGCCGCCCGTCCTCCGTAGAGAGACGGGCCATCCGCCCTTCGTTCAACAAAATGGGCCAGCCGTCCGGACAGCGGGCCAGCCGTCCTTCACACTACAAAACGGGCCAGCCGCCCATCCTCCGTAGAGAGACGGGCCAGCCGCCCTTCACTCTACAAAATGGGCCAGCCGCCCTCTTGGAAGAGAGACATACCGGCCGCCCATCTTCTCCTTTATCAAGACTATAAAAGCGAAGCAAGCAAAGAAGTCCATAACAACTAAAGGTAAAAGCAGATAGATAATAAATCTCCATGAAAGGAGATATAAGAGATCAAGTTCGGTTGACAAAGCAAATACAATAAGGGTCGAAAGACCCAAACATAGCAGAAACAGAAAATACAAGGCCAAAGCCTAATCATATTCCACAAGAGGAGTAGGAGCTCTGTAGTCCAAAGCCTCAGCATCCGGGGACTGGCACGGAGAAACCGGAGAGCATACCAAGTAGCTATCAAGGGCAGTAGCAGCTCGATCGTAGGAGCCAACCCAACCTCCTCCTTTGAGCCGCTCCAACGAAGCCTCCAGTTTTCCCTCCTCCTCCTCGACCTTGGATTTCCGGATTTAATATCCCGGACTAGATCAAGGTTCGAGCTGACCTCAGTCAAGGCAGTCTCGCCATATTTCGCCTGACGCATCGGCGCGGGAGCTGCTTTAGCACCCTCAATTCGGAGACAATACATCTCCACCAACTTCCAGCGGCTTTGCTTAAGCGCCAGCTCCATCTTCCGCTCAGCCTCCGCGAGCGCCTTCTTGAGCTCCTTTTTCGATCTCTTCTCCGCATTCCGAAGCTTGACTTCCAGGCCTTGATCTTTTTGTCCTTCTTTCGGGACTCTTTCTCTGAGGCCTCTAAGGCAACCTGGGTCGCATGAGCTCGAGTGGCAACCTGGGTCGCATGAGCCTGAGTGGCGACCTGAATCAAAGAAAAGCAAATATCAGCAAAGACCAAACTGCGTCAAAACAAATCTAAAGGAAGAAAGAGTTACCATCATAAGGCCAGAGGATAAGTCTCCGTAAGCCACCGAACGATCGAACGGAACAGCGGAGGCCGGAGCCAACCCTCCGAAGTAGTCCACGACCTTCACGGACTCAGATGGATCTCCTCCCGCCACCTTGCGAGCGTCAAAAAGGAGACCAGGGCAGACGCCTCGACCGTCCGAGCCACTTTGCCCTTCCTCGGACGATCCGGGCTGTTGGAAGCTCCATTCCCTTTATCCGCCACAGCAGCGCAACCAGAGCCCTGGGGAGCGACTATCTGTCCCTCAGGCCAGCCGTTACCTTGGAAATCCGACCCGGATGGTAGAACAAAACCGAACGCCAGGTCGAACTCAGCCGCCTCTCCAGACGGTCCGGCTTCACCATACTTTTGCTGGCGATACTTCCAAACACCCTCCATGCCGGGGTATGTCGCCATTGGATCAACAAAGTCAGGACCCTTCGGAGGAGCGCGCCCTTCTAAAATATCTTTGGCGTCCAGAAAACGGCGCCAGAGATCAGGACACTCCCAATCGATCTTCTTCTTGTCAACTTCTACAACGATATCCTCAAATCCAGAAACTCTAGGAGCAAAGGGATCACGAACTAAAAGAAGAGAAGAAAAGATGAAAAGTTGTGAGAAATGAAGTTATATATGAAGAATGAAACAAGGAATGAAGGCTATTTATAGAGAAAATTCACAAAAAGACGAAACGCTTACGTGGCAAACTCCACTCGGTCCTAACCGAGCCGCCGAAGTCGGAACCAACCGTGAGCGGGCTGCGCTTCACGTAGAAAAACTGATCCCGTGAAGCTTTACAGTTACTGAAGGCCGGTATAGAAACGCTTCACATGCTTCCGAACGTTGACCGAGCAGAAGAAATCTGATTTAGAAATTTTCCTCAACGAAAAGAAATTCCGTACAAGATCACCCTCCAACTTGATCCCGCATTCGGCACAATGGACCACGAGTCCCATCAAAATCCTCATAGCGGATGGGGCAAGTTGAGAGATTGCAACCCCATATAACTCGAGAAATTCGAAGATAGCTCCTGGGATCGAGAACCAGAGGAAACCTTCGTAAAACATCGACTCGTACATGGCGAAATATCCCTCTGGCGCCTTGTTCATCCTATCCCCATCTTTTGGGAGACGGAACTTAATCTTGTCCGAAATCCGGAAGTCGTATCTGAGCTCGGCCAGTGAGTCCCGATCGCTCATAGTGGGTCCATGCTTGAATCCCTCGGATATCGATCTGTAACTCGAAGACGGCCCAGGCTTCTTAAACTGCCAAGCAAAAATATCTTCACCCCAATAGGCTTTAGCTTCTCCGGGAGAACGACACTCGGACTTCACGTCGGGTGCACAAAGATAGGCACCTCCGAGTGATCCGATCTGACTTCTTCCCCAGACATTGCCGAGTCGTCACTTGTCTCTGGCCAAACACGATGATGCTCGGAAGCGACCAGAGATCGGGACGGCCATGCACGCCATCCGCCGTTGTCCTCACATGTTGAGGAGGAGTCCAAACGCCACGTGCTATACTCGTCCTCGGCGAGACACCGTCAATTTCAACTCGAGAAGAACCGGACGCCCTCTCTAAGACACCTCCAGAGCCAAGCGCCCATCTTGATATGGCTACTATGCCAGCCGCCCTCTTGGGAGCGTTCTTAGAACCAGCCGCCCTCTTCGAACCAGATGTTCTACTCGTCGAACTCCCGGCCGCCGGCTCGGGTCTGATCTCATTCCCAGCCGCCGTCTCGGGAATGCTTTCATTCCCAGCCGCCGTCTCGGGTATGTCCTCATTCCCAGCCACCGTTTCGGGCGCCCATTGAGGAACATTAGCAAAACCGAGCGTTCCTTGAGCATTGCTAGGACCAGCCACCCACTGAGGAACACCTTCGGGACCGGACGCCGCTTGTGGAATGGCGTTTTCTCCAGCCACCAACAGATCTTCCACAAGAACTGCATCCTGCTCCACGGACATAAAATCGAACTCAAACTGATCGTTCATGATTGCATCGAAGTTGAGTTCGAAAGGAGAACCTCCTTCACCAGCCATCGCTAAAGAAAAGATTTTCAAAGGAGAGACTTGAAGAAGAAAGCTTGAAAAAAGAAGGGAGTATGAAAAAATGAATGAAGCCACTCCTTTGATATAGCAAGCATGGCACAAATTTCCATGATGGACTATGCTCTGACAAGACACTAAAGAGAAGCGGAAGAACGGACGAATGGAAAAACTCATTGCCTTCCCGTTTAAGTCAATCCCGATATAACTCTCAGCTCGAAGTTCCTTGCTCCAAACCACGAAAGCAAAGAGCTGGGGGGCTAACTGTTGGGGTCGAAATCCCCTCCTCGAAGATTGACGGAACGAGAAGTCAAGATCGAGATCAAATGGAATTTATCCCTAACATGGAACGGACGAGCTAAGGCAAACTGCCCACGACGCGTCCAAGACATGAACCGGCGGCTGGGATAAGGCCAGCCGCCGGGTCTTCTTGATCCACGGCCGGCGGCTGGGATAAGGCCAGCCGCCGGGTCTTCATCGTCCACGACCGGCGGCTGGGATAAGGCCAGCCGCCGGGTCTTCTTGATCCATCAACCGGCGGCTGGGATAAGGCCAGCCGCCGGGTCCTCATGATGTACCAACCGGCGGCTGGGATAAGGCCAGCTGCCGGGTCTTTCGTCATATGCCCACGATCATTTCTCAAGTCAAGACTCATTATCCGAACATCGTCCAGTCGACCGACCGTCAAACATAACTCTAAGCCCGGACTGACTCGAAGACCGTCCATTTGCATGTTCTGACTCCAAAAACGTCCATAAACATTCCCCGAAAGACCGTGACGGACGTTCAGCCGTCCATGGACCAGTCGCCGAGCACACGAGCCAAAGGAACCGGCGGCTGGCCATCAATACTGAAACCGGCGGCTGGAAGTTCAAACAAAAAACGGGCGGTTCAAATCTCAGAAGTCGTAAAACGCTCGGAACACTGTTCACGCGGGAAAAACCGTTGAAAACACTATTCATCCCGAAACAAAGTTAACCGAAAATCGAATTGAGCCTAAACCGAAATTCGGATTACTATTCACCGGTTACTATTCACAGTTCACTAATGATAACCTTCTTCTCTATCCCCCAAATTAAACGGAAGAAAAAACCTTCTTCTCTATCCCCCACTCTCTCCGAGCTAGATTTGAATCTCGTGCGATTTGCAATTTTATCTCCGATCTAGATTCAAATCTCCTTAGCAACCGAAATGAGCATAAATGTATTCCCGTGAAGCTTTAGTTGAAGACAATCGCTTGTTTTTTGAACAATGAATCAAATTGTACATTAAGTGGTTGTTCTGTCCTTGGAAAATTAAATCTGATGTTGTTGTTTTGTACATTAAGTTGTTTTTTTTGCTGTAGAATATTGTCATATCTGAATCTGTGTTTGATGATAAGAGAAGTAGAGAACATAGTGTTGAGTTTTTTGTCTTCATGTTTGCTTGTTTTGATTTTTGAACAATGAATCAAACTGTACATTAAGTTGTTGTTATGTCCTTGGAAAATTGAATCCGATGTTGTTGTTTTGTACATAAAGTTGATGTTTTGAAAAGTTGAACAACGACTCTACCTCTCTCACTTTAATCCTCTTTCTCTATCTCTATCTCTCTCTCTCATATCGATCATTCTGCAAATATCTAACTTTTCTTATATGTTTGGTTGTTCTTTACAGATTCTGCAAATGGAAAAGCAAAACAAAGCCGATTGTGAAAATATCCCAAGTAACCCGAGTTTTGGTAGTGAAGGATCAAGTCTACCTCGTTCAGTTACGGAGGATTATGTGGAAAGTCAGGGCAAGAGGGAAAAAAGCTCTTCTGCGTGGGATAACTTCAGCGTCATCACCAAAGTTGTTGATGGGGTCTCATAGCTAAGAGCCAAATGCACAAAAGACTACGCCTATGAATCCCACAAGCAAGGTACATGGAACTATAATCGGCATTCTCTAATTTGCACTGGGACACCAAAAACTGGAGATGTAGGTGCTATGTTAGTTACTAAACATGGAAAGTTACAGGCTAGAAAGGTTGATCAGACTGTTTTCCGTGACATGGTAGCAAAATGCATCATTGAGCATGATCTCCCCTTCTTCTTTGTTGAATATGATAGAGTTAGGTTTCTCTTTTCATATCTGAATGCTGATGTGAAATTTATAAGTAGAAAGACAGCTGCAACAGACGTCTTTAAGTTTTACGAGCGTGAGAAGGCAAAGCTGAAGTTAGAATTGTCTGAAATCCCTGGTAGAATCTCCTTCACATCTGATCTTTGGACTGCTATCACTGTAGAATGATACATCTGTTTGACCGCTCATTACGTAGATAGGCATTGGAAATTGAGGAATAAGATTCTGTCTTTCTGTGTTATGCCTCCTCCACACAGTGGAATAGATCTTGCTATGAAGATTGTAGAGGTTTGGAGAGAGTGGGGGATAGAGAAGAAGGTTTTTTCTTTGACTCTAGATAATGCTAGCAATAATGATAACATGCAAAACATTTTGAAGAGGCAGCTTGTAATACAAAACGATTTACTATGTGGTGGAGAGTTCTTCCATGTAAGATGCTCTGCCAACATTTTAAATTCGATTGTTCAAGCAGGGTTAAAGGTGCTGGGTGATGCTTGAGAAAAAAATCTGCAATAGTATCAAATATGTTCAAGCTTCAAAGGGTTGTCGTAAATTGTTTACAAGCTGTGTGGATTCTGATGGGATTGATCAGAAGGCGGGTTTGACATTAGATGTACCAACCCGTTGGAACTCAACATTTAAAATGCTTGATAGAGCTATCAAATACCATTATGCATTTGATAGTTATCAAGGCATTGATCCCAGCTACATGCTTCTACCCACGGGAATAGAGTGGAATCTGTCCGTTCAAATCTGTGAGTTGTTGCAACCGTTTGATGAGATAACCAATCTGATTTCAGGATCAACTTATCCGACCTCCAACCTCTACTTTACGCAAGTTTACAAGATCGAGCATTGGCTGAAAACCCATGAAAACAGTGAAGAAGATGTTATTGTGGAGATGGTTAAGGGTATGAAAGCTAAATTTGATAAGTATTGGCATGAGTATAGTGAGATTCTTGCAATGGCGGCAGTTCTTGATCATAGGTTTAAGTTATCACTACTAGAGTTTTGTTTCTCAAATCTGGATGAGAGTACTTGTCAACAAAAGGTGGAGCATGTGGTAGAAAAACTCAAGATGGTTTACAAAGCCTATTGTAGGCCAGAAGCTGAAACCCCTCCCTCAGCCGGACAAGATGTAGAAGAACCAGCGGGTGGAGTTGAATCATCCCAAAACAATCTGTATGAGGTAAGTGTCGCATTATATATTTAGTTTTATTGATAAGTTAGTCTATTTTTATTCTTACACATTGCATATTTGTTTGCTTTGATGTAGGAGTTCCACAACTTCCGTAAGAGAAATGTGAATGCTAGTGGGAAATCTTCCTTGGATATGTATTTGGAAGAACCAGCAGCCGACATGATGATCTATGCAAATTTAGATGTCTTGTCTTATTGGAAGGAGAATGCTCATCGCTTTGGGTTGTTGGCTACAATGGCTTCAGATCTTCTAAGCATTCCTATAACAACAGTCGCATCTGAGTCCTCCTTCAGTATTGGCTCACGAGTTTTAAACAAGAGTTCTCTTCTCCCACGGAATGTACAAGCCTTGATCTGCGCTCGTAATTGGCTTCGTGGTTTTGAACCATATTACAATGGTAAGTCACCAATTTCTCTTGTTTCACTTATAATTCCATAGTTACAGTATTATTAATTATTGCTCTATTGGACAGACTCAGAACTTGCTGAATCCAATGGTGAAGTTGAGAGTTTGCCTTCGGTGGAATCGTTTGCTTCAACATCGTAATTTGTAAGTTATTTTCTTATCTCTGAATTATTTACTAGAGTGTAGAGCCTTCATTCTATTTGTTTACATTCATTAGAGTCATTTGCTTACTACTATAATACTATTGCATTTACCAATTAGGTGAAGGGAGAAACTTCACCAAATGATAAGAAGAAGACGAAAGGAAACTCTCTTTGTAATTTGTTTTTAATTTGGATAATCTCAGTTGTGTTTGTTTGGTGTTTAAACTTATGGTTTTATGTTTGTTTGGTGTTTGTTGTTTGTTGAAACATAAGTTAATTGTCATATATATGTTTGTTGGAACTTATCTCATTGCTTGCATCGGACTCTTTAAGTTTTTTTGTGAGTTCGATCGTTTTTTTGTTTTTTTTTTGCAAATCTGGCGGATAACCGTGGGTAACTGCCAACCTGCTTGAATTGTGCGGGGCGGATGCGGTTTTTCAAATCAATGTTTGCGGGTCATGCAGGTATATTTTAAACATGTAAATTTGACTCCGACCCACGGCGGGGCGGATCTGACCCGCAACCCAGCGCTAGTATGAAGTTAAAGTCCTTAGCTAGCATGTCTTTTATATTGAATGTTTTGCCATCACATTTGATTTTACGACTGAGAAAATTGTTTGTTTGCTACTTTCTAATCAAAGTTTAAAACTGAATGCTTTTGAATGCTTTTTTACAATATGAAAATTAAGACTTAAGGTTGACGTATAGCTTTGTCTGACATGAAAAATCTTAATTGTTTTGAACTCCTTTCTCAATTGTCTGTATGTTTAGCAATTGGAGGTTTAATTATATGATGTCTAACGTATAAGGTGTCATGCTTCATGAGCAAAAGTTATTAATATCTCAGGTTTGTTTTGCACGAGATTATAGAGAACTGAGAAAGGTGTTTTAAAGACTAGTCATGTCGTATCTCCAGTTTTCGTTTCACTTCCTTTTAACGAGATAAGTATTATTTTTTTATGCTTAACGTCAATTCATAGTCAACTAAAGTGTGATAAGATAGATGAATTTTAGCATGTCATCTGATTTTTAATTGAATGCTTAATTGAAAACTAGTTGACATAAGATGATTATTGGCATAATATTCATGATTATATTATTCTTATTTCTATGAAAGTCTTAAATTAAAGTACTTGACCGAAAATAATCTATAATTTTCTTTTAGAAAAATTTAAAGAAATAATATGATTACCGAAATGTGGTATTTTGGTCCGTGTCGTTCATGTGCATAGGAAGCTAACCGTCTAGCTGATGGTCTAGCGAACTATGCTCTAAGTTTGCATCTTGGGTTTCATTTTTTTGAGTCTGTACCACCTGTTGTTGAACCTTTGTTGGCTGAGGATTTAGCTGGGCGTTCATGGGTCAGGAGTACTCATATGTAATTTTCGTTTTTTTTTTTTTTTTTTTTCCGAATAAAACTCTGAGAGTCATCCTCTCGGTTACTTACCAAAAAAAAAAAATGTGGTATTGTGGTATAGCCTGAAAGCTTATTTTGATTGGTTAAGATTACATGATTTTAAGTTTGTAATGAGTACATATACAGAGATGTTAGAGAAAACATGATCTATCTTTTCATGCGAATATTGTAGTCATGGTGACACAATACTATGAAAAGTGAATTAAGAAGTATTTTGAGCTTATATTTTGTCTCTTTTTGGCTGAGCAAAAGAGAAAGGCAATGGATAAAATAAGAAATCACGTCTAATTGATAATGCTCCATTCCTAGAAGTGAATGTGACATTTTATATTGAGAAAGGAATGACCACATTATTGCCCAGGGAAGTGGCTGAAAACTGGTCATAAATGTGAAAGTGGATGTGGATATTTTCAAGGTCGAGCCTAATGAGTTTCTTTCAAGAACAATATCACAAGAAGTGAGGAAATAAGAGATATTTCTCTTATGTGAGGAGGAAAGAAACTTGTGTGAGTACAATCTCTAATACTATAAAGATTATTGGAAGCTCTAGAAGAGCAGATACATGTTTGCCTATGGGAACACAATTTGAAATCATTATGCGTTATACCTTCCCAAGTCTCAAAAGGTTAAAAAAAGAATCTAAGATATAACACATGACCTAAGTTGGGTATGTTGTTGATTTTAGAGTGAGATTCAAATCGAGATAGATAAACCTGGAGTGTTACTATCTCGATGGGAGAATTAGAGCATCCCACATCCCTAGTAAGTGGAACATCCAGAAATATGTTCACACTAGAAATAGACTTATGGAGTCATTTATAAAGAAAATTCAGGGGATTTAGAATCTAATCATGTTGAGACAATAAGTAAAGGGAAATGTTGAATACATTCAATAAGAAGTTTTACCCAAGGCACTATTGGATTGTACTACACAAAGAATATTAAAATGGAGATAAATGTGACAGTAAACCAGAAGTTTACTGAAAGTTCAATGTTTGGCCAACCGGTTATGCCATCCCGGTTTAGTAATGATGCGAAAGATAATTGGATATTCATTGAAGAACCAGAAGATTCTTACGAATGATTTTATATATGATGCTTTCTCACAAGACAACTAAGAATACGATTTTCACTAGTTTAATAGATTTAGAATCTATTTATACAAAGAGATGTTTGTGGGCTTGATCACCCACTGGTGGACTGATCATCCACTATATGCATCGACAAGGTGGTCGTATGTATCCTTGTCATAGATCCGCAAGTTTGCGAGAGTAATTGATAATACTGGTGAACTCACAAGCCTTTGATGATTATTGTAAGTCTATTGAGGTTTTCGTTGAACATCATGTAGGTAATGTTCATACGTAAAATGCAGCAACATTAATTCGCATAATGCCAAAGAATAATTATTAACCCTCCCCATGTAATTGCTTTTGGGTCAGGAACCAAAAGATCCCCATCTAGAAAATTTGGATAAATGGTTTATATTATAGTTGCTCCACCACACCGCTAAAAGATGGGACCTCAAAGGAGGTTGTGAACAAATGTTGGATGTGAATCTCCATTAACTGACAACCTTCAAGTTATTAAATAGGTTGAGTCAGTTTATCCAACATTAGCGGAAAAAATAAACAGCTGGAAAAGAAAATGACTTTGAAATGAATTATCATTGATCCTTGGACAAAAGAGCGTGAATAGAAGTCCAAAATGAAGAGAATGTACGGAGATAATTCTATTACAGAGATTAGTATATAAGTTGTCAGATTCATTTACTGACCCTAAAAAGTGATTAAGTCACATGTACCAGCTGTAAATGCTCCAGTTATATGGAACGTCCCAGAAGGACAGTATTGAACTGCTAATGAGTCTAAAGAGCGCATGAAGCGTGATAGGCGGTTTCAAAGATAAAGAATCCTCGAAAAAGAAAAAAGGAGCATGAAGGAGAATGGCAGGAACGAGAAATGAAATATTAAGGATCTCAAGAAGAGATGGTAAACATGACAAGAAAGAAATTCAGATACCTGAGAATAAGGAAATCTCAAATAGCTATGTCATGTCTGAAATAATATGGAACCGATATCAAATCGACGTCGTTAAGAGTTATGCATGCAATGTAGCAGTTAATAAGGATGAGGATCATAATCCATCTATTGAAAAGTGTACACAAAGTGTGATTGGCCAAAAGGGAAAGAAACAATAGATGGAAGATAAAATCTCTTGGAAAGAGAAGAGTATTCGGACCAGTAGTCCGTACACCAAAGGTGTAATACTAGTGGCGCATAAATAGGATTTTATGCAAGAGATATAAATAGATCTTTATGTGAAAGAATTGATGACATGATGAAATTGTGCGGTGCAAAGCAGTAGTTGCACAATGGTTCTCACAAAGACCTAGAATGGATTATAAAGAAACACATCATCATGTAGTGGAAGCATCAACTTTAAAGTTTCTTTTGTCTGACAACAAATAAAAAAGAATTGAGAACCACTGGAAAATATTATTTGTATGAAAGTCTCAAAAGGATTTGGACTGCAAGAAACAGGAAATGCTATTTCACGAGAACATCATTGAACATATATGTGGTATGTTTTTTGGTCTTGGAGTACCATATGAAAATGATATACAAGAAATTTATTGATCTCTTTCATGATTGAAAGATGTGATTTCATATGACAAGAAGGATAGTCATACTTGTCATATTTATAAGAAAAGTGGGAATAACTCGTATGTACAATATGAAAGGTTATAAGATTGTCTATAAAAGGAAATTTGGACATGGAAGTCCTAATAGACCAAGATATGATGTTTTAGGTAAAATGGATGTTATGGACCAGAAGTCCAATGGTCTAAGAGATTATTTGACAATTAGACGAGTTTATTCATTAAGGCTATGTTTATAAAAACTCCTAAAAGGATGATATGTGATCAGAATACATCTCCAGCATCTCTTAAAGATGATTGATATGAGGCATTTTTACCTCATTCTAACCATTGTTTTCAAGTTCTTTTCGAGTTTTTTTAGTCTTTGCTGAGTCGTTTCAGGTTATTAGGAAGCTTTGGACGAGGTTTGGAGTTGCGGGAGCCTTAGCATAAAAGAATCATATTGAAGAAAAGAAGGTGAATCTGTGAAGAATTACCATTTTATACCCGAGCACCTGCTCGGTAACACGAGAGCACCTGCTCGCGATTTTGGAGAAAAATAAGGAAGGCCGATTTGACCTAATCCTAATCACGAAAAATAAGGATGCAGTCGTCTAAGAGCCCGATTATATATACTCCATATTGTTTTAGGTTTTTTATCATCTTTAATCTACCTTTTAGCTTTAGTTTTCAAAACCTCTAAGGAGTTTTGTATTATTTTTGGGAGAAGAATCTCTGCAACATCTGGAGAAGAATTCCTCTTTATTTATTTTCTATTTCATTCATGGATTTCTCTTCATCTATTGCTATGTTTTGTTTCTCCATGTCTGAGTAGATCTCTTAGTTAGGTTAGGTTTTTCAAAGGAATTCATGAGCTAAGGGATTAAACACAAATAGGTTTATAAATCGATGTCTTCACCCTTGTTGTTCTTAATGCTTGGATCGGACTGATCACTCGATTTCATGATCTTAGGTTAACTTAGACAGCGAGAGTTGCTAGGTTGCTAGAAGAAACATTGGTGAGCAATTTGTTCTATGCCTGCGAGAGTAGATGTGTAGGAGAATTGTGAACAAATCAAACCTATCATTAATGCTTGTCTGCGATTTCTAAAACCAACGAGAGTTAGGATTTTGGGTTGTTAGATAAATTTATTGATGCCACGAGAGTGGATTGATATTATATTTATGTTTGAGTTCTAGACTTAAGCTTAATCATTGCCTGAAAAGTTGTTTGATCCGTTGCTCTGAATTGCCTGCGAAATTCTTTGACCTAATGCTTGCTTAATATTGTTTTTACATCTGATTTTAGTTTAATTGCTTGTTACCAACGAAACCGACAATATTGGTCTGTCTTAGCTCTAAATCTAGCTTATAAAACCATAGTGTAATACTGGTCTTCGTGGGATCGACCCCTAAGTACTACTACATTTGTTGTGCACTTGCAGTAGAAAAATAGGGTTTAAAACTCGTGTATCAAGTTTTTGGCGCCGTTGCCGGGGACCAAATTCTTTACCTTGGTTTACGGATAAGTTTCTAGACTAAGAACCCTAGTAAACTCGCTTTCTTTTCTTTTTTGTTTTTGTGTTTCAGGTGCATGTCGACAAGGAGAACAAGGAGCAAAAACAACGAGGACTTTCTTAGCTTAACAAACGTCGAGCTAGCAAGGAGGGAGCGAGAGAACAGGAGACGCAATACACCCGTTCAGGAACCAGAAACGTCTAACACCGCCAACTCAGAGATGGGCGAGCAAATAGACATTGCGGCTCAGCTGCAACAACTTCAGACAGCCATGGAGCAGCTTCGTTTGCAACAGGAGAGGCAACTCGCGAAACAACCAGCTTTCAGAGATAAGGATGCGGTACACGCCTTTTACCAAGACCGGTCCGCGATTGTTACTCTGACCATTTAGAGGCAAGATTATGAGATCAAGCCTCAGATGATTGCCCTAGTGAAGCAACACCTGTTTAACGGTCTGCCTGCTGAGATTCTGATGGATCACATCGAAAACTTTGAATAAATCTGTAGCACAACCGGCTCCAATGGTGTGCCTCCAGATTTCTTGAAGTGCAAGCTTTTCCCCTTCTCTCTTGCGGGAATAGCATCACGGTGGTTAAAGTCTTTACCACCAGGCTCTCTGGCGACTTGGGCTGATGCGAGATCAACTTTCCTGGTTAAATTCTACACCAAATCTAAGACCGCAGTCTTGAGGAACAAAATCTCCTCGTTTGAGCAACTTCTCGGTGAGACCTTCAACGAAGCATGCAAACGGTTCAATGAGTACAAGTGCGAATGCCCTCACCACGGGTTTAGCGACGAGCAGCTGCTCAGCACCTTCTACGACGGAGTAGAATGGGATTACGAAACGCCCTAACGCAGCTAGAAATGGAGTTTCTACACTAAGTCGGAGGGAGCTCTGGAGCTGATCGAAAACCTAGCCGCGAGTTCAAGCAACAAAAATCCCGAGTATGATATAAAGAAGGTCAACAGTGTAGAATCCAAGAAGATCGATGAACTCACAGCCAAGGTTAACCTTCTTCTAAAGGGAAACCAGAAGTCGGTCCACTTTGTGGATGAGAACGGAGAAGAGCCACTCACCCAAGTTTTCGGAGAGGAAACCAATAATGATCAGATGGAGGTCAACTACGTGAATGGGCAAGGATTTGGACAGAACCGCAGATTCAACACTCAGGGTTTCAATAGCCATCCGAATTTTTCCTATAGGAGCACTAATGTGGAGAATCCGCAAGATCAGGTTTACCCTAAGCAAGGAGGCCAGAATCAGATGGGCTTCTAGAAAGGCTACTCCAACAACTACCAGGGCAGGCAATTCGTCCCAAACCAGAACCGTTTCCAAGCAGAGGTTCAACCGAGACAGTCTTTCACGAATTCGCAGCCTCAACCTTTCGCAAATCCGCAGCCTCCTTCTCCATCGACCGGCTCCCAAAATGAGTAGAAAAACATGATGCAACAACTAATGGCTAGTCATCAGAAAGCGGCGGCTGAGATCAACTCCAAGGTTGACACAATGTATGTCGACCTTAATGGAAAGTATGAGGATGTGTGGACTCACATGAAGCAGCTCGTTATTCAGATTGCACAAACCGCTGAATCGATTAAGAGGACACCAGGGACTCATGCAGAGGTGAACTACGTGAATGGAGGCTATGTGGAGCATCAAAGCTTTCAAGCTCAGGCGTCAACTCCCAAGACGAGCTGAAGTCCCTTATGCATTTGGTTTTACTCAACCAACATAAATCTGCTCATGAGGTCGATGTCAAAGTGGACAGCATGTACAATGATCTCAACAGTAAGTTTGAAGCTGTTTGCACTCACATGAAGAAGCTGGAGATTCAGATTGGTCAAACTGCTGAGCCATCAGGAATTCTTCCAGGGAAAGCAGAGGTGAAACCTAGGAATAGGTATGTCAATGTGGTTGAGACAAGAAGTGGAAAGAGACTGCAAACAGCAGCAGCACCAGCCAAGAAATCGGTGAAAGGGAAAGAAATAGCTGTGGAGCATCCGCACCAGGAGAATCGGAACGCACCAAGCAAAGGGAACTCAAGAGAGCACCCTACGACATATGGAGCACCCGGTCTGTTTCCTACTCAGAGTGCTCCAAGCGGAAGTGCTACGACAGAGCACATGCTCCCCCGAGGTACTCTATCCACTCAAACTAAACCTACAGAAATTATTCCAGCAAGGGTTTACACTCCTAAGGTGCCTTATCCACCATTGAGGGTATTTCCTAAGGTTGAAGACCCTGGAAAGTTCATTGTTCCATGCTCCATTACAGGAGTTGAATTCAAAGAAGCTCTTTGTGATTCTGGGTCTACTGTTAATCTCATGTCAAAGGCAATTGCAGAGAAGTTGAAAATTTCTGAGGTAAAACATAGTCATATGACTTTTCGATTTGCAAACTCCTCCTCAACAACATCGTCTGGCAGCATTCACGATCTACCTGTCCGAATAGGGGATTGCCTAGTTCCAACTGATTTTCAGGTTGTGGAGATGAGAGAGGGTCATGATATGCATTTGCTTCTTGGGAGACCATTCATGGCTACACTGGGTGCAATCATCGATATGCCAAATAAGCGAGTCTGCTTTTCCAAGATTGACAAAAAGGTTTTCTAAAAAGTCGTTCCCACAGGAACCACCACACGCACCTCTTGCATCTTAGCAGTGGATAGAGAAGAAGCACGTGCTCCGATCCCGCGAGCACCTGCTCCACCACCCGGGAAGTTTAGGGAGAAGACAAAAACGCAAGAAAACGTGCAGTGCAAAAGGATTACGGGAGGTCCTCAAATGACTTTGATCCCTCAAGGATATGATGGCAACTCGGTTGACTACAAGGTGAAGTGCAAAGGTCATCCTAAACCTTTCTCTAGAGTTAGAGCTATTCTTCCATCAGAATTGAAAGAGAAGGGTATTGGTGTTGTGAATGGAATGCTGAATAAAGTTCTGAACATGAGGATGTCTGATTGCTGAGCTTGTTTTGGAGCAAGCTCTCAAGCCCAGCCTGACTGATACATGGCACCAAAGTCAAGTTAATGACTTAAACCAAGCGCTTGGTGGGAGGCAACCCACTGGTAAGTGTACATACTTCATTTTCTTTCTTTTGCTACTGATTTTTGGTTTTGGTTTTCCTTGTTTAAGTTTTTTTTAAAAAAAAGGAAGACAACAGGTACAAAGTGTTTCTAGGCGATCAGGCGAAGATAATTTGAGGGAGCACCCAACCTCTACACGGAGCACCTGCTCCATTTCTCTCTCGGGGTGCTCCAATTTTCGTAACACTTTTCTACCTCCATTATCTTATTCTATTTTTATTTTTATTTTTCTGACTTCATATTTACTCTCACAGCGGGGACGGTGTGAAGTAAGTGTGGGGGAGGGTGTTTGTTGCTACTGATTTGGTTTATTTTCTTTGGTTTTTATTTTGTCTCTCTGAGTCAGTCTGTTTTATTGAGTCAACATTTGGTTGGGATTTATGAACTATCTCTTAGAATGTTGAGCTGGCTATTTTTACTTAGTGACCATATCTCTAGGATCCATTCAGTTAAGACTTATGAAAAACCCAAAGTCTGACCAGTCCACTTGAGAGACCTATATTTCCAGCAAATTTTACAGACCTGAGCTATTTACGGAGATCTTTCAATTGTAACTGGTGACCAAAGAGCTTGTTTCTCTCATTCACACCTGACATCGACAGCTATTGTGAAAAGCTTATGGTACTCCTCTCCCTTATTCTAAAAATCCTGAGAAACAAATGAAAAGATGAGATGATTTTCTTTTGAGTAAAGGGATAGGAAATTTCCCATGACCCCACTATTTTACTTTGAAAGAAATGATCACACAAAGGTGGAAACGAGGGATTCCCAGGAACCAATTATTCGTCACACCTTTGCAAAAAAAAAAAAAAAGAAGATTGTAAAAAAAAAAGGAGATGATCAAAAGATAAATGCAGAGTATGAGAAAAGAATAAGTCTGGGGGAGAGAAAGAGTATCAAATAGGTGGATTACATAGTTGTATTTGTCAAGGTATAGTATGGGAAAGAGTCTATAAGGTTCTTAGCATTGGAAGCATTGTTAGTCTCTATGCAATGAAGGATAGTAGATGAAGTTGAGATTTTGTGGAGTTAATCTGGAAAAACTGCAATGTGGCTAAGGTGAAGTACATGGTGGTCGATTTTTGGATTGGTTTATAAAGAATGTGGATTACAGTTTTAAGCAGTTGGTGCGATTATTCTGATTGAGAATGTGAGATCCCTGTTTTCAAAACCTCTTTCACGGGTTTAAGCTTTAGCTTGTTTGAGGATAAACAAAGGTCTAAGTCTGAAGGAGTTGATATGAGGCATTTTTACCTCATTTTAACCATTGTTTTCATTTTTGAGTCTTTTTAGTCTTTATCGAGTCGTTTCAGGTCGTTAGGAAGCTTTGGATGAGGTTTGGAGTTGCGGGAGTCTTTGGAGCAGAAAAAATCATATTGAAGAAAAGAAGGCGAAACTGTGAAGAATTACCATTTTACACCCGAGCACCTGCTCGGCACCCCGCGAGCACCTGCTCGCGATTTCGGAGAAAAATAAGGAAGACCGATTTGACCTAATCCTAATCACGAAAAATAAGGAAGCAGCCGCCTAAGAGCCCGATTATATATACTCCATATTTTTTTAGGTTTTTTATCATCTTTAATCTACCTTTTAGCTTTAGTTTTCAAAACCTCTAAGGAGCTTTGTACTAATTTTGGGAGAAGAATCTCTGCAACATCTAGAGAAGAATTCTGAACCCTCTTTATTTGTTTTCTATTTCATTCATGGAATTCTCTTCATCTATTGCTATGTTTTGTTTCTCCATGTCTGATTGGATCTCTTAGTTAGGTTAGGGTTTTCAAAAGAATTCATGAGCTAAGGGATTAAACACAAATAGACTTATAAATATATGTCTTCACTAGGTCTGGGCATATTACCCGAATCCGAATTACCGAACCGAATTCGATCCGAAAAATCCGATCCGAATCCGAACCCGAATTGATAAAATATCCGAATAGATCCTAAACTTCTATATCCGAAAATCCGACTCCGAACCCGATCCGAACCGAAATCTGAATGGGTATCCGAAATATCCGAAATATAAACATATATCTGAAATATTAATTATATTTAGAGTTAATATAACCTATTTATCAAAAATTACAATTATAAATCCGAATATATGAATTAATTTTAGACTAAAATAATTAAAATATCAAAAATATGTAAAATGTTCGAAAAGTGTTAGCTATATTTGTCAAAATTTTACTAATTTTTTATTTAAATTTAATCAATTTCATTTTTTATGTATAAATTCGGGTATCCGAATCCATCCGAATCCGGATGGATCCGAACCGAACCCGATCCGAAATTCTAAAATACCCAAATGGATTTTATATCTCTAGATCCGAAAATCCAAAAATCCGAAAAATCCGATCCGAACCCGAACGGATATCCGAACGCCCAGGCCTAGTCTTCACCCTTGTTGTTCTTAATGCTTGGATCGGATTGATCACTCGATCTCATGATCTTAGGTTGCTAGAAGAAACATTGGTGAGCAATTTGTTCTTTGCCTGCGAGAGTAGATGTGTAGGAGAATTGTGAACAAATCAAACATATCCTTAATGCTTGTCTGCGATTTTTAAAACCAACGAGAGTTACGATTTTAGGTTGTTTGATATTATATTTATGTTTGAGTTCTAGACTTGTGCTTAATCATTGCCTGAATAGTTGTTTGATCTGTTGCTCTGAATTGTTTTACATCCGATTTTAGTTTAATTGCTTGTTACCAACGAAACCGACAATATTGATCTGTCTTAGCTCTAAATCTTGCTTATAAAACCATAGTGTAATACTTGGTCTTCGTGGGATCGACCCCTAAGTACTACTACATTTGTTGTGCACTTGCAGTAGGAAAATAGGGTTTAAAACTCGTGTATCAATGATACTTCCAGTGGGAGATATGATAATGTGTGTGGTTGTACTCTTTTTCCTTACATGGTTTGTGTCCCATTGGGTTTTCCATGTCAAGGTTTTAACGAGGCAGCAAGGAACACGCAAATGATAGATACCTAAAGAGAAATATTATCAATCTTCCAAAGTATTTTGAGATTGATAGAAGTAGAAGAGAATGATCAAGATCATTCATACTTGAAGAAGAATCAAGGCATGAACACATTCCATTCGCGAGACAGAATAGAAGGTCGAAAGTTTTTCAACCAAAGGAGACCTTCCTGATGGAATTAAAATATGATCCTGGTATCTGGACCTTTGAGTCTACTTTCATCACCAATTTGAATCAAGTCATTCCAGATGGTAGAAAGAAAGATATGACTATTTTTGTGGGACATGTACAAGCTGTCTCAGAATACCCAATTTCGACTGGTATCCCAAATATCACTCGATGTTCCTATCTTACCAGAGCTAGACCGGTGCTTAAAGATAGATATGGATGTTAGCTTCAATTTCCAAGTGGTTTGAAGTCATTCCGTGATACAGTCATCAAGATATTCAAGTTTCATTGAAGAGTGTCAAATCTGCCAAAAGAAGTGGACCGGTCCAAGCCAGTGACTAAGCAAGTCAAGTGAAGATTGAGTTCTTTACTCACCATGGCGCTTCAACCTTCCACTTTTAAGAAGTCGGTTCATCACATTAGATTATGTCGTCTCCGATATTTCAAGTTATGTTCTCATGAGGGGGAGTAGATAGATGCGCGCTGCACTCTTTTCCCCTTAACCATGGTTTTTTCCATTGGGTTTTCTTGGTAAGGTTTTTAATGAGGCATCATGTAAAACACTTTAGGAGATATTTTTTTTAATGGACATCAGGAGGAGTGTTATGAATGATATATGTGATGTCCATTGTAAGCCCATAATGCCCATTAGTTTTTACCTAATTATCTCTCTACTTGTACTCCTATATAAAGGTTTCTACCTATTGGAATAACACAACACCAATTCTTCTATTCTTATCCTCTGTTTACAACATGATAAGTTATTCTGTTGTTCTTAATTTTTAATTATTTATGTTTCTTAATCACACAAAACGCACAATAAATATGATTGTATTGTATTAAAACTGTCAAAAATCTCCAGTAGACTAGTGGTGTGTGTATCTTCCTCGCCATATTCTAGACCGTGGTTCGATTCCTACCAAAAACAAATTGCTTGTTTTTATCAAAACGACGTCGTTTTGGTCTGATTAATAATAATAAATAAAAAAACTTAAACCGAACCAAACCGTTTGTCTACCAGTAATCTTGATAAACCATTTTATAAATGCGGTTTTGTTGAAATTGAGCATATTTTAATAGATCATGTATTAAAGTCAAGTTTTTAGTTAATTTATGTAGTTTTTACTTTTTAGCATGGTTAAATGCTTCGTGTATGAATAACCAGGCAAGACATAGTTCATAGGGGAATAGGCTGAAAACACAAGGATTTTGCCAAAGAAGTTTCTGATGTTACTCATTTGTGCAGAGGTGCACTCTCGAGAAGATTTTTTGTTCCATGAATTTTTGGGTTAAAAACTTTAAGGGACTTTTGGAAAGAAATGATTAATATAAGGTTATCAGGCCCCTTTACACTGATAATTCTCTTACAAGTTTTTTTGGCAAATCTAATTAGATCAAATCTGATTACCAGACTACTCTGCATAATTTTGATACAGAAAACACGTGATCAAAAACAAACAACATGGCCATATAACACATCTCTAATATCGAGGTTGGAGCCATTATTTCTTTTTTTATCAGCATAAATTGTGTGGTAAAAATGGACACCTTTTTAGCATTCAAGAGAAACTCTACTTGCTTTGCTGTCTGATCTTGCACCAATTCTGGGTCTAACTCCCTGAATTGTAGGTCTACATATCTTTCACTTGATACACCTCAAATAAGCAACCTCAAATCAATTCAACATAAGTCTTTAATTGTGAACAAAGCATGAAGATTTAAATATACATTCCTCATCCATTGACAACTTCTTTTTAACTTATTGTTGGTGTTAAAATCTATATTCTTAAAATTAATGGCTGAAAATAACAATATGGAGATAAATATTGATTGATTTCCGGAGCTTAGATCAAAAGACCAACCATAGATGGATCATGAGATACCACAGAATTGAATTGAACGTGGGATACCTCACAAACAATCCCACGGCCGGATGATGAAACTCGCTTGCGTCTTAACCGGGTTGTTACACCTTGCGGCCGAGATATATATCCAAAAGACCAAAACTCAACATCTTTAATAACTAAATAACATAAAAAAAAAACTTCTTTTTGGGCATTGGGACTTAAATAACATAAAAAGTTTGTGGGCTTTAATAACTAAATAACATAAAAATAAACTTCTTTTTCGGCATTGGGACTTAAATAACATAAATAGTTTGTGGGTGAAGTACTAGTCTCAAGAACAATTAACTTATTTCAATTCAAATATCAAACATAACATATTATTTTTTCATTACACCACCTCAAATGAAATTCGCGTGCACATACTCATGAGTATTGGAATATCAATAACCATAGAAGAACTCGTGGACCCTTTTGATCTGAGAGATTCGATCAAGAATCTTTAGAGGGTCGGGTAGAGACTTAGAGATGGCTGGTCGGGCTAAACATCTACGGACCCAACCCATTAGCTTGGGAGTGTGATCCTCAAGGCTAAAACCACCTATTGTCTCCCAAGTGTGGAACCAAGGGTAATAAGAGATGAGGACCAAGTCTACCACCGAAACGGTGTTGTTTCCACCGAAGTAGACCTTTTCTCCAAGCTCTGTTTCTAATACTTTCAATGTCTCTATGAACTCTCGTTTCGCTTCTTCTTGTTCTTTGCCTTTCTTCGTCCACGTTCTTCTTCCTGCATCAAAAACCTGTTTTCTTTTCTATATTAATGATAAATAAATTAAAAAATTTATTTTCTGTAGAAACTTTATACACCCATATATATCTAACACTTAAATGTAAAAAACAAAAAAATAAAATATATATATATATATATTATGTTCAATTTTATATTAATAGAGAACTAGTCTTCGCTAAAAATTCTTTTTTATATAATAATTATTATTATTTTGTTACCCAAAATCCGTTATGTTGTGTGTTACTTCTTCATTATTATTTTCATAATTTTTTTCATATATATAAAATTTTATTATGCAGTCAATACTGAGCAGGACCGGCTCAGTGTTAGATTAGACCCTCGGTTAGAATAAATAAAAGAAATATAATTACTGTTTTGAATTTATAAAAGTTGTTTGTTGTTATAAGATGAAATAATAAATCATCTGGACTTTTTTGAGTAAGAAAAAATAAGTTTTTTTTTTTTACAATTTGGATTACTTTTTTGACAAAGACAATTTGGATTACTTTTACAAGATCAAAACGAAAAAGTTGAGATGGGATCCTGTGCAAATACACTTTAAGCATATGCATAGAGCTGGGTCTAATATTAAGATACGTTGAATTTTGAAACTCCCAATATTCAAATTCGTTTCACCCCTGTTTTTACAGATTTGAATCCAAATGATAACATGATAACGTTATTGGCACAACTACTATATACTAATACTAAAATAGTATAATAGTACCTTTTTGTCAATTAGATCAGTCCAAAATCTACACCGTGCCTTCTCATAAGGATCAGAAGGTAGTAGACGGAGAGTCTTATCGTCTTTCCAGACCTCATCGATATATTCGAGTATGATATTGGACTCGCAAACCGGTTTACCGTTGTGGATGAGAACCGGAATCTTCTTGTGAACCGGATTGGATTGGAGCAATAGATCGGTCTTCTCACCAAATACATCTTCTTCCTTGTACTCGAACTTGATCTCTTTTTCTTCTAACGCAATGATCACTCTTGCTCCGAACATGCTTGGCCAGAAGTTCAACACAACCACTTCTTTTTCTGACATTTTTTTTGTCTGATCGTTTTTTTTTTTCCTTTCTTTAAGAAGTCATTGGAGAAAGCCTTTCAGTGGGTTTACTTATAGAGGGGGCATTCCAAAAGAAAAGAAAAATATTATGGTTACAGAATTATTATTATTATTTACTCCCTCAGATTTGTACTGTAGCATGATGGCAAGCAAAATCCTAATCGCCTTATATAAGAGAACTTCAGTCAATCAAACGTCGATATATGATCTAAACTAATAAGTTGAAACAATATTCTACTATATTAAAACAAGAGTCCCATAGGAAAAAAATCTTTAGTCATATGTTATATTACTGAAAATGTCAATGGAATTATTCAATATCTTAAAATTTCATTAAGGGTAAACATGTTAAATCAATCTAATTTATTCATAATATCTTTTAATATCTTCTTTCTTTAAATGTGAAGATATAATTCTCTTTTTACCAACAACCAAATCTAATATTAACAATTAAATTAATTCGTATATGTATTTAAAATAACTATAAACTAATATTTAATTAAATTTTGCTTTATAAAACGAAAAATATAAATTATATGATATCTTTATATATTCTATAAGCATAATTAAATTAATAAATAAAAATAAATAATATTAAATCATTTAGTACACCAATTACTTTTACAAATAATAAATTGAAGATTTAAAAAATAACTTGGTAAAAAACAGCATACATAAAAAATAACATAAATCAATATACTTATGAATACATTTCAAATTATTATTTTTAAATTATGAATATTATCAAAAAATCATATTTATTTATAATTTGACCTTATTAAAATATTAGAATAATAGAAATCAAAAGAATATATTTTTAACTTGAAAAAATTTAAATATTTAAAAACTAATCAATATTTTTATTATTTGATCCTATAATTGGACGGATTTAGATTAACATTTTTAATCGTATTCATATACGAGTTATTTTATGAAATGTGCAAAATATTTAATTACAAGATAAGTTAAAAAGATGAATTACAAGCTCAATTATGAAAACTTTAATACATACTTTAATCACTTCGAAACGGGTTAAAATGATAAATTATATCATTTTATTATAAAAATATTAAAAATATACTTAAAATATCAAACAGACTATCCAATTTTGGTATTCATAAATCGGTTAATCTATATATATATAAATTAATAAATTTACAAGAAAATCAGATAAAAATTTAATATTTAATTAAATATTATTCTGTAAAAACTAAATGCTATTTTTAAGTTTAAATTAATATATACACAAATATATGTTTCATTTAAAATATAAATATAAAAAGAAAACCAATTAAAAATATTATCCGCTCTCAAAATATATTAAAATAATATTCTACTATATTAAAACAGGAGTCTCATAGGAAAAAAAACCTTTAGTCATGTGTTATATTACTGAAAATGCCATTGGAATTATTCAATATCTTAAAATTTTATTAAGGGTAAACATGTTAAATCAATCTAATATATTCATAATATCTTCTTTCTTTAAATGCGAAGATATAATTCCTTTTTTACCAACAACCAAATCTAATATTAACAATTAAATTAATTCGTATATGTATTTAAAATAAATATAAACTAATATTTAATTAAATTTTGCTCTAAATTAATGAGTTGAAACGTCCAATAGATTGAAATATTCAAGGTAATATGTGTTTGTACCATATAGGTAAAGATGCAGCATTTTCCTCGCCCACGTATATATCCATCCTACCGTAAACAAATGGAGGCGACACTAAAACTAAATACATTAAAATAGGCTACATTTCTCAAAATATCTAGAGTTCTGCCAAAAACGGAAACTAATTAATAATGAAAAAGAGTTGACGAAATATTGTCGAAGGGTGGAAATATGGCATCTTGTCACATGTGTTTAGTCTTTGCCCTCTTTAGAACGTCAGGGATCTGTTTCTTGGTTGGTGGTTCTTGATCTAGATATGTTTTACTATTTGTTGAAAATCGAGTGGTTATTTCATGATCTTTTGCGATTGACATGGATCATGTATGCAAAACTGGCCAGACATTTTTGTTCCAAATTGGAGAGCGAACGTTAACCGTACGATGGATCGACCAGTAAATTGAAAGGTTCATTAATTTTTATTTTCTGGTGGTTAGCTCAAAATAAGTTTTATGTTCTAAGTAAAAGAGTTCACACGAGACTTGTTCAAAAGCCGAAGATGATGCAACAAAAATGGTTTACAAGTTCTATACCATCAACTTGACTCGTTTTTCTCCTTCAAGAACCGTAAAAAGTCTTGTGCTGGGTTCACAACGGAACAACTAGGTCTTAACTTACTTACAAAAGAGAAAAGGAAAAAGAAAAGATAAAGATAGTGGTTACACATGACATGCTCAAGAAGTTGAATTATAAGTAAGGATTTATCATGTTTCGTGACTTGACGATGTAATTGAGAAACTTCTTTAACGTTTATCGCTAAAGAAATACTCAATAGATAAGGTCAATTTAATTATGAGGAATCAAAAGACACATAATACTTATCATACACAGTTGAACGATCGAGTTAGTAGAAAGAGGATTCTTATGTTAAACATTATTTCAACGACATTTTTTCTTTCTTGATCTCTATAATAGTTTTCGGGATTAAATCACTCAATAATAAATAATACGATTATTAGTTTATGGTAGGAACTAGGGTCTCCACGCGACTTACATAATTTGTTGACCAAATTAAATATACAACTCTTTCACGCAAATATTTAACTATAAGATAACGACTACAACGAATTGGTATATTCATGTGCATGCACATACAAGTTAATAGAAATATTCATATGATCACATTAATTCAAGAGAAACATATATATGGTTTGATACCTCATGATTTGCTAGTAGTTCTGATCTCTTACTTTATTTTCTAAGAGTTAGTGACTTGTCCACTTTGAATCTGCACTATTGGAAAGAAAAAACAATATTTGAAAGACAGAGACACACATACCAATGATATGGTGATATGCATACAAAAGCGTGTTAGATAATGTTGCAAGTGAAATTTTGTATGTGTTAGATAATGTTGCAAGTGAAATTTTGTATGTGTTAGATAATGTTGCAAGTGAAATTCGATAAGGTTTAATTGTTAAGCTTGAGAAATATAGATCAATAACATCAGTACATCACTATCATTATGAGTAATTAGTTTATCAATTACCGCCACCATTGTGGCACCATATAGGTCTGGATGTTTGGGAATATGTTCAGTTTTTTTATAGGTGGTTTAGGTTTCTGGGTATTCGGATTTAGAAATATAGAACTGGTTCAGATATTTTTTATATTCAGATCTGATTTGGTTCCATCCAGATTCAGATATCTAAAATATCAAAATAATTAAATTTGAATAAAATTTGTTAGATTTTAATAATTATAACGATATATTTTTGGATACTTAATTTTTCGAATATTTTAAATTTTGTCTTAAAATAGCCGATAATTTAAAGTTTATAATTGTAATTTTGGATATTTGAGTTATTTTAACTTTAAACATAATTAATATTTCAAAAGAAATAATTATATTTTAGATATTCATTCACTTCTCTATTCGGATCCAAGATTCAGGTCTTCAAATATAGAAATTTATATAAGATCCTATTGAATATTTTGTCAGTTACATGTTCGGTTCAGTATTATTTTTTTAGTTTAGGTTTGATACGGATCTTTGTGTCCAAATATTTGTCAATGTGCACCTTATATTTATATTTATATTTTTTGTTACTATAGCAGAGTAGTAGAGACTTGTTAACTATTAAATACTAGGTGATTCTCCCGTGCTCATGCACGGGTATGAATATTTTCAAAATAACTTACTTAAAATTATTGGTTAATATTATTTTTTATTTAGTAATAAGTTTCTATTTGTTTTGTCAACTATATGAATTCATGTAAATAGAAGATAATTTTAAAAAATTTTAAGATGTTATATATCTTATTAAACATTTTTGGTATAAAAATTTAGATATGCACTGTTATTCATTTTTTGATTTATTATGTGGCATATATTCCTTTGAATTGAAATACAATTAATTTTTTTGTTATGTTTAGGCTAAAGTTGGCTCAGTTTGTTTATCTTAGATTTGTAAAGCTATTATTGTAAAATTTTTATTTTTTTCTTTAATTATTTCTCTTTTTCAAAATTACATTAATTAAGAAAATTAATTTTAAAACATAAAATAATTTTTGCATATATAAAAAACGAAAAATACAAAAAAGGAAAGTCTTTAATAAAGGGAAAT
The DNA here is from genome assembly GCA_010577795.1 of Isatis tinctoria. Classification (NCBI taxonomy): domain Eukaryota; kingdom Viridiplantae; phylum Streptophyta; class Magnoliopsida; order Brassicales; family Brassicaceae; genus Isatis; species Isatis tinctoria. Next base: position 18,079,464 of record CM021245.1, on the reverse strand, counting down.
TGCATATATAAAAAAAGAAATTATTTTTAAAATAATATTAAAAATGAAAAAACTTTGAAATATAAAAATATTTCTATTAGATATAGAATCGTTAATTCCAAAAAAAAAGTCTCTTGGAAATTATACTAAAAAGAAAAAACTTTTAAATAATTTTAAAAATTAAGAAAATAAAACTTTCCCTTATTTATATAAATATGAATACGTATTCAAAAATTTATTAAAAATAAAAATTAAAACTTTCTTTTATTTATCTCATTAAGGGTATACTTGTAATCAACCACTCTAAGAATCAACGTAAAAGCGACACATATGCAAGTGACTTCTCAAATAATATTATTAAGATTTTTAACCAAACCACAGAAAATGCTTAATACTTTTACTAACCATTATGATGTTTGTATCCTTTTTTAATGGTCTTTTAGGATGCTATCTACCATTTTTATATTTTTCCTATTGCACTTAGACAAAAGTTGGTACAACCAATGAAAAATTATAGTAAAGGTTTATTTTATTGTCCCTTAATTAATTAGACTTATCTTCATCTTCTTGGGTTACGTGTTTGATCCATGTCGTCCTAATTAGAGTCATGCAGTTGGTTTGACCAAATAAAATGTGGTTGGTGCGTCAAGCCAGATCTGAACATGTGACTAAACCCACATATATACAAACCTCAAAACTAATTGTTCTTTACTTTAACATTTATAACAAACAAAACAAACATTAAAAAAAAGTTACTAACTTACGTTTTTGCTCCATGTTTCTGTTTTTGGATTTTGTAATGCAAGCTACCTACCATCTGAGTTTTGTTCGTATTACTTTTAAAATTCGTGGTATAGATATTAAAAAATTGCTGTCCCGTATCAACTTTAGTATGATTATTGATTAAACTTCTTTTAGTCCTCTGAGTTTTGTTTTCGGTTCATGTGGTCCAAAGAGTCTTGGACTCTTGCTCATGATGTAACCACAATTGAATCATGATTTAACTGATGCGGTACACTACCAATTTAAAATTGTTAAAAGTTGGCTTGGATCACCTAGCAACGCTTACTAACAAAACCGTTTGGTATCGTGTATTGATTGTTTATTGTCAAAGCAAAAACAGATTGTTGAGTAAGAGTAAAATCAGTTTATACACTTTCAGAGTTAACTGAATGGAGACATAAATGTGACCAAATACAATATGATGCATCTACTACACATAAAAGAACCAGGTTCTGTGGACCTAAGTAGTCGATATTTTTAGTTTTATTATCTAAACGTCACTTTTTTAATTTCTTCTAGTATCATTTTGTATACCTTTCCCGCTTTCTTCTTATCCCCGTGAAAACTTTATGTTATTAATTTTTATTTTATTTTATTTTTGTAAGAAAATAAGTGTAGTTGCTTCTTAAAACTGAGAAGCTGAGAGCCTGAGCCACACATACGAAAATGAGAAATTGATAATACTGATGAAAACTATTGGTTTGAATGCAATATAACAAAATGACTTATTGGTTGGTTCATGGTGGACCAGAAAGACATAACTGTAATGGTCCAATTCGTTTGGTATCACATTTAAAACAAATTTTAGGTATCTCACTACAAATACTAATTTTCCTTATTTTTATTCTATAAAAAAACTCATCACATAAAAAAAATCGAGTCGTTAGAAAGAGTTATGGACGAATCCACGCAATCGCCTCCTGTTTATAAATCGAGTATATCACCAATTTAAGTTGTAGGTAACTCAAAAGATCGATATTTTTATTTTGTAATATTCTGTTAAGCTGTTTTGGAAACACGATTTATCTCTCTAACAAGTTCTAAATGTCAAAACGTATTTAGGATTTCGAGACACCAAGAATCACTGTTCATGCACCCACACATACCGCCATAAAATCTGCACGTAAGCTTCACGCGTCCACTGCGCCGTTGGAAAATCTGCGCATTAGATTTATAAGCCACCGCCACCACACCTTTATCCCCGTCGTTGACGTTTCCAGAAAGCCCCACCATTATTGTCTTGCCGCCGTCGAATGTTCTCGGTTGACTACTCGACTCCTTGATGACCGGTAGTGAGTCAACTTTGTGATTTGGTTGACCGGTTAGTTTATACGGTTTAGGTATTTGGGTCCGGTTTGGGTCGTTAAATCGGATATGGGTCTGGGTTAACCGGTTTAACTGTTGTCTGTTGAATATAATCATTGATTTATACTTTGACTGTGACCAGTTGACAATAGCCCTGGGAATATTATCCGGGATATCCTTTCCGTATCCGCTCCGAAAATCCGGATATCCGGAGGGCCGGATCCGGATAATAAAACTTCGGATCCGTCTAAGCCGGATCCGGATCCGGATATCTAATTTTTCAAGTCTGGATCCGGATCTTTTAAAAATATTATATTTTTTATTTTATTAGTAAAATTTTAGATATATTAACATTTATACATAAAAAATAAATTTAAAATTACTTTTCTAATATTCTATTTTTATTTTTAATATTATATTCTATTTTCTTATATTATATATTTATTTTAAATGTATATAAATAATTAATTTAATATTATTTTTAAATTTAATATATTTTTTAACGGATCCAGATCTTGATATTTAGGCGGATATCCGAAATCCGGATATCCGGGAACCCCGAATCCGGATCCGGATCCAGATCCGGATACCTAAAAAAACCCGGATATCCGGATCCGTCCCAGGCCTAGTTGACAAGTTATCGATTTTTTTTTTAGTTCGAAGGGCATTCTGATTCAATTGTTCTCTATGATTTCAGATTTAGAATTCATCCGAGCATTGAGTCCAAACCAATAGTCATCCGACCGTTAAAGTGACGACTTTTCCGCAAATTCTCGTTATAAGTTTTTAACTCTTTTTATGGATAACTTATTACCAGAACGTGATATATCTGTTTGATTCAGTCTAATAATTTTTACTTTTTAACTTGTACATAGATATATTGATGATTCAGTCATTGTTTGTTTTGCATGTTAACAAGACAAATGATTATATATATATATTTGATTATGCAATGAAATTGCGGGAGAGACGGAGTTTCATACTAGTGACACCTTGTGTGAGGGGGTATTTACACCCTTATTCGATTAGCTCGGTGCCGCAAGGTCAATAAAGCGGCCACTGGATGGTGCTTTTGGATACTTACTCCATCTGATAAGTCTTTTCGGGTGTGTGGATAATCACTTAATTTGTCAATTATGACCGATGTTTGGGCACTTAAAATGCCACATTTGCTCATGTCTAGGCTAGATTATTGTATTGGGGTATTATGATCAAGACTGTGGGCTTGCGTGTTTTAGCATCACAACCTCACTGAGTGACTTTCTTTGTTACTCACCCCTCTTTCTTATATTCTACGTGAGCTAGAAGAGCAGATGTATGCATTGATGAATCAAGTGCTTTTGGGATCTTTACGATTTTTTGGCATTTTATTAACATTCATTTTACGAATTTATACAATTTATTTTGGATACTAAATTTGTTGAATTTATTGGTTTATAAGTATAAAGTGGACATTTAGTAGTTGAAGTCACTTGAGATATAAGTTAAGATTTGTGTTACGCCGTCCTCGAAATAGTATGAGTCGTATGTTACATTTTGGCATCAGAGTCCAGGTTGGTCATCCCGTTTGATAGAATGGTTAAAATGTGGTTAAAATGTGGCAAAATGTGGTTTTCATGGCTTTTCTAGGGATTGGGACATTTGGAAAAAACAGTACCCCTTTGGTTCGATATTAGTATACTAATCGTTAGTTCTCGGTTCCAGCCAAAGTTTAACCAACTCTTTTTTTTTTTCAGATGCCACCTAGGAGAGTTACATGTTCTCATGGCACCATTGCTTCAAATAGTACTGTTATCCATGAGATACAGGAGGTAACCGCCAGATGCAGTGCAGCAGGTTGCTCTTGGAGCTTGCTCGGGTAGCTGCACATTAGGCTGCTTGAGTGGCTATGCAGGAGGCTGCTCGTGTCGTAGCACAAAAGGTTACTCGTCAGATTGCTCTTTAGGCAGAGAAAACCACCACCGCTCAACATGCACAACCGTTATTGCTTATGGAGCAGATCTGATTATCAGTCATAATGCATTATGGGAGGAGTTAAGGACGTATCATGGGTTAGGGGCTCATTTGGGTGGAGAGCAGTCTGCTGAGGATGCACATCGTGATGGCAGATCGAGCGGAATGTCTCACATGTTGTTGATCATGAGCCACCGCGGAATGTCTCACATGTTGTTGATCATGAGCCACCTCCACCACCACCACCTGCACCACTTGCCAGATACAGAGTGGAATTTATGGTTCTCAAGACTGATTTGGCATCGTGGTATCATCAGATGCCATATCCGGGGAAGACATGCAAAATACTGCTTTTCGAAAACATTATTGACACTACAAATTTTTTTGTGATGTCGTTCAGACTGACGAATGTACCAACATCATTTATGAAGCTTATGATTGATGTGTTTCTCGAACACTTGGATAAGTGTGTGATTTTTTTCATCGACGACATCTTAATTTACTCTTGGAGCAGACCGGAGTATACAAAACATTTGAGAATTGTGCTTGACAAGCTCAAAGAAGAGCATTTGTTTGCCAAACTAAGTAAGTCTAGCTTAATTAGAGAAAGATTGGGTAATGGGGCACATGTTTTTAGAAGCAGGAGTTTCTATAGATCAAGAGAAGATCACAGCCGTTACTGAGTAGCCAACACCTAAGAATGCTACCAAGCTTCGCAGTTTTCTGGGTTCAGCAAGATATTCAGGAGGTTTGTCAAGGGATTTTCCAATATAACTGATGGCACGGTTGACAAACAAATACCTAAAGTTTGAATGGAAAGACGCATGTTCCCAGAGTTCCGCTGTGCTGAGAAGTCATTTGACGGAGTCACCATTGTTGGTACTTCCACAACCAAGGCTACCATATGAAGTAAACACTGTTGTGTTTGGATCTTGTTTGTGGTATGTTTTGATGGAGGAAAAGTGAGTCATTGCATATGCATCACGTTGAGGCCTCACGAGGTCAATTACTCCACTCATGATTTGGAGTTGGCAGCCGTTGTTACTTTTATGCGGAGAAGGTTTAGATCCTCATAATTTACCAAAGTCTGAAGTATCTTTACTAAGGGAGACTTGAATTTGAAATAGCACAGAGGATTGAGTTGTTAGCAAATTACAATATGGAATCACTTGTCATCCAGGTAAGGACAATCAGGTGGCAGATTTCTTAAGTAGACACATGAGCGACATTTCACGGACCAAGGAAGCTGATTGAGACAATTGCTGATCTCATATTATGTCCAGTTACCACGAAAAGAGAGACAGTTGGTCTTAAGGGATCAGACAATTTACTTTGGAGGATACAACAAGCCTCAGGAAAGGATGATGTGTTGCGTAAGCAGCTCGAAAGGAGGTTTTCAAATATCACACAGCCACAAATGGAATAGTTTTGTACAGAAACCAAGTATGTGCCAAATGATGAGCATTTAAGAAAGGAATTCTTGTAGTAAGCACATAACTCGCGCTTCTTTAGACATCTAAGAAATACCAAGATGTATCGGGACTATGGATTTTGTAACTGGACTACCAATAACAATTAGAAGAACGAATGACATCTAAGTTATCATAGATCGACTCGCAAAGTTAGCTCACTTCTTTGCGATCAAGAAAATGGACGGAGTGGATCAGTTACTGTATAAGTATATTGATGTAGTGTCAGATCATGATACGAGGTTCACATTTTCTTTTTGGCGAGCCTTTGAAAAGATGTTGGGGACCAATGTTCACATTAGTACAACTTATCATCCGCAGACAGATGGTCAGTTAGAGAGGACAATTCAGACTCTGAAAGATATGTCCAGGGATTATGTTTTAGATTGGGAAGGAAAACGGGACAAGTATCTATCATTGGCAGAGTTCACCTACAGCAACAGTTTTCAATCGAGCATTGAGATGACACTGTATAAAGCTCTTTATGGTATGATGTGTCATACACCACGTACTATGTTGATCAAAGGTAGTAAAGCGCTAAGACAAAACCAACAATGGTTCGAGAGTCGGTAGAGCAAGTGAAAATGCTAATGAGGCGGCTAAAGGAAGCTCACGACCGTTAGAAGAGTTATGCAGACAAACACATAAGAGATTTGGATTTCGAGGTGGGTGACTTAGTATATTTGAAGATGAGAACATTTTAGGGAGGTGCTAAGACCCGAAAGCTAAATAAGAGGTATATGGGATTGTATCCTATTGTTGAGTGGATTAGATAGTGACTTGTCATTTGGGCTTATTATCAGAGTTGTCATACTTATATGATGTGTTTCATGTGTCAGTTTTTGGAAAGGTTGTTAGAGAGCCATAGCTTATTTTGCAGTAGCCTACAATCGATGTAAGTAAGAATCTGTCCATGTCTAACCAACTAGTGGTAGTCCTAGAGCATTAAGAAGACAAAGTTCCGGGGAAAATGATTATGATGGTCAAAGTTTGTTGGTAGAGAGACATAATTTAGAAGCAAATCTGGGAGTTTGAGACTCAAATGAGGTTTGATTACCCACATAAAAGATGAAAATGGGCAGATGAATCAGGACCTTAATAGAGGGAGAACTCCTTGTGAGTGGGGAAGAGTTGTAACGGCCCATTTCATTTAGCCGGACAAGGCTCAATACATTTAAAGAAAACCCTATGTATCCCTATATAAATACTAGTCTTCCTAATTTTTATTTTTCTATATAATACTCACCACACATAAACTATGCAGAAACCGAGTAATTGGAAAGAGTTACAGATGAATCGCAACCACTGCCTCCTGTCTGTAGATCAGCCAGCCTATCCCTGATCCGGGTTGCAAATAACTTGAGAAACAAGTTTTTTAATAGTTTTCCGCAAAATCGTTTAATAAAACAGGTTTATCTCTTTAACGAGTTTATATGTCGAGAAACCAAGACTACCATCGGATTCAAGACTTAGAGACAAATCCGGAGCTCCGATATCTACTAAAAATCACTGGTCACGCGCCCACACCCATAACCAGAAGATCTGTGTGTGAGCTTCATGCGTCTGCACGCACCACAAGAAGATCTGTTGGGGTAAAAAACCCCTCCTCGGAGATTGATGAGACGAAAGGCCGAATCAACGGTTAAACATTTCATATTTTGGCAGCAAGCCCACGAAATGAGACCAAACGCCTGCCCGGGTCAAGCTCTTGGCTTAACCGGTCGCAGATGAACTAAACGGGTAGTGACCATTTGTACTCTTTCCTTATCCTTGGTTTTGTCCTAAAGGGTTTTCCGGGAAAGGTTTTAACGAGGCAAATTGGTTCACTAATCTTAAACCCGTTCGGGAGCTGATCAAGTCGCTCCGACCATATGCTCGTCGGACCAAGCTCTTGGAATCTGGTCCGACGGATGAACTGAACTCTCTAACGACCTCTCAAGACGAATCTCAGCATATCTTCTCAGCCTGGAGCATTCACCGAGCCAAGACATGGGCCACGGCCGGACCTCACCCTCCCGGACCGGCCCCAGAAGCTATTTCCCGACTATTGGGCCTCTGCCCAATAGTTCCCGAAGAAACATCACGCCATTTGAAGATGGACTTCACGCTGTGCGGAACGTGGAAAAACATCAAGGAGTTCACTTAAAATAAACCGGAAGAAGGCTTTTAACCGGAGAGAATCGGACCAGAGGATTTAAAAGACAAGCTGGGCCAAATCAAGACAAGCTGGCCAGATCGGAAGAAAAGAGGGCTGATGGGCGAAACCGGCCTACCAGGTCATTGGCGGCGGCTAGAAGGGAGTTTTACAACGTCCCACATTGCTTAGATCAGTCTTTGAGACCCCAGACTCTCTCATATAAAATACAAGAGGATTTAAAAGACAAGCTGGCCCGCTAAATCCGGTGGCGAAACCGGCCTACCAGTCGGCCATTCCGGCGGAGGAACGGCTAGAGAGCTCCCCGCCGGCTTAGAGACCGAAGGATGGGCCGACAGTTTGGTCCCAGGTTTAGGAGCTGACCGGCCGTCCATCCCCTTCGTGTTCTTTCCATCTTTCTCCATCTTCTCACGGAGCGATAACCTAACCATGATAACAAGCTAAAAAAAAAAGGAGGAAGGCTTTTTGGTATCGAAATCGTGGAAGACAAGGAGAGGACGAAGGCACATATATATACAACAAGGCAGCATGAAAGGATTGAGAATTTTTCTATTTCTAATTCAGCAAAAAGGAAAAGGGAAAAAAAAAGAGGAGTTTTTCCAAATCCCAGCTTTTTTAGGAAAAATGAATTTCTTTCAATTCCTTTTCAAGCAAGAAAAATGAAATTTTCAGTTTGTAAAAAGAGGAGGATTTTTCCAATTCTCAAACGTAACAAGAAAAGGAAAATCCTCTACCAAATCGGCCGCTTATGAGTTTCGGGCCCGAGGAGGAAAAAAAATCGCTACAATCATTTTTCGGCGATCTGCCCTCAAGAAGACACATATTTCGGAAGCAGAGGCATGATACACGAGTTTTAAACCCTTATTTCCTACTGCAAGTGCACAGCATACGAAGTAGTATTTAGGGGTCGATCCCACGAAGACCAGTTTCACACTTTGATATAATGAGCTAAATCAAAAGCTAAGACAATTCAAGTATGTTTTTGGTTTTGTAAATAGTAAGTAATAAAAGCAAATTCGGCTGTAAAGATAATGTTAAACAAGCGTTAGGTCAAGGAATATCGAAGGAGATTCAGAGCAAAGGATCAAACAACTATTCAGGCAATGATTAAGCATAAGTCTAGAACTCAAACACTAAGATAATATCAATCCACTCTCGTGGTATCAATATCTTCGTCTATCAACCTAGAAATCCTAACTCTCGCTGGTACTAGAAATCATAGACAAGCATTAAGGATAGGTTTGATTTGTTCACAATTTTCCAATACATCTACTCTCACAGGTAATGAATAAATTGCTCACCCAAGTTTCTTCTAGCAACCTAGCAACTCTCGCTGTCTAAGTTAAACCCAATATCATAAAATCAAGTGATCAATTCGATCTAAGCATTAAGAATAACAAAGGTGAAGACATCGATTTGAATAGCCTATTTGTGTATAACCCTAAAGCTCATGAATTCCTTTGACAAACCTTAACCTAACTAAGAGATCTACTCAGACATAATTAAAGAAGAAGAAAACATAGAGATTATAGAGTTCATCAATAAAGCTTGAATATATAATAAAAGCTGAAAGTAACTTAATAAGAACTTGAACAAAGTGCAAATATAGATAACAAAAGCTGGAAATAAACTTATGAGAACTTGATTAAAGCATAAAGATAGATAATAAGAACTGAAAGTAAAACTTGATCAAAGCATAAAATGTTTAAAGCTTAAAAGAAACTAATAAGAACTTGATAAAAACATAAACATTAAAGCTTAAAAGAGAAGAGGAGCAATGTTTTGAAGCTAGAGAAGAGTGAGAGAAGAAGATGGTGTGGTTTGAAGCATCAAGAGTGAGTCCAATATATAGGCCAAGGTGTAGGGGAGTAGGTAAGACGGGGAACAACCGTTCTGGAGGAGAACGGTCGTTCTAGTTGGTCGATCGAAGTAGGTGGGTGTTGGTGAGTCGGGGAACGGTCGTTCTTGGTGGAGAACGGTCGTTCCTTGCTCGGTTGTTGGCGGAGTAGGTGAGATGGGGAACGACCGTTCTGTTGATGTAACGGTCGTTCTCTGGCTTTTGTCGGCAAGGTAGGTGAGGTGGGGAACGACCGTTCTGCTAAGGGAACGGTCATTCTCTGTGGTCGTTCTACACCAAGAACGGTCGTTCTCTTCAGTTGGTCCTTTTCTCGTGTTTTTCCACATTAACTCGACTCGAACATGTCCGTAAACACCAAACTCCATCGGAACTCCATAAAATCTGTAAAAAGACTCGAAACAATAGAAAAGACTCGAAAAGCTAACTAAAGATGCAAATCAAAACTCAAACCGAATACTAAAAACAAATCAAAATATGTTAAAAATACATAATATCAACTCTCCCTAACTAAAACCTTTGCTTGTCCCAAAGGAAAACTAGAGATCTTACAAAGAGGAGAGGTTTGAAAAACGTGTGAATCTCGTAAAACTTATAGGACCATACTCTAAATCAATTCCCCGTAAACCGCATTCGCAAGGTTCATATCAAACGTACTTCATTGTACTTCTCCATAACCGTAGTAAATAAATGAAATCTCATGATCAAGCAGAACTCAATATTTAACATTCATTATCAAATGCATGTACTCTCACAAAGGGAATATCTAACACGTTATGGTCTAGGTATCAAGGTTGGTATTTGGTGGCTCAAGTGTTTCGGTTTCTTTTAGCAGTACAAACGGATGCAAATCATTATGCAAAATCACAGTGAGACACAGACCAATTAGGAGGTACACAACTCTCCTTAACTCTAATCCTTCTACCCTTATTTAACAAAGTCACAAACAAGAACATGATTTCTTTTAACGTTTTATGAAATTTAAAGATATTACCTTGACTTTCCCGGTTCCTTTTGTTTTTTGTTTTTTTTTTGTTTTTTTTATATATATCGGAGAAAGGAACCGGTTAGTCTCTAAGATCTGCATCAAAAGAATTTCAACGATGTAAGCTTATTTCTTGAATGTGAATACAAACTTCTACCCATTTAAAAGTTCATCCTCTTTTGAAACGTAATTTTTCGATGAATATATTCAAAAAGAGATCACATTTCTAGACACATCCCATGAGTTTAATCAGAAAGAGACCACCTATTCTAGACAGTCCTAAAGAAAATTTGTGTTGGTCCGTATACTCCATAGTTTTTGCACATGAATGCAAATGACAGTAAACGAAAATAAATGGGTTTCGACATGGAAATGGTAAGGGTGTGGTACTAGACCAAGGATAAGTCTAGCCATTTGGAGTTAGCAAAGATTGGTAGAAATGATGCAAAGAAAACTCCAAATGTAAAATCCAATACATGATTATCAACCCCCTAAGTGAGATAGATTAAGTCCATATTAAGTTCTAATAATTCGATTAAGTTCAGATGATTTGAGAAATTCACTAAATGATCAAGTTATGGATTTTTCTGCGTTTCCAAACTATCCTCAAACAATGCTAAGCAGTCGTAAGGCAATGACATCGAACATGTTGCAATTCCAAAAAGTTAACAAATTCACACAGTGTTTTGACTCGGTAAATATTTTTTTTTTTTTTTTGAAAATCTAAACACACCAAAATAAACATAAGAAATAAACATCCATAAAACACACCGTTAGTACACACAAATGAATCCCTCCCCCAGACTTGTTTTTAACCGTTCCGGTTAAAAAAAATCTGAAAGAGAAACCCGCAAACTCATAAATAGAATAAAAGCGTTCTAAAATGAAAATTGATATAACAAAGGTGATAGAAATAACCACAAGCTCCGATGGCTACATAACGACTTTTCTTCGATGGGAACGATCGATCTCTTCACTCCCAGCAGAGCGGTTTCTCGGACATTTAAAAAAAGCCTGCAAAAACAATCTCAAACAAAACAAGAAACGTAAATAAAACAAGAACGAAAAACTTCACGATATTTACATGTTACCTGGTGGGTTGCCTCCCACGAAAGCGCTTGTTTTACGTCGCTAAGCTTGACGTGGAGAGTTGATTATGCTTGAGGAGGCTCGGTCAAGGGAGTTTCTTCCCCGTCTCCGAGTTGTGTGTCGGCAAGATATGGTTTCAATCGCTGTCCATTGACCACGAACTCTTCTCCTTTGTTGTTGAACAAGACGACAGCTCCATATGGTCGCACTTCCTTTATGGTGAAGGGCCCAGACCATCTCGATCGCAACTTCCCGGGAAACAGCTTCAGCCGAGAGTTGAAGAGTAGAACCTGGTCATTGGGGGCGAAGTTACGAGCCAGGATGCGCTTGTCGTGGTATGCTTTGGTTCGTTCCTTGTAGATTTTGGAGTTCTCATAGGCGCGATGCCTAATCTCCTGAAGCTCGTGTAGTTGCATCATGCGTCGTTCTGAAGCCGGCTTAATGTCATATTTGAGCAGCTTGACAGCCCATGCGGCTTTGAATTCGAGCTCAATGGGGAGGTGACAGGCTTTGCCGTAAACAAGGTGGAAAGGAGTGGTCCCGAGAGCCGTTTTGTAGGCGGTCCTGTAAGCCCATAGAGCGTCGTCTAGCTTGGAAGCCCAGTCCTTCCGAGTTGTACTCACAGTCTTCTGAAGTATGCTCTTGATTTCGCGGTTAGATATCTCAACTTGCCCACTCGTTTGCGGATGGTAAGGCGTTGCGACCTTGTGCTTTACACCGTTCTTGCGCAATAGATTCTCGAAGATCTTGTTGATGAAGTGAGAGCCTCCATCGCTGATAGCAACTCGCGGAACACCAAATCTAGGGAAAATGATAGACTTGAACATCTTGATCACCACCCTTGCATCGTTCGTGGGACTCGCCAATGCCTCAACCAATTTAGACACATAGTCAACAGCCACGAGTATGTACTCATTCCCGAAAGAAGATGGGAATGGTCCCATAAAATCAATGCCCCATACGTCAAAGACCTCCACTTCGAGAATGAAGTTCTGTGGCATCTCATTACGCTTGCTAATGTTGCCCTGTCACTGGTATGAATCGCATCTAGAGATAAAGCGCTGAGCTTCTTTAAACATTGTTGGCCACCAATACCCAGCTTGCAGAACCTTGGAGACTGTTTTGAAAGTAGCGAAGTGTCCGACATTGGAAGAGCCATGACAGTGAAACAGAATCTCCGGTATTTCCTCCTCAGCCACGCAACGTCTGAATACTCCATCTGGGCAATGTTTGTACAGGTACGGCTCATCCCAGAAGTAATGGCGAATATCCTTTAGGAATTTCTTCCTTTTGTTGCCCACAAAACCGTGCGGTTCTAGATCAGCAGCTAGGTAATTCGCAATCTCACCAAACCAAGGAATCTGAGGATGTTGGCTGCTTTCGGTTTGGTTGCAGAATTCGGACTGAGCAGGTGCTCGCTGGGTGGGAGCACGTGCTTCCTCGATTTGGAATGTTCCGATCGAGTAAATCTGTTCTTCAGGGAGGCTGTCATTGAGTGGGAGTTCTTCATCAATCCTCATCCTAGATAAATGGTCGGCAGCTCCATTATTTATTCCCTTCTTGTCTTTGATCTCCAGGTCGAATTCTTGAAGTAGGAGAATCCACCTAAGTAGCCGCGGCGTAGCGTTTTTCTTAGTCAGCAGATACTTGAGTGCTGCATGATCAGTATGAACCGAAACTTCTCAAAGGCGAAGACGACGGCCAGAAGCTCCTTTTCTGTCATAGCATACTTGCACTGAGCATCATCCAATGTGCGACTGGCGTAGTAGATAACGTGGAGCTTCTTGTCTTTCCTCTGGCCGAGAACTGCACCAATAGCATAGTCGCTAGCATCCGTCATAACCTCGAAAGGTAGGCTCCAATCTGCTGGCTACACAATGGGTGCGCTTACCAATGCTCCTTTGATCGTATGAAAAGCCTCAAGACAGTTGCTATCAAATTCGAACTTCACCTCCTTGCACAACAGCCTCGTGAGGGGTCTAGCTATCTTTGAAAAATCCTTGATGAACCTGCGATAGAAGCATGCATGCCCCAGAAAGCTGTGGATTCCCTTGACAGAAGTAGGTGGTTGTAGGTTCATCATAACCTCGATCTTAGCTTTATCCACTTCGATGCCATCTTCTGATATGCGATGCCCAAGTACAATCCCATTCCTGACCATGAAGTGACACTTCTCCCAATTTAGAACTAGGTGTTTTTCCTCACATCGCTGAAGTACCCTGCATAGATTAGATAAACAGTGAGAGAAAGAGTCTTCATACACCGAAAAGTCATCCATGAACACCTCCATTATGTCTTCGATCAAGTCGGTAAAAATGGACATCACGCATTGCTGGAAAGTTGCCGGAGCATTGCACAATCCGAATGGCATGCGCTGGTAAGCGAATGTGCCATAAGGACATGTGAATGTTGTCTTCTCCTGGTCGTCTGGATGGATGGGGACCTGAAAGAAACCTGAGTAACCATCTAAAAAACAGTAGTATGGACGGTTAGCAAGTCTTTCAAGCATCTGATCAATAAAGGGCAAAGGGAAGTGATCCTTGCGAGTTGCAGCATTCAGTTTACGATAATCTATGCACATTCTATGGCCGGTTATGGTCCTAGTCGGTATCAGTTCATTCCTATCATTCTTTATTACAGTGAATCCACCTTTCTTAGGAACTACATGAACTGGACTAACCCAAGTACTATCAGAAATAGCATAAATTACACCGGCTTTTAGAAGTTTCATTATCTCTTTTTTAACAACATCTTTCAGATTCGGATTCAACCTCCTTTGATGTTCAATAGAACTCATTGATTCATTTTCTAGATGTATCATATGCATGCAAAGATCAGGGGAGATGCCAGTGATATCATCGAGTGAATACCCTATAGCCTTTCTATACTTCCTAAGCTCGCATAAAAGTAAAGCTACTTCCACATTATTCAAATCAGCATTCACAATCACCGGGTAAGTTGAGTTCGTTCCAAGGAATGCGTACCTGAGCCCGGCTGGAAGAGTTTTGAGCTCGAGTTTGGGTGCTTTCAATTCGCTCCAAGGGCTGTCTATCGGGTCAAGTGGTGGAGTGGGTGCTCCGTCTGTTTCTGCCGAGTTCTCCTCATCATCTAGGCTCGTGTACACTACCATTTGCTCCATTCTTTGGCTGGAATCCAGCATCTTGGCAAAGCTGTCGGCATCCTCGCTCAGGAAACCATGCTCTCTTTCAGCTAGAGTTAGGGCGGTTTCAAGAGGATCTGGGCACAGAAGCTCTTCAGCTGCCTCATCATATACATCATCCACGCCTTCCACAGTGAAGGTCTGTCCATCCATCATCGGTTTCTTCAACAATTTATCCATCTCGAATGACATTACCATGTCGCCTAGCTGAAGGTCAATCACTCCATTCTGTACATCGATTATTGCACCAGCTGTGCATAAGAATGGCCGGCCAAGAATCAGAGGATCTTTCGGTTCCTCTTCAAGCTCTAGAACCACGAAATCAGCTGGGATGAGTGTGTCTCCAATTCGCACATGAAGATCTTCTAACATACCCACCGGAAGCTTTGTTGATCTGTCTGCGAAGACCAATGAGATGCGCGTGGGTTTGAAATTTGTGAACCCTAACCATTTTGCCACAGAGTATGGCATGAGGTTGACACTGGAACCGAGATCGCACAGAGAGCATGCGAATGTCATGGGGACGATCTTGACTGATAAAACGAATCTGCCAGGATCGCTTCTCTTCTTAAGGACCTTGTTCTGCAGAACAGCACTGCACTCTTTGGAGACTACCATCACGTTTTCCTCCTCAGCTACTTTTCCGGAGACTGGGGTTTTCACGTACCGTTTGAGAGCCGGTATCATCTGAACGGCATCCGTGAGAGGCAGCTTTACGGTTAGGTCTCTGAGCATCTCTCTGCATTTAGCATCCTCTAAGTCCTTGCGAGACTTCTTGGGTGGTACAGGGTATGGGACTTTGGGTTTTTATACTGATAGGACAATGGAGAGCACAAGAAAAGGCATGACTCAACTCTAATGGATCAAAAGCAAAATGGCATCTTCAACATTCAAAGATAGTGATTATGGGCTAATCTATGAAGTTCTGGACATGGTGAGCACTCAGAAATCCAACCATGATGTTATGTATCAAGTTCAGCCCATTTTGAAGCTATTACAAGTCCAAGAAGTGCCCAAATAAATCACTTAATTTTCTGCATAAGAAAAGTGACGAAAATTAGAGTTCAAGAGTCATTGGAGGCCAAGAGTTATTCAACACAATTTATTTAGTTTATTCTTGGTCATTGCCTTGTTAATTGTGTTTTCTAGTTTCAAGACAATTAATTTGTCTAGTTTTTACCACAAGTATTTTGTATAAATACTGATGTAATCTCAATTGAATAATAAGCTTGTTTGTTATTTTTGGAACCTTTTGAGTGGTTAACTCAGTTTCTCTGATCATGGTGTGTAATATCCATTCATCAAAACCTCTTTGTCGTCTAGGTGCGTCATATCCTAGGGCATTGAGTCGGGTATACCAAAGGTCTTCCGCAGCCTTTGAAGCTCCCTACGATCCATCGGGAATATCAAGAGCCTTTCGCAACTCTTGTGCGACCCTTCGATCCATTTCGATCCGTCTTGGTGCGTCATATCCAAGGGATCAAACGGAATATCAGAAGTCTTCCGCAGCTTCTGTGCGACCATTCAATCCACCGCCTTGTCTTACAAGGATTATACAATCCACCAACTTAGAGTACCGAATCCTTGGGAGGATTTGTATCATTTGGTATCAGAGCTCCACTCTAAGTTTGGTTTCTATCTTCTTCTCGTTTTCTCATCTTTTCATCTTCTTTCATCCATCTTCTACCTTTCATCAAAAAAAAAAAAAGTTGAAAAAAAAGAAGAAAAAATTGCTTGTTTCTATTATTCCTTTTGCTAAACAGATTCGAGGACGAATCTTTTTCAAGAGGGAGGGAATGATAGGACAATGGAGAGCACAAGAAAAGGTATGACTCAACTCTAATGGATCAAAAGCAAAATGGCATCTTCAACATTCAAAGATAGTGATTATGGGCTAATCTATGAAGTTCTGGACATGGTGAGCACTCAGAAATCCAACCATGATGTTATGTATCAAGTTCAGCCCATTTTGAAGCTATTACAAGTCCAAGAAGTGCTCAAATAAATCACTTAATTTTCTGCATAAGAAAAGTGACGGAAATTAGAGTTCAAGAGTCATTGGAGGCCAAGAGTTATTCAACACAATTTATTTAGTTTAGTCTTGGTCATTGCCTTGTTAATTGTGTTTTCTAGTTTCAAGACAATTAATTTGTCTAGTTTTTACCACAATTATTTTTGTATAAATACTGATGTAATCTCAATTGAATAATAAGCTTGTTTGTTATTTTTGGAACCTTTTGAGTGGTTAACTCAGTTTCTTTGATCATGGTGTGTAATATCCATTGATCAAAACCTCTTTGTCGTCTAGGTGCGTCATATCCTAGGGCATTGAGTCGGGTATACCAAAGGTCTTCCGCAGCCTTTGAAGCTCCCTACGATCCATCGGGAATATCAAGAGCCTTTCGCAACTCTTGTGCGACCCTTCGATCCATTTCGATCCGTCTTGGTGCGTCATATCCAAGGGATCAACCGGAATATCAGAAGTCTTCCGCAGCTTTTGTGTGACCATTCAATCCACCGCCTTGTCTTACAAGGATTATACAATTCACCAACTTAGAGTGCCGAATCCTTGGGAGGATTTGTATCATATACCCTTGCTTCTGGATTGCTGGCCGAAGTTGTTGGAGTTTCTCGGCTGAGCGTGTCCTCGGTTGACGGACCAGGGTGCTCGGTTGTCGCTTCTTTTCCTTTTGCCGATCCGGAAGTTGTTTCCGAATTTAATGTTTTCCCGCTCCTTAGCTCGATGGCGTTGACAAACTCCTTCCTAGGTGCTTCAGCTTTTCCAGGCGGAGTCCCTGGTGTTCTTTTTATAGACTCGGCGGTTTGTGCAATCTGAACATCCAGTTGCTTCATGTGGGTCCATACATCCTCATACTTCACATTAAGATCAACATACATAGTGTCAACTTTGGAGTTGATCTCTGCTGCCGCCTTTTGTTGACTCGCCATCAGCTGCTGCATCATGTTCTTCAGCTCATCTTGGGAGCCGGTTGCTGAAGATGAAGGCTGCAAGTTTGTGAAAGGCTGGGGCTGCGAGTTTGTGAAAGGCTGCCTTGGCACGAATGGCCGGTTCTGGTAGTTGTTGGAGTAGTTCTTCTGAAAACCCATCTGCGACTGATTTCCTTGCTTAGGATAAGTCTGATCTTGCGGATTTTCCACATTGGTGCTCCTATAGGACAGGTTCCGATGAGTGTTGAAGCCTTGGTTGTTGAAACCACGGTTCTGCCCGAAACTTTGTCCCGTCACATAATTCACCTCCATCTGATCATTCCCGGTTTCTTCCTTATAGGCTTGAACGATAGGTGCTTCCCCATTCTCGTCCACAAAGTGGACTGACTTCTAGTTCTTTTTAGCAAAAGGTTAACCATGGCCGCGAGCTCATCAATCTTCTTGGAGTCCACACTGTTGACCTTCTTCCTGTCGTACTCCGGGCTTTTGTTTCTGAAACTTGCGGCTAGGTTCTCGATCAGCTACAGAGCTCCTTCCTTTGACTTAGTGTAGAAGTCACCGTTACTAGCTGTATTCAGGGCGTTTCTGTAGTCCCAATCTACTCCGTCATAGAAGGTGCTGCCAGCTGCTCATCACTAAACCCATGGTGAGGGCACTCACGCTTGTACTCCTTAAACCGCTCCCATGCTTCATTGAAGGATTCGCCGGACTGTTGCTCGAACGAGGAGATCTTGTTCCTCAAGGCTGCGGTCTTGGATTTCGTGTAGAACTTATCCAAGCAGGCTGCTCGCGCATTAGCCCAAGTCGGTAGAGAGCCTGGTGGTAAAGATTTTAACCACCGTGATGCTTTTCCCGTAAGAGAGAAGGGGAAAAGCTTGCATTTCAAGAAATCTGGATGCACACCATTGGAGCCGGTTGTGCTACAGATCTCTTTGAAATTCTCGATGTGATCCATCGGAATCTCAGCAGGCAGACCGTGGAACAGGTGTTGTGATATTATGTGTTTTTAACGTTGATATAATGTGTTTTTAACGTATTTTGATTCGTTTTTAGTATTCGGTTTGAGTTTTGATTTGCATCTTTCGTTAGTTTTTCGAGTCTTTTCTTTTGTTTTGAGTCTTTTTACAGATTCTATGGAGTTCCGAAGGAGTTTGGCGTTTACGGACATGTTCGAGTCGAGTTAATGTGGAAAACACGAGAAAAGGACCAACACAAGAGAACAACCATTCTAAAGAAGAACGATCGTTCTGGACAAGCAAAGGAACGACCGTTCTTGGACTAGAACGACCATGAAGAACGATCGTTCCCCATTCAGAACGATCGTTCCCCTCTTCACCTACCTTGCCGACAAAAGAAGAGGAACGACCGTTCCCTGAGGAGAACGACCATTCTTGCACTCACCTACTCCACCAACAACCATGCACGGAACGACCGTTCTCCACCTAGAACGATCGTTCCCCGACTTCCACATCTCACCTACTACGGATCGACCATTGGGAACGATCGTTCTCAACCTAGAACGACCGTTCCCCGTCTCACCTACTCCCCTTCACCTTGGCCTATATAATGAACTCACTCTTGATGCTTCAAACCACACCATCTTCTTCCTTCTCTCTTCTCTAGCTTCTAAACATTGCTCTCTCTTCAGTTTTAAGTTTTATGTTTATGCTTTTATTAAGTTTTATTTAGTTTCTTTTAAGCTTTATACATTTATGCTTATGCTTTAAGTTTTACTTTCAGTTCTTATATTTATGCTTTAATTAAGTTCTTATAAGTTTATATCCAGCTTTTGTTATCTATTCAAGTTTTTATGATGAACTTTATAATCTCGTTGTTATCTTATTCTTTAATTATGTCTGAGTAGATCTCTTAGTTAGGTTGAGGTTTGTCAAAGGAATTCATGAGCTTTAGGGTTAAACACAAATAGGCTATTCAAATCAATGTCTTCACCTTTGTTGTTCTTAATGCTTAGCTCGAATTGATCACTTGATTTTATGATATTGGGTTTAACTTAGACAGCGAGAGTTGCTAGGTTGCTAGAAAGAACATTGGTGAGCAATTTATTCATTACCTGCGAGAGTAGATGTATTGGAGAATTGTGAATATATTAAACCTGTCCTTAATGCTTGTCTACGATTTCTAGTACCAACGAGAGTTAGGAATTCTAGGTCGATAGACAAAGATATTGATACCACGAGAGTGGATCGATATTATCTTAGTGTTTGAGTTCTAGACTTATGCTTAATCACTGCCTGAATAGTTGTTTGATCCGTTGCTCTGAATCTCCTGCGATATTCCCTTACCTAACGCTTGTTTAATATAATCTTTACAACCGATTTCGCTTTTATTATTGCTATCTACAAAAACCAAAAACATATTTGAATTGTCTTAGCTCTTAATTTAGCTCATTAAGTCAAAGTGTGAAAACTGGTCTTCGTGGGATCGACCCCTAAATACTACTTTGTATGCTGTGCACTTGCAGTAGGAAATAAGGGTTTAAAACTCGTGTATCAAGTTTTTGGCGCCGTTGCCGGGGACCAAATATTCACCTTTGGTTTACGGCTGAATTATTAGACTAAGAACTTTACTGAACCTGTTTTCTTTTCTTCTTTGTTTTTGTGTTTCAGGTGCATGTCCACAAGGAGCACAAGGAGCAAAAACAAAAAAAGACCTTCTTAGCTTAACAAACGACGAGCTAGCAAGGATAGAACGAGGAAACAGAAGACGCAACACACCCGTCAAAGAAGCAGAAACATCTGACACCGCCAACTCAGAGATGAGCGGACAAATAGACATCGCAGCTCAGCTGCAACAACTCCAGACAGCCATGGAGCAGCTTCGTTTGCAACAAGAGAGGCAACTCGTTGCACAACCTGCTTTCGGGGACAAAGATGCGGCTCACGCATACTACCAAGATCGATCTGCGATCGTTACCCCAACCATCCAGAGGCAAGATTACGAGATCAAGTCTCAAATGATCGCCCTCGTGAAGCAACACCTGTTCCACGGTCTGCCTGCTGAGATTCCGATGGATCACATCGAGAACTTTGAAGAGATCTGTAGCACAACCAGCTCAAATGGTGTGCTCCCAGATTTTTTGAAGTGCAAGCTTTTCCCTTTCTCTCTTGCGGGAAAAGCATCACAGTGGTTAAAATCTTTGCCACCATGCTCTCTACCGACTTAGGCTGATGCAAGATCAGCCTTCTTGGATAAGTTCTACACGAAATCCACGACCGCAGCCTTGAGGAACAAGATCTCCTCATTCGAACAACAGTCCGGCGAATCCTTCAATGAAGCATGGGAGCGGTTTAAGGAGTACAAACGCGAGTGCCCTCACCACGGGCTTAGTGATGAGCAGCTGCTCAGCACCTTCTATGACGGAGTAGACTGGGACTACAGAAACGCCCTGAATGCAGCTAGTAACGGTGACTTCTACACTAAGTCAAAGGAAGGAGCTCTAGAGCTGATCGAGAACCTAGCCGCAAGTTCCAGCAACAAAAATCCGGAGTACGACAGAAAGAAGGTCAACAGTGTGGAGTCCAAGCAAATTGCGGAGCTCACGGCCAAGGTTAACCTTCTCCTTAAGGGGAACCAAAAGTCCGTCCTCGCTCAAGTCCATGAGGAAGAAACCGGTGATGATCGGAGGGAGGTCAATTATGTGAACGGGCAAGGATTCGGACAGAACCGCGGTTTCAACAACCAAGGTTTCAATACCCATCCAAATTTGTCCTATAGGAGCACCAATGTGGAGAATCCTCAAGACCAGGTTTACCCTAAGAAAGGAGGACAGAATCAGATGGGCTTACAGGAAGGCTACTCCAACAACTACCAGGGTAGGCAATTCGTCCCAAATCAGAACCGATTCCAAGGAGGAAATCAACAAAGGCAGCCCTTCATGAGCTCGCAGCCCCAAACTTTCTCAAATCCGCAGCCTTCATCTTCAGCAACCAGCTCCCAAGACGAGCTGAAGAACATGATGCAACAACTACTGGCGGGACAACAAAAAGCCGCGGCTGAGATCAATACAAAAGTTGACACCATGTATGTGGACCTTAATGGGAAGTACGAAGCAGTACGGACTCACATGAAGCAGCTTGACACTCAGATTGCACAAACCGCTGAATCAGTTAAGAGGACATCAGGGACTCACGCAGAGGTGAACTACGTGAATGGAGGCTATGTGGAGAATCAGAGCTTGCAAGCTTCGGCGTCTAACTCTCAAGACGAGCTGAAGTCTCTTATCACTTGGTTCTACTCAAAAACAAAAATCTGCTGATGAGGTCAATGTCAAGGGGACAGCATGTACAATGATCTCAACAATAAGTTTGAAGCTGTTTGCACTCGCATGAAGAAGCTTGAGATTCAGATGGTCAAAATGATGAGGCATCAGAAAATCTTCCAGAAAGGGTATACATTCCTAAAGTGCCTTATCCAGTTTTACCTAGAGATCAGAGGGAGCCCATCAGTGCAGAGAAACCAACTGATTTTAGAAGATAACTCAAGAAGAGATTAAGGCAGTCTTTGTAGAAGCAAGGAGTACACCACCAGCATTGAGTGTATTGCCTAAGGTTGAAGATCCCGGAAAATTCTTAGTCCCATGCTCCGTTGCTGGAGTTGAATTCAAGGACGCTCTTTGTGATTCCGGGTCTACTGTGAATCTCATGTCAAAGGCAATTGCAGAGAAGTTGAAAATTTCTGAGGTAAAGCCTAGTCATATGACTCTTCGATTTGCAAACACCTCCTCAACAACATCGTCTGGCAGCATTCACGATCTACCTGTCCGAATAGGGGATTGCCTAGTTCCAACCGATTTTCAGGTTGTGGAGATGAGAGAAGGTTATGGCATGCCCTTACTTCTTGGAAGACCGTTCATGGCTACAGTGGGTGCAATCATCGATATGCCAAATAGACAAGTCTGCTTTTCCAAGATTGACAAGAATGTCTTCTACGAAGCCGTTCCCATAGGAACAACCACACGCGCCTCTTGCATCTCAGCAGTCGATAGAGAGGAAGCACGTGCTCCGATCCCGCAAACACCTGCTCCACCACCCGGGAAATCTAGGGAGAAGGCAAAAACGCGAGAAAATGTGCCGTACAAAAAGATTACGGGAGGTCCTCAAATGACTTTGATCCCTCAAGGATATGATGGAAACTCGATTGACTACAAGGTGAAGTGCAAAGGTCGTCCTAAACCTTTCTCTAGAGTTAGAGCTATTCTTCCATCAGAGTTGAAAGAGAAAGGTACTGGTGTTGTGAATGGAATGCTGAGTAAAGTTCTGAGCATGAGGATGTCTGATTTTGGAGCCTGTTTTGGAGCAAGCTCTCAAACCAAACCTGATTGATACATGGCACCAACGTCAAGCTTAGCGACGTAAAACAAGCGCTTTCGTGGGAGGCAACCCACCAGGTAACATGTAAATATCGTGAAATTTTTTCGTTCTTGTTTTATTTACGTTTCTTGTTTTGTTTGAGATTCTTTTTCAGGCTTTTATTAAGTATCTGAGAAACCGCTCTGCTGGGAGTGAAGAGATCGATCGTTCTTACCAAGAACGCTCGTTCTACACGGAAGAAGGATAGAGAGCAGCACCGATGGCTCCAACAGCGACCACTGAGCTTGTGGTTATTTCTATCACCCTTGTTATATCCATTTTTATTTTATGACACTTTTTATTTTACGGGTTTCTCTTTCAGTTTTGTTTTAACCGGGACAGTTAAAAACAAGTCTGGGGGAGGGAGTCATTTGTGTACTAACGGTGTGTTTTGTGGATGTTTATTTCTTATGTTTTATTTTGGTGTGTTTATTTTCAAAAAAAAAAAAAAAAAAAATTTCGAGTCAAAACAGTGTGTGATTTTATTAAACTTTTTGGAATTGCAACATGTTCGATGTCATTGCCTTAGGACTGCTTAGCATTGTTTGAGGATAGTTTGGAAACGCAGAAAAATCCATAACTTGATCATTTAGTGAATTTCTCAAATCATCTGAACTTAATCGAATTATCAGAACTTAATATGGACTTAATTTATCTCACTTAGGGGGTTGATAATCATGTATTGAATTTTACATTTGGAGTTTTCTTTGCATCATTTTTACCAATCTTTGCTAACTCCAAATGGCTAGACTTATCCTTAGTCTAGTACCACACCCTTACCATTTCCATGTTGAAACTCACTTATTTTCGTTTACTGTCATTTGCATTCATGTGCAAAAACTATGGAGTATACGGACCGACACAACTTTTCTTTAGGACTGTGTCTAGATAGGTGGTCTCTTTCTGATTAAACTCATGGGATGTGTCTAGAAAAGTGATCTCTTTTTGAATATATTCATCGAAAATTTTCGTTTCAAAAGAGAATGAACTTTTAATGGGTAGAAGATTTTATTCACATTCAAGAAATAAGCTTACATTGTTGAAATTCTTTTGATGCAGATCTTAGAGACTAACCGGTTCCATTCTCCGATATGTAAAAATAAAAAAAAATAAAAAAAAGAGAGAAAGAAAAAAAAAAAAAAAAACAGAAGGAACCGGGAAAGTCGTCAAGGTAATATCTTTAAATTTCATGAAACGTTAAAAGAAATCATGTTCTTGTTTGTGACTTGTTAAATAAGGGTAGAATGATTAGAGTTAAGGAGAGTTGTGTACCTCCTAATTGGTCTGTGTCTCACGGTGATTTTGCATCATGATTTGCATCCGTTTGTACTGCTAAAAGAAACCGAAACACTTGAGCCACCAAATACCAACCTTGATACCTAGACCATAACATGTTAGATATTCCCTTTGTGAAAGTACACACATTTGATAATGAATGTTAAATATTTATGCTTGATCATGAGATTTCACTTATTTACTACGGTTATGGAGAAGTACAATGAAGTACGGTTTGATCTGAACCTTGCGAATGCGGTTTACGGGCAATTGATTTAGAGTATGGTCCTATAAGTTTTACGAGATTCACACGTTTTTCAAACCTTTCTTCTCGGTTTAAGCTTTAGTTTGTTTGAGGACAAACAAAGGTTTTAGTTGGGGGGAGTTGATATTATGTGTTTTTAACATATTTTGATTCGTTTTTAGTATTCGGTTTGAGTTTTGATTTGCATCTTTCGTTAGTTTTTCGAGTCTTTTCTTTTGTTTTGAGTCTTTTTACAGATTCTATGGAGTTCCGAAGGAGTTTGGCGTTTACGGACATGTTCGAGTCGAGTTAATGTGGAAAACACGAGAAAAGGACCAACACAAGAGAACGACCGTTCTAAAGAAGAACGATCGTTCTGGACAAGCAAAGGAACGACCGTTCTTGGACTAGAACGACCATGAAGAACGATCATTCCCCATTCAGAACGATCGTTCCCCTCTTCACCTACCTTACCGACAAAAGAAGAGGAACGACCGTTCCCTGAGGAGAACGACCGTTCTTGCACTCACCTACTCCACCAACAAAAATGCACGGAACGACCGTTCTCCACCTAGAACGATCGTTCCCCGACTTCCACATCTCACCTACTACGGATCGACCATTGGGAACGATCGTTCTCCACCTAGAACGACCGTTCCCCGTCTCACCTACTCCCCTTCACCTTGGCCTATATAATGAACTCACTCTTGATGCTTCAAACCACACCATCTTCTTCCTTCTCTCTTCTCTAGCTTCTAAACATTGCTCTCTCTTCAGTTTTAAGTTTTATGTTTATGCTTTTATTAAGTTTTATTTAGTTTCTTTTAAGCTTTATACATTTATGCTTATGCTTTAAGTTTTACTTTCAGTTCTTATATTTATGCTTTAATTAAGTTCTTATAAGTTTATATCCAGCTTTTGTTATCTATTCAAGTTTTTATGATGAACTTTATAATCTCGTTGTTATCTTCTTCTTTAATTATGTCTGAGTAGATATCTTAGTTAGGTTGAGGTTTGTCAAAGGAATTCATGAGCTTTAGGGTTAAACACAAATAGGCTATTCAAATCAATGTCTTCACCTTTGTTGTTCTTAATGCTTAGATCGAATTGATCACTTGATTTTATGATATTGGGTTTAACTTAGACAGCGAGAGTTGCTAGGTTGCTAGAAAGAACATTGATGAGCAATTTATTCATTACCTGCGAGAGTAGATGTATTGGAGAATTGTGAACATATTAAACCTGTCCTTAATGCTTGTCTACGATTTCTAGTACCAATGAGAGTTAGGAATTCTAGGTCGATAGACAAAGATATTGATACCACGAGAGTGGATTGATATTATCTTAGTGTTTGAGTTCTAGACTTATGCTTAATCACTGCCTGAATAGTTGTTTGATCCGTTGCTCTGAATCTCCTGCGATATTCCTTGACCCAACGCTTGTTTAATATAATCTTTACAACCGATTTCGCTTTTATTATTGCTATCTACAAAAACCAAAAACATATTTGAATTGTCTTAGCTCTTAATTTAGCTCATTAAGTCAAAGTGTGAAAACTGGTCTTCGTGGGATCGACCCCTAAATACTACTTCGTATGCTGTGCACTTGCAGTAGGAAATAAGGGTTTAAAACATGTGTATCATGTTGCTTCACGAGAGCGATCATTTGAGGCTTGATTTCGTAATCTTGCCTCTGGATGGTCGGGGTAACGATCGCAGATCGATCCTGGTAGTATGCGTGAGCCGCATCTTTGTTCCTGAAAGCAGGTTGTGCAACGAGTTGCCTCTCTTGTTGCAAACAAAGCTGCTCCATGGCTCTCTGGAGTTGTTGCAGCTGAGCTGCGATGTCTGCTTGTCCGCCCATCTCTGAGTTGGCGGTGTCAGACGTTTCTGCTTCTTTAACGGGTGTGTTGCGTCTTCTGTTTCCTCGTTCTATCCTTGCTAGCTCGTCGTTTGTCAAGCTAAGAAGGTCCTTGTTGTTTTTGCTCCTTGTGCTCCTTGTGGACATGCACCTGAAACACAAAAACAAAGAAGAAAAGAAAACAGGTTCAGTAAAGTTCTTAGTCTAATAATTCAGCCGTAAACTAAAGGTGAAAACTTGATACACGAGTTTTAAACCCTTATTTCCTACTGCAAGTGCACAACATACGAAGTAGTATTTAGGGGTCAATCCCACGAAGACCAGTTTCACACTTTGATCTAATGAGCTAAATCAAAAGCTAAGACAATTCAATTATGTTTTTGGTTTTGTAAATAGTAAGTAATAAAAGCAAATTCGGTTGTAAAGATAATGTTAAACAAGCGTTAGGTCAAGGAATATCGCAGGAGATTCAGAGAAAAGGATCAAACAACTATTCAGGCAATGATTAAGCATAAGTCTAGAACTCAAACACTAAGATAATATCAATCCACTCTCGTGGTATCAATATCTTCGTCTATCAACCTAGAAATCCTAACTCTCGCTGGTACTAGAAATCGTAGACAAGCATTAAGGATAGGTTTGATTTATTCACAATTCTCCAATACATCTACTCTCGCAGGTAATGAATAAATTGCTCACCCAAGTTTCTTCTAGCAACCTAGCAACTCTCGCTGTCTAAGTTAAACCCAATATCATAAAATCAAGTGATCAATTCGATCTAAGCATTAAGAATAACAAAGGTGAAGACATCGATTTGAATAGCCTATTTGTGTTTAACCCTAAAGCTCATGAATTCCTTTGATAAACCTTAACCTAACTAAGAGATCTACTCAGACATAATTAAAGAAGAAGAAAACAAAGAGATTATAGAGTTCATCAATAAAGCTTGAATAGATAATAAAAGCTGAAAGTAACTTAATAAGAACTTGAACAAAGTGCAAATATAGATAACAAAAGCTGGAAATAAACTTATGAGAACTTGATTAAAGCATAAAGATAGATAATAAGAACTGAAAGTAAAACTTGATCAAAGCATAAAATTTTTAAAGCTTAAAAGAAACTAATAAGAACTTGATAAAAACATAAACATTAAAGCTTAAAAGAGAAGAGGAGCAATGTTTTGAAGCTAGAGAAGAGTGAGAGAAGAAGATGGTGTGGTTTGAAGCATCAAGAGTGAGTCCAATATATAGGCCAAGGTGTAGGGGAGTAGGTAAGACGGGGAACGACCGTTCTGGAGGAGAACGGTCGTTCTAGTTGGTCGATCGAAGTAGGTGGGTGTTGGTGAGTCGGGGAACGGTCTTTCCTTGCTCGGTTGCTGGTGGAGTAGGTGAGATGGGGAACGACCGTTTTGTTGATGGAACGGTCGTTCTCTGGCTTTTGTCGGCAAGGTAGGTGAGGTGGGGAACGACCGTTCTGCTAAGGGAAAGTTCGTTCTCTGTGGTCGTTCTACATCAAGAATGGTCGTTCTCTTCAGTTCGTCCTTTTCTCGTGTTTTTCCACATTAACTCGACTCGAACATGTCCGTAAACGCCAAACTCCATCGGAACTCCATAAAATCTGTTAAAAGACTTGAAACAATAGAAAAGACTCGAAAAGCTAACGAAAGATGCAAATCAAAACTCAAACCGAATACTAAAAACAAATCAAAATATGTTAAAAATACATAATATCATGGCATTTAGTCCATCAATCCCGATAAACATCTCATCGAACGCTCCTCGCCCATGCAAGCAAAGGCCACGAGCTGGGGGGCTAACTGTTGGGGTCAAAATCCCCTCCTCGGAGATCGATGAGACGAAAGGCTGATATGTTGGGATTTTTACCCTTTCTAACCCTTTTTATCTAATTGTTTTCTAGAGTTTTTGAGTGTGTATTAGGTGTTTTAGGTGGCTTTGGAGCTGAAATTAGAGTTTGGAGCATTTGGAACCTTTGGAACAAGAAAGGATCAGATTTGAAGAAAAGAAGGAAAATCTTGTGAAGAATCACCAACTCCTATCGGCGAGCACATGCTCGCGAATTTCGGCCACCAGGCGAGCACTTGCTCGCCGCGGAAGTAAACAAAAGGAAGGAGCCTGACCTAATTTGGGCCGCCGACTGCTAAGAGCCCAGTCGCCTCCCTAGCCGCCTATCTCCTCTCATATAAATACTCCCCTTAGTCTTAGGCTTTAGATTATCCTCTTTCTTTGCTTTTGGCTTTTAGCTTTTCAACATCTAGGAATTATTTTGTAAGGGAGAAGATCTCAAGCTACAATTTGGAGAAGATTTCTGAACCCTAGTACTTCTATTTTTAATATCGATTATGCATTCCATTATTTCTTCTGTTTTATTTCTTTCATCTTTAATTATGTCTGAGTAGATCTATTAGTTAGGTTAAGGTTTCAAAGGAATTCATGAGCTAGGGTTGAACACAAATAGGAAATCAAAATCGGTAATCTTCATCTAGGTTGTTCATATTGCTTGAATCGATTTGGCCAATATATTCCTGATCTTAGGTTTATCTAGACAGCGAGAGTTGCTAGGTTGCTAGAAGAGATCTAGATGAGCGATTTATTCATTACCTGCGAGAGTAGATGTATTGGAGAATTGTGAACAAATCATACCTAAATCATTAATGCTTGTCTGCGATTTCTAATGCCAACGAGAGTTAGGATTTTTAGGTTGCTAGATAAAGATATTGGTATCACGAGAGTGAATTAATATTATCTTGGTGTTTTGAGTTCTGGACTTGTTCTTAATAATAACCTGAATAGTTGTTTGACCTTGCTCTGAATTTCCTGCGAATTGCCTTGACCTAACGCTTGTTTTATTATTGTTTAAAAACCGATTTACTTTCATACTGCTAGTTACGATTTCAACCAACCAATCATTGAATCTCTTAGCTCTTGATTTTAGCTCATTAAATCATAGTGTGAACTTGGTCTTCGTGGGATCGACCCCTAAATACTGCTACGAATTGCTGTGCACTTGCAGTAGGAAATTAGGGTTAAAACTCGTATATCAAGTTTTTGGCACCGTTTCCGGGGACCAAAATTTTCACCGTTGGTTTACGGCTAAGTCATTAGACTAAGAACCTTTCTGAACTCGTTTTCTTTTCTTCTTTGTTTTTGTGTTTCAGGTGCATGTCCACGAGGAGCACAAGGAGCAAAAACAACGAGGACCTTCTTAACTTGACAAACGCCGAGTTAGCAAGGAGAGAACGAGAAAACAGAAGACGCAACACACCCGTTCAAGAAGTAGAAACGTCTGATACCGCCAACTTAGGGATGGGCGAACAAGCAGACATCGCAGCTCATCTGCAACAACTTCAGACAGCCATGGAACAGCTTCGCTTGCAACAAGAGCAGCAACTCGGGCAACAACCAGCTTTCGGAGACAAGGATGCGGCACACGCCTACTACCAGGATCGATCCGCGATTGTGACTCCGACCATTCAGAGGCAAGACTATGAGATCAAGCTTCAGATGATTGCACTCGTGAAGTAGCATCTCTTCCATGGTCTGCCCGCCGAAAATTTCGATGGATCACATCAAAAACTTCGAGGAAATTTGCAGCACAGCCGGCTCTAATGGTGTGTCTCCATATTTCTTGAAATGCAAGCTTTTTCCCTTCTCTCTTGCGGGAAAAGCTTCACGGTGGTTGAAGTCTCTACCACCGGGCTCTCTAGCGACATGGGATGGTGCAAGATCGGCCTTCTTAGACAAGTTTTACACGAAGTCGAAAACCGCAGCTTTAAGGAGCAAGATTTCCACGTTCGAGCAACTTCCCGGAGAGACCTTTAACGGCTTTAGCGACGAGCAGCTACTCAGCACCTTCTACGATGGAGTGGAATGGGACTATAGAAACGCTTTGAATGCAGCCAGTAATGGCGACTTCTACACAAAGTCAAAGGAAGGAGCTCTGGAGCTGATTGAGAACCTCGCCGCAAGCTCCAGCAACAAGTCTCCGGAGTACGACAGAAAAAAGGTCAATAGCGTGGAGTCAAAGAAAATCGATGAGCTCACAGCCAAGGTTAACCTTCTACTGAAGGGAAACTAGAAGTCGGTCCACTTCGTGGATGAGAATGGAGAAGAGCCTATCGCCCAGGTCTTTGGAGAGGAAGTCAGTGATGATCAAATGGAGGTCAACTACGTGAATGGACAAGGGTTCGGGCAAAACCGCAGCTTCAATAACCAAGGTTTCAACACTCACCCAAACTTGTCCTACAGAAGCACTAATGTGGAGAACCCTCAGGATCAGGTTTACCCCAAGCAAGGAACCCAACCTCAGACGGGTTTTCAGAGAGGCTACTTCAGTAATTATCAGAGCCAGAACCGGCCATTCATCCCCAACCAGAACCGATTTCAAGGAGGAAATCAACCTAGGCAGTCATACAACAATCCGCAACCCCAGCAGTTTCAGAACCCGCAGCCTCAGCAATTCCAGAATCCGCGGCCTCCTTCTCCAGCATCCGGATCTCAA
The DNA here is from genome assembly GCA_010577795.1 of Isatis tinctoria. Classification (NCBI taxonomy): domain Eukaryota; kingdom Viridiplantae; phylum Streptophyta; class Magnoliopsida; order Brassicales; family Brassicaceae; genus Isatis; species Isatis tinctoria. The sequence goes on along the minus strand of CM021245.1, from coordinate 18,048,516 downwards.
GACGAGCTGAAAAACATGATGCAACAACTTCTAGCTGGACAACAGAAAGCCGCAGCTGACATCAATGCCAAGGTTGACACCATGTACGTGGATCTCAACGGGAAATACGAAGCTGTGTGGAGCATATGAAGCAGCTGGATGTTCAGATTGCTCAGACGGTTGAGTCCATAAAAAGGGCACCAGGAACTCTGCCTGGAAAAGTTGAGGTGCCTAGGAAGGAATTTGTCAATGCCATTGAGCTGAGGAGTGGGAAGACACTCCAGGATGGAACAACCTCGCGATCGGAAAAGGGCAAGGTAATAGACGCCAACTACGTGCACCCGTGCGACGAGCACCTGCTCGGATCGGGGCAAGGCACTTATGAAACCGGTGAAACAAGCAATCACTCGACGCACGCTGGATCAGCATCTTCACCCTTCGATATTTTGGAGGACGATTCAGCCGAGCACCCTAGCGGCTCATCCGAGCAGGTGCTCAATCGGACCACACTGCTTGCCTAAACACCGAAAACCCCTGAGATCTCAGAGAGAGTATACAGGCCTAAGGTTCCTTACCCTGTACCACCCAGAAAGTCTCGCAAGGACTTGGAAGATGCTAAGTGCAGAGAGATGCTTCAAGATCTTACCGTCAAGCTACCTCTCGCGGATGCCGTTCAAATGATACCTGCTCTAAAGAGGTACATGAAAACTCTTGTTTCTGGTAAAATCGTTGAGGAAGAAAGGGTGATGGCAGTCTCTAAGGAATTCAGTGTTGTACTGCAAAACAAAGTGCTTAAAAAGAGAGGTGAACCGGGGCGAAGAAGTGGATCCGAAACCGATCCGAAAAAACTCTAAAATACCCGATGGTTCCTATTTGTTGATACCCGTGGATATCGGGTAATACCCGGAACCGAACCGATATCCAATCGGATACCCGAATACCCGAAAATATTGAAGGTATTAATTATTTTTTTAGTATTATATGTATATTTTAAGTATTTCTGTTATTTGCTATTTTTAGTTCTTCAGGTTTTAGTGTATAATTTAATATTTTGAAAAAAAAAATTTGTTTTTATTAGATTTTGGTGAATAAGTTTGGATTTTTTTGGTATATTTTTAGGTTTTTGGATATATTTTAAGTATTTTGGATAATAATATCCAAACCGAACCGGAACCAAATAGGAACCGAAAAGTTTTGGGTACTTAACGGTTCTTAAAATTAAGAACCGAACCGACCTGGAACCGGAAGGAACCGAACCAGAACCGAACCAAAAATTTATAAGTAGCTATTGGATCCAAAACTCCTCTACCCGAAAGAACCGGAACCGAATGGTTCTTATTCGGAACCGAACCGAATACCCGAATGCCCAGGCCTATCAGTAGCTAAACTTCTGGGATTCACAAAATTTAAGCCCACACGAATCTCTCTAGTCTTTGAAGACAGATCCACTAAATTACCCAAAGGCGTTCTGGAAGATCTACATGTTCGGATTGGAGATACTTTGATCCCTGCTGATTTCGTGGTATTGGAGCTCGAGGAAGAACCAAAAGATCCTCTTATCCTTGGCCGAGCATTCCTCTGCACAGCTGGCGCGCTTATAGATGTCAGGAATGAAGTGATTGACCTTCAACTAGGCGACATGGTGATGACATTCGAGATGGATAAGTTTCTGAAGAGGCCCATGCTGGATGGACAGACCTTCGTTGTTGAAGGTGTAGACGATGTTTACGAGGAGGCAGCTGAGGAAATTCTCTGCCCGAATCCTCTTGAAACAGCTCTCACCCTAGCTGAACGAGAGCACGGTTTCATGAGTGAAGAAGCTGACAGCCATGCCAAGATGCTAGATTCCAGCCGCAGAATGGAACATATGGTAGCCTACATGAGTTTGGACGAAGAGGAGAAACCGGCAGAACCAGTTAGAGCACCCGCTCAAATTCCGCGAGCACCTGCTCCGCCTCTCGATCCAATTGACAGCCCCTGGACCGAGTTGAAAGCTCCTAAATTGGAACTTAAAACTCTACCAGCCGGTCTCAGGTACGCATTTCTGGGAACAAACTCTACTTATCTTGTGATTATAAATGCTGACCTGAACAATGTGGAAGTAGCCTTACTCTTATGTGAACTTAGGAAATATAGAAAGGCTATAGGCTACTCGCTTGCTGACATCCCTGGTATCTCGCCTGATCTTTGCATGTATAGGATACATCTAGAAGATGAATCGATGAGTTCTAAAGAACATCAGAGGAGGTTAAACCCGAATCTAAAAGATGTTGTAAAGAAGGAGATAATGAAACTTCTAGAAGCTGGGGTGATTTATGCTATTTCCGATAATACTGGGGTTAGTCCTGTTCATGTAGTCCCTAAGAAACGAGGAATCACTGTCATTAAAAACGATAGGGATGAGCTGATACCAACTAGGACTGTAACCGGCCATAGGATGTGCATAGATTACCGCAAACTTAATGCAGCAACTCGCAAAGATCACTTCCCTCTTCCTTTTATTGATCAGATGCTTGAAAGACTTGCTAACCATCCGTACTACTGTTTTTTAGATGGTTACTCAGGTTTCTTTCAGATACCCATCCACCCAGACGATCAGGAGAAGACGACGTTCACATGTCCCTACGGCACGTTCGCCTACCAGCGCATGCCGTTTGGTTTGTACAACGCCCCAGCAACCTCCCAATTATGCATGATGTCCATCTTTATGGACCTGATTGAAGACATTATGCAGGTGTTCATGGACGATTTCTCGGTGTACGGGAACTCTTTCTCTGATTGTTTGTCTAATCTGTGCAGGGTACTCAAACGATGCGAGGAGAAACATCTGGTTCTGAATTGGGAGAAGTGTCACTTTATGGTCAGGAATGGGATTGTGCTCGGACATCGGATTTCAGAGGATGGGATCGAAGTAGACAAGGCTAAGATCGAAGTCATGATGAATCTGCAACCACCAACTTCAGTCAAAGGGATCCGCAGCTTTCTGGGGCATGCTGGCTTCTATAGACGCTTCATCAAAGATTTCTCAAAAATTGCCAGGCCTCTTACACACCTACTCTGCAAAGAGGTGAAGTTTGAGTTCGACGATGCATGCCTCGAAGCTTTCCATGCGATCAAAGGAGCTCTCATCAGCTCACCCATTGTACAACCGCCAGACTGGAGCCTTCCTTTTGAGGTGATGACAGATGCCAGCGATTACGCAGTTGGAGCAATTCTCGAACAGAGGAAAGACAAGAAGCTTCATGTTATCTACTACGCTAGCCGCACTCTGGATGACGCGCAGTGCAAGTACGCCACAACCGAGAAGGAACTTCTAGCGGTTGTCTTTGCTTTTGAGAAGTTCCGATCCTATCTTGTCGGCTCTAAGGTCATAGTGCACACTGATCATGCGGCTCTCAAGTATTTGCTGACCAAGAAGGATGCCAAGCCGCGACTGCTCAGATGGATTCTTCTCTTGCAGGAATTCGATCTTGAAATCAAGGACAAGAAGGGGATAGACAATGGAGCTGCCGACCACTTGTCTAGGATGCGGATTGATGCAGAAACACCTCTCGATGACAGTCTCCCTGAAGAACAGATCTATTCTATAGGCGTTTTCCAGATCGAGGACGCACGTGCTCTTTCCCAGCGAGCACCTGCTCAGGAAGAATCTTGCGCACAGATCACACACACCGAGCGTGCCTCTACGCCTTGGTTTGCTGAGATAGCCAATTACCTCGCTGCTGATCAGGAACCACGGAACTTTGCAGGGTACAGGAGGAAGAAATTCCTCAAGGACATCCGCCACTACTTCTGGGATGAGCCTTACCTGTACAAGCATTGCCCCGATGGAGTTTTTAGGAGATGCGTAACTGAAGAAGAGATACCGGACATATTGTTTCACTGCCACGGTTCTTCATACGCAGGTCACTTCGCCACCTTCAAGACGGTCTCCAAGGCACTGCAAGCGGGATACTGGTGGCCGACAATGTTCAGGGATGCGCAGCGATTTGTCTCACGGTGCGATTCATGCCAGCGACAGGGTAATATAAGCAAGCGCAATGGGATGCCGCAAAACTTCATTCTTGAGGTTGAGGTATTTGATGTCTGGGGAATTGACTTTATGGGCCCGTTTCCCTCCTCTTTTGGGAACGAGTGCATACTCGTCGCGGTGGACTATGTGTCCAAATGGGTTGAGGCTATTGCAAGCCCCACTAATGACGCACGGGTCGTGATTAAGATGTTCAAGTCCATCATTTTCCCCAGGTTTGGTGTTCCGCGGGTTGTTATCAGCGATGGAGGCTCTCACTTCATCAACAAGATCTTTGAGTCTCTTCTGCGCAAGAATTGTGTGATACACGAGTTTTAAACCCTTATTTCCTACTGCAAGTGCACAACATACGAAGTAGTATTTAGGGGTCGATCCCACGAAGACCAGTTTCACACTTTGATCTAATGAGCTAAATCAAAAGTTAAGACAATTCAATTATATTTTTGGTTTTGTAAATAGCAAGTAATAAAAGCAAAATCGGTTGTAAAGATAATATTAAACAAGCATTAGGTCAAGGAATATCGCAGGAGATTCAGAGCGAAGGATCAAACAACTATTCAGGCAATGATTAAGCATAAGTCTAGAACTCAAACACTAAGATAATATCGATCCACTCTCATGGTCTATCAACCTAGACTTCCTAACTCTCGTTGGTACTAGAAATCGTAGACAAGCTTTAAGGATAGGTTTGATTTGTTCACAATTCTCCAATACATCTACTCTCGCAGGTAATGATTAAATTGCTCACCAATGTTCTTTCTAGGAACCTAGCAACTCTCGCTGTCTAAGTTAAACCTAATATCATAAAATCAAGTGATCAATTCGATTTAAGCATTAAGAACAACAATGGTGAAGACATCAATTTGAATAGCCTATTCGTGTTTAACCCTAAAGCTCATGAACTCCTTTGACAAACCTTAACCTAACTAAGAGATCTACTCAGACATGATTAAAGAAGAAGAAAACATAGAGATTTAAATCATAAAATCAAGTGATCAATTCGATTTAAGCATTAAGAACAACAAAGGTGAAGACTTCGATTTGAATAGCCTATTTGTGTTTAACCCTAAAGCTCATGAACTCCTTTGACAAACCTTAACCTAACTAAGAGATCTACTCAGACATGATTAAAGAAGAAGAAAACATAGAGATTTTAGAGTTCATCATAAAAGCTTGAATAGATAATGAAAGCTGAAAATAACTTAATAAGAACTTGAACAAAGCATAAATATAGATAATAAGAACTGAAAGTAAACTTAATAGAACTTGATTAAAGCACAAAGATAAGTAATAAGAACTGATAGTAAAACTTAATTAAAGCATAAATGTTTAAAGCTTAAAAGAAACTAATAAGAACTTAATAAAAACATAAACATTAAAGCTTAAAAGAGAGAAGAAGCAATGTTTAGAAGCTAGAGAAGAGTGGGAGAAGAAGATGGTGTGTTTTGAAGCATCAAGAGTGAGTCCATTATATAGGCCAAGGTGTAGAGGAGTAGGTGAGCTTGGGAACGGTCGTTCTTGTTGGAGAACGGTCGTTCTGGTGGTCGACCGAAGTAGGTGGGTGTTGGTGAGTAGGGGAACGATCGTTCTGGTGGAAGAACGGTCGTTCCGTGCTTGGTTGTTGGTGGAGTAGGTGAGCTTGGGAACGATCGTTCTCTGGAGAGAATGGTCGTTCTCTGGCTTTTGTCGGCAAGGTAGGTGAGGTGAGGAACGACCGTTCTGTTGAGGGAACGGTCGTTCTCCGTGGTCGTTCTACACCAAGAACAGTCGTTCTCTTCAGTTGGTCCTTTTCTCGTGTTTTCCACATTAACTCGACTCGGACATGTCCGTAAACGCCAAACTCCTTCGGAACTCCATAAAATCTGTAAAAAGACTCGAAACAATAGAAAAGACTCGAAAAACTAACGAACGATGCAAATCAAAACTCAAACCGAATACTAAAATCAAATCAAAATACGTTAAAAATACATAATATCAACTCTCCCCAACTAAAACCTTTGCTTGTCCCAAAGCAAAACTGGAGATCTTACAAATAGGAGAGGTTTGAAAAACGTGTGAAACTCGTAAAACTTATAGGACCATACTCTAAATCAATTGCCCATAAACCGCATTCGCAAGGTTCAGATCAAACCGTATTTCATTGTACTTCTCCATAACCGTAGTAAATAAGTGAAATCTCATGATCAAGCAGAACTCAATATTTTACATTCATTTTCAAATGCGTGTACTCTCACAAAGGAAATATCTAACACGTTATGGTCTAGGTATCAAGGTTGGTATTTAGTGGCTCAAGTGTTTTGGTTTCTTTTATCAGTATAAACGGATGCAAATCATTATGCAAAATCACAGTGAGACACGGACCAATTAGGAGGTACACAACTCTCCTTAACTCTAATTCTTCTACCCATATTTAACAAAGTCACAAACAAGAACATGATTTCTTTTAACGTTTCATGAAATTTAAAGATATTACCATGACGACTTTCCCGGTTCCTTCTGTTTTATTTTTATTTACTTAAATATTTTTTCTCTTTTTTTTTTTTTTTAATCGGAGAATGGAACCGGTTAGTCTCTAAGATCTGCATCAAAAGAATTTCAACAATGTAAGCTTATTTCTTGAATGTGAATAAAATCTTCTACCCATTTAAAAGTTCATCCTCTTTTGAAACGAAAATTTTCGATGAATATATTCAAAAAGAGATCACTTTTATAGACACATCCCATGAGTTTAATCAGAAAGAGACCACCTATCTAGACACAGTCCTAAAGAAAAGTTGTGTCGGTCCGTATACTCCATAGTTTTTGCACATGAATGCAATGACAGTAAACGAAAATAAGTGGGTTTCAACATGGAAATGGTAAGGGTGTGGTAGTAGACTAAGGATAAGTCTAGCCATTTGGAGTTAGCAAAGATTGGTAGAAATGATGCAAAGAAAACTCCAAATGTAAAATCCAATACATGATTATCAACCCCCTAAGTGAGATAAATTAAGTCCATATTAAGTTCCAATAATTCGATTAAGTTCAGATGATTTGAGAAATTCACTAAATGATCAAGTTATCGATTTTTCTGCGTTTCCAGACTATCCTCAAACAATGCTAAACAGTCGTAAGGCAATGACATCGAATATGTTGCAATTCCAAAAGTTTAACAAATTCACACAGTGTTTTGACTCGATAAATTTTTTTTTTTATTATTATTTTATTTTTATTTTTTATTTTTTATTTTTTTTTGAAAATCTAAACACACCAAAATAAAACATAAGAAATATATATATTTTTTTTCTTTTTTGAAAATCTAAACACACCAAAATTTTTTTTTTTTTCTTTTTTTTATATATTTTTTTTTGTTTTTGAAAATCTAAACACACCAAAATAAAACATAAGAAATATATTGTTTTTTTTTGTTTTTTTTTGAAAATCTAAACACACCAAAAAAAAAATTCTTATTTTTTTTTTTTTTTGAAAATCTAAACACACCAAAATAAAACATAAGAAATAAACATCCATAAAACACACCGTTAGTATACAAATGAATCCCTCCCCCAGACTTGTTTTTAACCGTCCCGGTTGAAACAAAACTGAAAGAAAAACCCGTAAAATAAGAGTGTCATGAAAAGAAAAAAAAATAAAAATAAAGAAAATGGATATAACAAGGGTGATAGAAATAACCACAAGCTCAGTGGTCGCTGGTGGAGCTATCGGTGCTGCTCTCTCTCCTTCATCCGCTCAACCGATCTTGTCTCGCCTTGGTCCTCCTCTCATGGTCATCGCTGGAGACATCGATTTGAATAGCCTATTTGTGTTTAACCCTAAAGCTCATGAACTTCTTTGACAAACCTTAACCTAACTAAGAGATCTACTCAGACATGATTAAAGAAGAAGAAAACATAGAGATTTTAGAGTTCATCATAAAAGCTTGAATAGATAATGAAAGCTGAAAATAACTTAATAAGAACTTGAACAAAGCATAAATATAGATAATAAGAACTGAAAGTAAACTTAATAGAACTTGATTAAAGCACAAAGATAAGTAATAAGAACTGAAAGTAAAACTTAATTAAAGCATAAATGTTTAAAGCTTAAAAGAAACTAATAAGAACTTAATAAAAACATAAACATTAAAGCTTAAAAGAGAGAAGAAGCAATGTTTAGAAGCTAGAGAAGAGTGGGAGAAGAAGATGGTGTGTTTTGAAGCATCAAGAGTGAGTCCATTATATAGGCCAAGGTGTAGGTGATACACGAGTTTTAAACCCTTATTTCCTACTGCAAGTGCACAGCATACGAAGTAGTATTTAGGGGTCGATCCCACGATGACCAGTTTCACACTTTGATCTAATGAGCTAAATCAAAAGCTAAGACAATTTAATTATGTTTTTGGTTTTTATAAATAGCAAATAATAAAAGCAAAATCGGTTGTAAAGATAATTTTAAACAAGTGTTAGGTCAAGGAATATCGCATGAGATTCAGAGCAACGGATCAAACAACTATTCAGGCAGTGATTAAGCACAAGTCTAGAACTCAAACATAAAGATAATATCAATCCACTGTCGTGGTATCAATAACTTTGTCTAGCGACCTAGAAATCCTAACTGTCGCTGGTACTTAGAAATCGCAAACAAGCATTAAGGATAGGTTCGATTTGTTCACAATTCTCCACTACATCTACTGTCGTAGGTAATGAATAAATTGCTCACCAATGTTTATTCTAGCAACCTAGCAACTGTCGTTGTCTAAATTAACCTAAGATCATGAATCAAGCGGCCAGTTTAACTCAAGCAATAAGATCAACAAGGATGAAGACTATCGATTCTATTTACCTATTTGTGTTTGACCCTAAAGCTCATGAATTCCTTTGACAAACCTCAACCTAACTAAGATATCTACTCAGATATATTTAAAGAAGAAGAAAACATAGAGATTATAGAGTTCATCATAAAAGCTTGAATAGATAATGAAAGCTGAAAATAACTTAATAAGAACTTGAACAAGCATAAATATAGATAATAAGAACTGAAAGTAAACTTAATAGAACTTGATTAAAGCACAAAGATAGGTAATAAGAACTGAAAGTAAAACTTAATTAAAGCATAAATGTTTAAAGCTTAAAAGAAACTAATAAGAACTTGATAAAAACAAAAACATTAAAGCTTAAAAGAGAGAAGAAGCAATGTTTAGAAGCTAGAGAAGAGTGGGAGAAGAAGATGGTGTGTTTTGAAACATCAAGAGTGAGTTCTATATATAGGCCAAGGTGTAGGGGAGTAGGTGAAGTAAGGAACGGTCGTTCTGATGGGAGAACGATCGTTCTCCGTGGTCGATCGAAGTAGGTGGTTGTAGGTGAGATGGGGAACGATCGTTCTTGGTGGAGAACGGTCGTTCCATGCTTGGTTGTTGGTGGAGTAGGTGAGGTGTGGAACGATCGTTCTCTTCAGGAAACGGTCGTTCCTCTGCATTTGTCGGCAAGGTTGGTGAAGAGGGGAACGACCGTTCTGTAGGGGGAATGGTCGTTCTCCCTGGTCGTTCTCCCTTAGAACGGGCGTTCTCTTCAGTTGGTCCTTTTCTCGTGTTTTCCACATTAAATCGACTCGAACATGTCCGTAAACGCCAAACTCCATCGGAACTCCATAAAATCTGTAAACAGACTCGAAACAATAGAAAAGACTCGAAAAACTAACGAAAGATGCAAATCAAAACTCAAACCGAATACTAAAAACAAATAAAAATATGTTAAAAATACATAATATCAACTCCCCCAACTAAAACCTTTGCTTGTCCCAAAGCAAAACTAGAGATCTTACTAAGAGGAGAGGTTTAAAAAACGTGTGAAACTCGTAAAACTTATAGGACCATACTCTAAATCAATTGCCCATAAACCGCATTCGCAAGGTTCAGATCAAACCGTACTTCATTGTACTTCTCCATAACCGTAGTAAATAAATGAAATCTCATGATCAAGCAGAACTCAATATTTAACATTCATTATCAAATGCGTGTACACTCTCACAAAGGGAATATCAAACATGTTATGGTCTAGGTATCAAGGTTGGTATTTGGTGGCTCAGGTGTTTTGGTTTCTTTTATCAGTATAAACGGATGCAAATCATTATGCAAAATCACAGTGAGACACGGACCAATTAGGAGGTACACAACTCTCCTTAACTCTAATCCTTCTACCCATATTTAACAAAGTCACAAACAAGAACATGATTTCTTTTAACGTTTCATGAAATTTAAAGATATTACCATGACGACTTTCCCGGTTCCTTCTGTTTTATTTTTATTTAAATATTTTTTTCTTCTTTTTTTTTATATCGGAGAATGGAACCGGTTAGTCTCTAAGATCTGCATCAAAAGAATTTCAACGATATAAGCTTATTTCTTGAATGTGAATAAAATCTTCTACCCAAAAAGTTCATCCTCTTTTGAAACGAAAATTTTCGATGAATATATTCAAAAGGAGATCACTTTTCTAGACACATCCCATGAGTTTAATCAGAAAGAGACCACCTATCTAGACACAGTCCTAAAGAAAAGTTGTGTCGGTCCGTATACTCCATAGTTTTTGCACATGAATGCAATGACAGTAAACGAAAATAAGTGGGTTTCAACATGGAAATGGTAAGTGTGTGGTACTAGACTAAGGATAAGTCTAGCCATTTGGAGTTAGCAAAGATTGGTAGAAATGATGCAAAGAAAACTCCAAATGTAAAATCCAATACATGATTATCAACCCCCTAAGTGAGATAAATTAAGTCCATATTAAGTTCCAATAATTTGATTAAGTTCAGATGATTTGAGAAATTCACTAAATGATCAAGTTATGGATTTTTCTGCGTTTCCAAACTATCCTCAAACAATACTAAATAGTCGTAAGGCAATGACATCGAACATGTTGCAATTCCAAAAAGTTTAACAAATTCACACAGTGTTTTGACTCGATAAATATTTTTTTTTATCATAAACACACCAAAATAAACATAAGAAATAAACATCCATAAAACACACCGTTAGTACACAAATAAATCCCTCCCCCAGACTTGTTTTTAACCGTCCTGGTTAAAACAAAACTGAAAGAGAAATCCGTAAAGTCATAAATAAAAATAAATGTGGATGTAACAAGGGTGATAGAAATAACCACAAGCTCAGTGGTCGCTGGTGGAGCCATCGGTGCTGCTCTCTATCCTTCTTCCGTGTAGAACGATCGTTCTTGGTAGGAACGATCAATCTCTTCACTCCCAGCAGAGCGGTTTCTCGGACACTTAATAAAAGCCTGAAAAATATCTCAAATAAAACAAGAAACGTAAATAAAACAAGAACGAAAAAAATTTCACGATATTTACATGTTACCTGGTGGGTTGCCTCCCACGAAAGCGCTTGTTTTACGTCGCTAAGCTTGACGTGGAGAGCTGATTATGCTTGAGGTGGGTCGCTTAAAGGAAAGGATTCCCGTTGTGTGATGGATGAATCAGCGAGGTACGGCTTCAAACGCTGACCATTGACAACGAATTCTCTCTCCTTTTCGTCCAGCAATACCACAGCTCCATAAGGTCGGACTTCCTTGATTGCAAAAGGCCCAGACCATCTTGATCGTAACTTCCCAGGAAACAGCTTCAGCCGAGAGTTGAAGAGTAGAACTTGGTCGTTGGGAGCGAAGTTGCGAGCCAGTATGCGCTTGTCGTGGTATGCCTTGGTTCGCTCCTTGTAAATCTTCGAGTTCTCGTAGGCGAGATGCCTAATCTCCTGGAGCTCGTGTAGCTGCATCATACGCCTTTCTGAAGCTGGTTTGATGTCATAGTTGAGCAGCTTAACCGCCCATGCGGCTTTGAACTCAAGCTCGACGGGAAGATGACAAGCCTTGCCGTAGACGAGGTGGAATGGAGTGGTCCCGAGAGGTGTTTTGTAGGCGGTCCGGTAAGCCCATAGAGCGTCGTTTAGCTTAGAAGCCCAGTCCTTCCGAGTTGTACTCACAGTCTTCTGAAGTATACTCTTGATTTCGCTGTTAAATATCTCTACTTGCCCACTCGTCTGTGGATGGTAAGGCGTTGCGACCTTGTGCCTTACACCATTCTTGCGTAATAGATTCTCGAAAATCTTGTTGATGAAGTGAGAGCCTCCATCACTGATGACAACTCGCGGAACACCAAACCTAGGGAAAATAATAGATTTGAACATCTTGATCACCACCCTTGCATCGTTCGTGGGACTTGCCAATGCCTCAACCCATTTAGACACATAGTCAACAGCCACGAGTATGTACTCATTCCCGCAAGAAGATGGGAATGGTCCCACAAAATCGATGCCCCATACGTCAAAGACCTCCACTTCGATAATGAAGTTCTGTGGCATCTCATTTCGCTTGCTGATGTTGCCCTGTTGCTGGCATGAATCACATCTAGAGATAAAGCGCTGAGCATCTTTAAACATTGTTGGCCACCAATACCCAGCTTGCAGAACCTTGGAGACTGTTTTGAAAGTAGCGAAGTGTCCGGCATAGGAAGAGCCATGACAGTGAAACAGAATCTCCGGTATTTCCTCCTCAGCCACGCAACGTCTGAATACTCCATCTGGGCAATGTTTGTACAGGTACGGCTCATCCCAGAAGTAATGGCGAATATCCTTTAGGAATTTCTTCCTTTTGTTGCCCACAAAACCGTGCGGTTCTAGATCAGCAGCTAGGTAATTCGCAATCTCACCAAACCAAGGAATCTGAGGATGTTGGCTGCTTTCGGTTTGGTTGCAGAATTCGGACTGAGCAGGTGCTCGCTGGGTGGGAGCACGTGCTTCCTCGATTTGGAATGTTCTGATCGAGTAAACTTGTTCTTCAGGGAGGCTGTCATTGAGTGGGATTTCTTCATCAATCCGCATCCTAGATAAATGGTCGGCAGCTCCATTATCTATTCCCTTCTTGTCTTTGATCTCCAGGTCGAATTCTTGAAGTAGAAGAATCCACCTAAGTAGCCGCGGCTTAGCGTCTTTCTTGGTCAGCAGATACTTGAGTGCTGCATGATCAGTATGCACTATAACTTTTGATCCAACGAGATAGGACCGAAACTTCTCAAAGGCGAAAACGACGGCCAGAAGCTCCTTTTCTGTCGTAGCATACTTGCACTGAGCATAATCCAATGTGCGATTGGCGTAGTAGATAACGTGGAGCTTCTTGTCTTTCCTCTGGCCGAGAACTGCACCAACAGCATAGTCGCTAGCATCCGTCATAACCTCGAAAGGTAAGCTCCAATCTGGTGGCTGCACAATGGGTGTGCTGACCAATGCTCCTTTGATCGTATGAAAAGCCTCAAGATAGTTGCTATCAAATTCGAACTTCACCTCCTTGCACAACAGCCTCGTGAGGGGTCTAGCTATCTTTGAAAAATCCTTGATGAACCTGCGATAGAAGCCTACATGCCCCAGAAAGCTGCGGCTCCCCTTGACAGAAGTAGGTGGTTGTAGGTTCATCATAACCTCGATCTTAGCCTTATCCACTTCGATGCCATCTTCTGATATGCGATGCCCAAGTACAATCCCATTCCTGACCATGAAGTGACACTTCTCCCAATTTAGAACTAGGTGTTTTTCCTCACATCACTGAAGTACCCTGCATAGATTAGATAAACAGTGAGAGAAAGAGTCTCCATACACCGAGAAGTCATCCATGAACACCCCCATTATGTCTTCGATCAAGTCGGAAAAAATGGACATCACGCATCGCTGGAAATTTGCCGGAGCATTGCACAATCCGAATGGCATGCGCCGGTAAGCGAATGTGCCATAAGGACATGTGAATGTTGTCATCTCCTGGTCGTCCGGATGGATGGGGATCTGAAAGAAACCTGAATAACCATCTAAAAAACAGTAGTATGGATGGTTTGCAAGTCTTTCAAGCATCTGATCAATAAAGGGCAAAGGGAAGTGATCCTTGCGAGTTGCAGCATTTAGTTTGCGATAATCTATGCACATTCTATGGCCGGTTATGGTCCTAGTCGGTATCAGTTCATTCCTATCATTTTTTATTACAGTGATTCCACCTTTCTTAGGAACTACATGAACTGGACTAACCGAAGTACTATCAGAAATAGCATAAATTACACCGGCTTCTAGAAGTTTCATTATCTCCTTTTTAACAACATCTTTCAGATTCGGATTTAACCTTCTCTGATGTTCTATAGAACTCCTCGATTCATTTTCTAGATGTATCCTATGCATGCAAAGATCAGGGGAGATGCCAGTGATATCATCAAGTGAATACCCTATAGCCTTTCTATACTTCCTAAGCTCGCATAAAAGTAAAGCTACTTCCACATTATTCAAATCAGCATTCACAATTACCAGGTAAGTAGAGTTTGTTCCAAGGAATGTGTACCTGAGCCCGGCTGGAAGAGTTTTGAGCTCTAGTTTGGGTGCTTTCAATTCGCTCCAAGGGCTATCTACCGGGTCAAGTGGCGGAGCAGGTGCTCGTGGAGTTGGAGCGGGTGCTTCGTCTGTTTCTGCCGAGTTCTCCTCATCATCTAGGCTCGTGTACGCCACCATCTGCTCCATTCTTTGGCTGGAGTCTAGCATCTTGGCAAAGCTGTCGGCATCCTCGCTCAGGAAACCATGCTCTCTTTCAGCTAGAGTTAGAGCGGCTTCAAGAGGATCCGGGCACAGAAGCTCTTCAGCTGCCTCATCATACACATCATCCATGCCTTCCACAGTGAAGGTCTGTCCATCCATCGTCGGTTTCTTCAACAATTTATCCATCTCGAATGACATTACCATGTCGCCTAGCTAAAGGTCGATCACTCCATTCTGTACATCGATTATTGCACCAGCTGTGCATAAGAATGGCCGGCCAAGAATTAGAGGGTCTTTCGGTTCTTCTTCAAGCTCTAGAACCACGAAATCAGCTGGGATGAGTGTGTCTCCAATTCGCACATGAAGATCTTCTAACATACCCACCGGAAGCTTTGTTGATCTGTCTGCGAAGACCAATGAGATACGCGTGGGTTTGAAATTTGTGAACCCTAACCGTTTTGCCACAGAGTATGGCATAAGGTTGACACTGGAACCGAGATCGCACAGAGAGCGCGCGAATGTCACGGGGCCGATCTTGACTGATAAAACGAATCTGCCAGGATCGCTTCTCTTCTTAAGGACTTTGTTCTGCAGAACAGCACTGCATTTTTTGGAGACTACCATCACGTTTTCCTCCTCAGCTACTTTTCCGGAGACTAGAGTTTTCACATACCGTTTGAGAGCCGGTATCATCTGAACGGCATCCGTGAGAGGCAGCTTCACGGTTAGGTCTCTGAGCATCTCTCTGCATTTAGCATTCTCTAAATTTTTGCGAGACTTCTTGGGAGGTACAGGCTATGGGACCTTGGGTTTGTACACCCTTGCTTCCGTATTGCTGGCCGAAGTTGTTGGAGTTTCTTGGCTGAGCATGTGCTCGGTTGACGGGCCAGGGTGCTCGGGTGTCGCTTCTTTCCCTTTTTCCGATCCGGCGATTGTTTCTGAGTTCAATGTTTTCCCGCTCCTTAGCTCGATGGCGTTGACAAACTCCTTCCTAAGTGCTTCAGCTTTTCCAGGCAGAGTCCGTGGTGTTCTTTTTATAGACTCGGCAGTTTGTGCAATCTGAACATCCAGTTGCTTCATGTGGGTCCATACAGCCTCATACTTTCCATTAAGATCAGCATACATAGTGTCAACTTTGGAGTTGATTTCTGCTGTCGCCTTTTGTTGACTCGCCATCAACTGCTGCATCATGTTCTTCAGCTCGTCTTGGGAGCCGATTGCTGAAGATGAAGGTTGCGAGTTTGTGAAAGGGTGCCTTGGCTGATTCCCTCCTTGGAAACGGTTCTGATTAGGAACGAATGGCCGGTTCTGGTAGTTGTTGGAGTAGTTCTTCTGAAAACCCATCTGCTGCTAATTTCCTTGCCTAGGATAAGTCTGATCCTGCGGATTCTCCACATTGGTGCTCCTATAGGACAGGTTCGGATGAGTATTGAAGCCTTGGTTGTTGAAACAGCGGTTCTGCCCGAAACTTTGTCCCGTCACATAATTCACCTCCATCTGATCATTCCCGGTTTCTTCCTCATAGGCTTGAGCGATAGGTGCTTCCCCATTCTCGTCCACAAAGTGGACTGACTTCTGGTTCTTTTTTAGCAAAAGGTTAACCATGGCCGAGAGCTCATCAATCTTCTTGGAGTCCACACTGTTGACTTTCTTCCTGTCGTACTCCGGGCTTTTGTTGCTGGAACTTGCGGCTAGGTTCTCGATCAGCTCCAGAGCTCCTTCCTTTGACTTAGTGTAGAAGTCACCGGTACTAGCTGCATTCAGGGCGTTTATGTAGTCCCAATCTACTCCGTCATAGAAGGTGCTGAGCAGCTGCTCATCACTAAACCCATGGTGAGGGCACTCGCGCTTGTACTCCTTAAACCGCTCCCATGCTTCATTGAAGGATTCGCCGGACTGTTGCTCGAATGAGGAGATCTTGTTCCTCAAAGCTGCGGTCTTGGATTTTGTGTAGAACTTATCCAAGAAGGCTGCTCGCGCACTAGCCCAAGTCGGTAGAGAGCCTGGTGGTAAAGATTTTAACCACCGTGATGCTTTTCCCGTAAGAGAGAAGGGGAAAAGCTTGCACTTCAAGAAATCTGGAGGCACACCATTGGAGCCGGTTGTGCTACAGATCTCTACGAAGTTCTCGATGTGATCCATCGGAATTTCAGCAGGCAGACCGTGGAATAGGTGTTGCTTCACGAGGGCGATCATTTGAGGTTTGATCTCGTAATCTTGCCTCTGGATGGTCGGGGTAACGATCGCAGATCGATCCTGGTAGTATGCGTGAGCCGCATCTTTGTCCCCGAAAGCAGGTTGTGCAATGAGTTGCCTCTCTTGTTGCAAACGAAGCTGCTTCATGGCTGCTTGAAGTTGTTGCAGCTGAGTTGCGATGTCTATTTGTCCGCCCATCTCTGAGTTGGCGGTATCAGACGTTTCTGCTTCTTTAACGGGTGTGTTGCGTCTTCTGTTTCCTCGTTCTATCCTTGCTAGCTCGTCGTTTGTCAAGCTAAGAAGGTCCTTGTTCTTTTTACTCCTTGTGCTCCTTGTGGACATGCACCTGAAACACAAAAAAAAAGAAGAACAGAAAACAGGTTCAGTAAAGTTCTTAGTCTAATAATTCAGCCGTAAACCAAAGGTGAATATTTGGTCCCCGGCAACGGCGCCAAAAACTTGATACACGAGTTTTAAACCCTTATTTCCTACTGCAAGTGCACAGCATACGAAGTAGTATTTAGGGGTCGATCCCACGAAGACCAGTTTCACACTTTGATCTAATGAGCTAAATCAAAAGCTAAGACAATTTAATTATGTTTTTGGTTTTTATAAATAGCAAATAATAAAAGCAAAATCGGTTGTAAAGATAATTTTAAACAAGCGTTAGGTCAAGAAATATCGCAGGAGATTCAGAGCAACGGATCAAACAACTATTCAGGCAGTGATTAAGCACAAGTCTAGAACTCAAACATAAAGATAATATCAATCCACTGTCGTGGTATCAATAACTTTGTCTAGCGACCTAGAAATCCTAACTGTCGCTGGTACTTAGAAATCGCAAACAAGCATTAAGGATAGGTTCGATTTGTTCACAATTCTCCACTACATCTACTGTCGTAGGTAATGAATAAATTGCTCACCAATTTTTATTCTAGCAACCTAGCAACTGTCGTTGTCTAAATTAACCTAAGATCATGAATCAAGTGGCCAGTTTAACTCAAGCAATAAGATCAACAAGGATGAAGACTATCAATTCTATTTACCTATTTGTGTTTAACCCTAAAGCTCATGAATTCCTTTGACAAACCTCAATCTAACTAAGATATCTACTCAGACATATTTAAAGAAGAAGAAAACATAGAGATTATAGAGTTCATCATAAAAGTTTGAATAGATAATGAAAGCTGAAAATAACTTAATAAGAACTTGAACAAGCATAAATATAGATAATAAGAACTGAAAGTAAACTTAATAGAACTTGATTAAAGCACAAAGATAGGTAATAAGAACTGAAAGTAAAACTTAATTAAAGCATAAATGTTTAAAGCTTAAAAGAAACTAATAAGAACTTGATAAAAACATAAACATTAAAGCTTAAAAGAGAGAAGAACCAATGTTTAGAAGCTAGAGAAGAGTGGGAGAAGAAGATGGTGTGTTTTGAAACATCAAGAGTGAGTTCTATATATAGGCCAAGGTGTAGGGGAGTAGGTCAAGTAAGGAACAGTCGTTATGATGGGAGAACGATCGTTCTCCGTGGTCGATCGAAGTAGGTGGTTGTAGGTGAGATGGGGAACGATCGTTCTTGGTGGAGAATGGTCGTTCCATGCTTGGTTGTTGGTGGAGTAGGTGAGGTGTGGAACGATCATTCTCTTCAGGGAACGGTCATTCCTCTGCATTTGTCGGCAAGGTTGGTGAAGAGGGGAACGACCGTTCTGTAGGGGGAACGGTCGTTCTCCCTGGTCGTTCTCCCTTAGAACGGGCGTTCTCTTCAGTTGGTCCTTTTCTCGTGTTTTCCACATTAAATCGACTCGAACATGTCCGTAAATGCCAAACTCCATCGGAAGTCCATAAAATCTGTAAAAAGACTCGAAACAATAGAAAAGACTCGAAAAACTAACGAAAGATGCAAATCAAAACTCAAACCGAATACTAAAAACAAATCAAAATATGTTAAAAATACATAATATCAGTTGGGGAGTAAGTGAGCTTGGGAACGGTCGTTCTTGTTGGAGAACGGTCGTTCTGGTGGTCGACCGAAGTAGGTGGGTGTTGGTGAGTAGGGGAACGATCGTTCTGGTGGAAGAACGGTCGTTCCGTGCTTGGTTGTTGGTGGAGTAGGTGAGCTTGGGAACGATCGTTCTCTGGCTTTTGTCGGCAAGGTAGGTGAGGTGGGGAACGACCGTTCTGTTGAGGGAACGGTCGTTCTCTGTGGTCGTTCTACACCAAGAACGGTCGTTCTCTTCAGTTGGTCCTTTTCTTGTGTTTTCCATATTAACTCGACTCGAACATGTCCGTAAACGCCAAACTCCTTCGGAACTCCATAAAATCTGTAAAAAGACTCGAAACAATAGAAAAGATTCGAAAAACTAACGAAAGATGCAAATCAAAACTCAAACCAAATACTAAAAAGAAATCAAAATATGTTAAAAATACATAATATCATGGTGTTAAGCACAAGGTCGCCACTCCTTATCATCCGCAAACAAGTGGGCAGGTCGAAGTTTCCAACCGTGAAATCAAGAGCATCCTGCAGAAAACCGTAAGCACAACTCGCAAGGATTGGGCTTCTAAGTTGGA
The DNA here is from genome assembly GCA_010577795.1 of Isatis tinctoria. Taxonomy (NCBI): domain Eukaryota; kingdom Viridiplantae; phylum Streptophyta; class Magnoliopsida; order Brassicales; family Brassicaceae; genus Isatis; species Isatis tinctoria. The sequence goes on along the minus strand of CM021245.1, from coordinate 18,029,182 downwards.
TGACGCTCTATGGGCGTACTAGACAACTTATAAAACGCCATTAGGAACCACGCCATTCAACCTCGTCTACGGAAAAGCTTGCCATCTTCCCGTTGAACTAGAATTTAAAGCCGCCTGGGCAGTGAAGTTCCTCAACTACGACATCAAACCAGCTTCAGAAAGGCGCATGATGCAACTCCACGAGCTTCCGGAGATAAGACACCTCGCCTATGAGAATTCCAAGATTTACAAAGAGCGGACTAAAGCGTATCATGACAACCGCATCCTGGCTCGCAACTTCGCCCCAAACGACCACGTCCTGCTTTTCAATTCTTGGCTGAAGCCATTTCCTGGAGAGTTACGCTCATGGTGGTCCGGCCCTTTCAGCCATATGGAGCAGTTGTTCTGATCAACAACAAGGGCGAGGAATTCGTAGTTAATGGGCAGCGATTGAAGCCATATCTTGCGGACACACAACTCGGAAAAGCGGAAGATTTTCCCTTGACCGAACCTCCACAAGTCTGATCAGCTCACCAAGTCAAGCTAACGACTTAAACCAAGCGCTGAGTGGGAGGCAACCCACTAGTAAGTGTAAATATTTCTTTTTATTTTTCCTCTTGCTGTTAATTTTTGGTTTTGTTTTTTTTCTTTGTTTCAGATAAAAAAAATATATATATATTTTGAGAAACCGGCGATCCGATTCGAGCACCTGCTCGATTCCGGTACGTTTCCGAGCACCTGCTCAATCCAGGTAAGTTTCCCGCAATTTCAAAACGGTTTTTAATCCCGCGCTTTTCTAAAAAAAAAAAATTTCATTTTTCCTATTTTTCCTTCTCTTTCTCTTCTTCTTCTTCTTCTTCCCCGATTTCTTTCTCCCCTCTATCGCCGATTTCAAAACTCCTTCAAAACCCAGATTTTTCAATTCTCAACGGATTTGCACGGTTTTTGGGTCGATTTCATACGCCTTCTCGCCCTCTTTTCGAATCTTCCATCGCTCTCCTCAACCGAGCAAGGTACGTCCTCAAAACTCGATTTTTCTGTCCGCCATGGTTAAGGGAAGTCTCGAAATCTCTCTCTCTCTTGTGTAATCCGACTTAGACTCGATACTATCTTTGTCTCCTCACAACGATTTCACATGTTTGGCTTACTATTTCGCACCTTAGACCTCGCATGCAAAACCTCAGAAAGCTTTGATAGGCCATTAATGGCGGTTTAGAAACTGATATCGATTTAGGGTTTACGCTTTGCCTTCTCGGTTTGTTCATACATTGTTATATTTTAGATGGAAATTGCTTCACATAGATTGACCGATTGATGATTCTATCTCGCCGATTTGCGATTTTCTCTCCTTTGAGCTCATGCGCGTTAATTTCGCTTTTTGGCAGGTATGAATGGCTCCGAAACAACGTCGCAAGGGCAAGGAATCAGTCCCATCTCCGTGACTGTACCCGTTGATACACGAGTTTTAAACTCTTATTTCCTATTGCAAGTGCACAGCATACGAAGTAGTATTTAGGGGTCGATCCCACGAAGACCAGTTTCACACTTTGATCTAATGAGGTAAATCAAAAGCTAAGACAATTCAATTATGTTTTTGGTTTTGTAAATAGTAAGTAATAAAAGCAAATTCGGTTGTAAAGATAATTTTAAACAAGCGTTAGGTCAAGGAATATCGCAGGAGATTCAGAGCAAAGGATTAAACAACTATTCATGCAGTAATTAAGCACAAGTCTAGAACTCAAATATAAAGATAATATCAATCCACTCTCGTGGTACCAATATCTTTGTTTATCAACCTAGAATTCCTAACTCTCGCTGGTACTAGAAATCGTAGACAAGCTTTAAGATCAAGTTTAATATGTTCACAATTCTCCAATACATCTACTCTCGCAGGTAATGAATAAATTGCTCACCCAAGTTTCTTCTAGCAACTTAGCAACTCTCGCTGTCTAAGTTAAACCTAATATCATAAAATCAAGTGATCAATTCGATCTAAGCATTAAGAACAACAAAGGTGAAGACATTGATTTGGATAGCCTATTTGTGTTTAACCCTAAAGCTCATGAATTCCTTTGACAAACCTTAACCTAACTAAGAGATCTACTCAGACATAATTAAAGAAGAAGAAAACATAGAGATTATAGAGTTCATCATAAAAGCTTGAATAGGTAACGAAAGCTGAAAATAACTTAATAGGAACTTGAACAAAGCATAAATATAGATAACAAAAGCTGGAAATAAACTTATAAGAACTTAATCAAAGCATAAATATAGATAATAAGAACAGAAAGTAAACTTAATTAAAGCATAAATGTTTAAAGCTTAAAAGAAACTAATAAGAACTTGATAAAAACATAAACATTAAAGCTTAAAAGAGAGAAGAAGCAATGTTTAGAAGCCAGAGAAGAGTGGGAGAAGAAGATGGTGTGGTTTGAAGCATCAAGAGTGAGTCCATTATATAGGCCAAGGTGTAGGGGAGTAGGTAAGACGGGGAACGACCGTTCTGGAGGAGAACGGTCGTTCTAGTTGGTCGATCGAAGTAGGTGGGTGTTGGTGAGTCGGGGAACGGTCGTTATTGGTGGAGAACGGTCGTTCCGTGCTTGGTTGTTGGTGGAGTAGGTGAGCTTGGGAACGATCGTTCTCTTGGGAGAACGGTCGTTCTCTAGCTTTTGTCGGCAAGGTAGGTGAGGTGAGGAACGACCGTTCTGTTGAGGGAACGGTCGTTCTCCTTGGTCGTTCTACACCAAGAACGGTCGTTCTCTTCAGTTGGTCATTTTCTCGTGTTTTCCACATTAACTCGACTCGGACATGTCTGTAAACGCCAAACTCCTTTGGAACTCCATAAAATCTGTAAAAAAGACTCGAAACAATAGAAAAGACTCGAAAAACTAACGAAAGATGCAAATCAAAACTCAAACCGAATACTAAAAACAAATCAAAATACGTTAAAAATACACAATATCACTTGTGGCCTCGTCCAGAGAACATGCCATTCGTCCTTCCCGACGACAACTTACCTCTTGAATCCGACGAGGTGTGGGATCAACAGGACGCAGCGTATTACAACAAGATGTTGGAGCTCACTCTTGCGCCGACTCGTTTCGTTTGCCGTGAGACATTGCAGATGCTTGGACTGCACGACTCCGTCTCCAAAATCCTCTCCAACGCTCAGTGCCTTGCGTTCTCCTTTGAAGAGTCAATCCTCTACTCGGAGCTTGTCCGTCAGTGTCTTGCCTCAGCCCGGATCATTCACAGCGATCCCGCGAACCGGACTCTAGCTGACGCCACTTTCATGTTCAAAGCTGGCGGACGACGATTTGGCATCCCTATGGTGAACTTCACCACTATGTACGGTTTCCGGCACGAAGTGGAGCGCCTCGACTTCCCCACACGATTTAAGGAAGCACACCTTTTCTGGGAGACGATTGCGCGTGGAAAATACAGCTCAGTCTTGCATTCGGCATCCAGCCCTTCGCATTTGCGCTCGTATCTTCAGCAACATGGTGTTCAACCGCCCGGCTGGAAACAAAGTACACGTGGAAGAGATGATTCTGTTGTATCTTGGCTACAGTGATGTTATTGTCGGTCCTTATGGAGTGAATGCCTTTTCCCTTGGAGCCCCACTCCCGGAGACTTACCGCTCCAACCTCGGCATGCACTTCGCCGAGATGATATGCAGCATCAAGGACCGCAAAACGAACCAAACGGAGCGGATTGGCAGCCTTCTGACCGGACTCTTCGAGATCGCCCGCGTCCAGCTCCGCCATTTAAGTTACGACGAGAAGGGTGAGCGCATGAACATTAGGCACCTTCTCCACTCTCGCATTCTCTCCCCCTCTGGATCCGATCAGCATCTCTATAGGTACTTGGGTTTTAACGGACGGCCGCAGCACATCTATCTCCCAGATCCAGTGAAGACACAGATTTTCTCCATCGAGGGTTTGCGATTCATCCACTCTGTCTTTCTCTTGGACGATGGCACGCATCCCACTTTCTCCGATCCAGACTTTGCCAGCTCTTCTCACGGTCCTACGCCTCATCTGGAGGACGATTTCATCCACAGAACCCCACAGTCTCGTCGCCCCTCTACCTCAGCTGCCACCGGCGAGTTCGACCTTCCTCCGCTTTCTGATGAGGCTGATACGGTTGAGTACCGACGCTGGATGGTTGCTTTGCAGCGAAAGAACAACAGCCTCATGCAGCGGATCCTTCAGCGCCTTTCCAGTGGTTGTTGCCACCATTCTGCAGCTGCCGCGACGAGCCCTTCAGAGCGACACCCGCGACGCCGTAGACGCATCGGCAGAGCTAGGAGCGAGAGCCCAGACGAACCACCTGCCGATTGACGACCCGTACCCCTCTATCTCTTCGTTTTATCCGTTTTTCTTTTTGCTTTCTTTGTTTTCTTTGCTTTCTTTTGCTTCCTCCTCTAGTTTATTTTCACACCGAGACGGTGTGAAGTAAGTCTGGGGGAGGTTATTATCGAGTCTGCACTTTGTTTCTTGTTTTCTTTATTTTGAGTCAGTCTGTTATAAGGGTCAAACCACAACTTGTGGAGATTATGACCAAAATCTATGATGAGTTTTAACCATTTGTGAGTATGACCTGCTTTCTAGTGAACATTGCTGCAGAATTTAGAGTACAGAGACGAGCAGACGCCTTCTCACATTTGGATCCTTCTCAGGCCAGAAAATTTCATTCCCTTTAAGGTTTATCGGATAGGCTTTAGACTCTATTTTATATGGACGTTATCCGGACTTTAATTCTTCTTGTTATTGGCATTAGGATTAGAAAACGTGTTACATTATATATTCAGGACTTCTTATCCCTTTTGCCACTCTTGCTGATCCTGAATAGCTAGCTTTTAGTTAGTACCTCACCCTGACCCTAACCGTCTATTTATACCACATGCGCTTGGATTTTTATTTCTCATCTATGCAGATATGTGCAAAAAGGTCGGGGAGAAAAAGACTGATGCAGCTTCTGATTCACTCTCGCTGAAGAAGATGTCAGGAGAAAGCTGGAAAAAGTTCACAAGCACATGCTCGCTATACTCGCTGATTTAGAGCATCTGCTCAGCGATGTCCAGAAAAGAAACAAGCCTAAAATGACCTGCTGGGGTATGAGGACGAAAAAGGTTCACTTTTAGCCAAAGGACACACGCACAAGTAAAGTCCCCCTATCCGTAAGGTAAAAAAAAAATATAATAATAATAAAAAAAATATAGAGAAAAACCAAGCTAGTAGCTCAAGGATATGGGGTGGCGAGTTAGTAACTCAAGATGTGTGTCCCGAAGCATGAGTAAATCGCAAGAAAGCAAGGAAAGAAAAAGAGGAATGAAGATTAAAATCGATTTGAGGAGGAGAGTGAATTAGAGGTTGTGGACATCAATGAGTCTATTCTCCCTTGCCGTTTTGTACAATATCCTGCACTCTCTTGAAACACGGTAACCCTAAACACTCTTAAGCTCCACCATTAAATATTAGCATGATCTTTATCGAGCCTCGTTTTACTTAGCTAGTGTCTTTAGCAAGAAGCTCACGCCACCTCTAATTAAATGTAGAGAGTCTATTGTCTTGAACTTAGATTTTTCTGGGATTGTAAGCCGTATGGTTTGAGGTTGGTGAACTTTGCTGTTAAGGTTTTCGATAAGGCAATGTATCTCTTATTCTAAGGTATGTGGTCTGATGAAATGGGTCTATTCATGGTTTCTGAGATTTTGTGAGTCTCCATCGATTTCTCTATGTCTTGATTTTAGTTTTGTTTGAGGACAAACAAAGATCTAAGTCTGGGGGAATTGATATGTTGGGATTTTTACCCTTTCTAACCCTTTTTATCTAATTGTTTTCTAGAGTTTTTGAGTGTGTATTAGGTGTTTTAGGTGGCTTTGGAGCTGAAATTAGAGTTTGGAGCATTTGGAACCTTTGGAACAGGAAAGGATCAGATTTGAAGAAAATAAGGAAAATCTTGTGAAGAATCACCAACTCCTATTGGCGAGCACATGCTCGCGAATTTCGGCCACCAGGCGAGCACCTGCTCGCCGCGGAAGTAAACAAAAGGAAGGAACCTGACCTAATTTGGGCTGCCGAATTCTAAGAGCCCAGTCGCCTCCCTAGCCGCCTATCTCCTCTCATATAAATACTCCCCTTAGTCTTAGGCTTTAGATTATCCTCTTTCTTTGCTTTTGGCTTTTAGCTTTTCAACATCTAGGAATTCTTTTGTAAGGGAGAAGATCTCAAGCTACAATTTGGAGAAGATTTCTGAACCCTAGTACTTCTATTTTTAATATCGATTATGCATTCCATTATTTCTTCTGTTTTATTTCTTTCATCTTTAATTATGTCTGAGTAGATCTATTAGTTAGGTTAAAGTTTCAAAGGAATTCATGAGCTAGGGTTGAACACAAATAGGAAATTAAAATCGGTAGTCTTCATCTAGGTTGTTCATATTGCTTGAATCGATTTGGCCAATCTATTCCTGATCTTAGGTTTATCTAGACAGCGAGAGTTGCTAGGATGCTAGAAGAGATCTAGATGAGCGATTTATTCATTACCTGCGAGAGTAGATGTATTGGAGAATTGTGAACAAATCAAACCTAAATCATTAATGCTTGTCTGCGATTTCTAATGCCAACGAGAGTTAGGATTTTTAGGTTGCTAGATAAAGATATTGGTATCACGAGAGTGAATTAATATTATCTTGGTGTTTTGAGTTCTGGACTTGTTCTTAATAATAACCTGAATAGTTGTTTGACCTTGCTCTGAATTTCCTGCGAATTGCCTTGACCTAACGCTTGTTTTATTATTGTTTAAAAACCGATTTGCCTTCATACTGCTAGTTACGATTTCAACCAACCAATCATTAAATCTCTTAGCTCTTGATTTTAGCTCATTAAATCATAGTGTGAACTTGGTCTTCGTGGGATCGACCCCTAAATACTGCTACGAATTGCTGTGCACTTGCAGTAGGAAATTAGGGTTAAAACTTGTATATCAAGGGCCGAATCAACGGTTAAACATTTCATATTCTGGCAGCAAGCCCACGAAATGAGACCAAACGCCTGCCCGGGTCAAGTTCTTGGCTTAACCGGTCGCAGATGAACTAAACGGGTAATGACCATTTGTACTCTTTCCTTATCCTTGGTTTTATCCCAAAGGGTTTTCCGGGAAAGGTTTTAACGAGGAAAATTGGTTCACTAATCTTAAACCTGTTCAGGAGCTGATCAAGTCGCTCCGACCAAATGCTCGTCGGACCAAGCTCTTGGCATCCGGTCCGACGGATGAACTGAGAGAATCGGACCAGAGGATTTAATAGACAAGCTGGGCCAAATCAAGACGAGCGGGCCGGATCGGAAGAAAAGAGGGCTGATGGGCGGCGGCCCATCAGGTCATTGGCGGCGGCTAGAAAATGATTTTTAAAACGTCCCACATTGCTTAGATCAGTCTTTGAGACCCCAGACTCTCTCATATAAATAGACACCCTTGTATTCACTTTCAAGGCATCCCAACTCAAGTGCAAGAGCCTTCGAGATATAAGACAATAAGCCTTCTCGAATATTTTTGTACTTAGAGAATTATTAATAAAATCGTCTTTCTCATATTTTTATTTTTTTGCCCTTTTGTTCTTGTTTAATAGAATTTTCGGAGCCCCGTAAAATATAAATTTCGACAGTGTGAGTTTCGGCTCTCACAAGATCCGGACATGAGCTTCACACGCCACCCTTTGTTGTTGCTAGTGCCTTTCCGACTCATTGGTGACTGAGTGAGTCAACTCGGTGACTTGGTTAATTGGTTGGTTTGTTCTGTTTTGTTTGATTGAAATTCAATTTAGGTAATCGTGTCCCGCTCGGGTTTGTGTCTGGGTGAATTTTAACTCTAACATTGATTGTTGTTTGTTGACTTTGGCCGGTGACCTTTGGCTTTGACCGTTGACTGTAGATTTTAACCATTCACCATTGCCATTGATTTTGACCATTGACTTTTACTATTGACCATTGACTTTGGCTATTGACCGTTGACTTTGACTATTTATTCGTTTACTAGTTTTACTTGTTTAAATTCGACATAAGAGTATAGATGATTTAACCATTGTTTGCTTTGCATGTTAAAATGATATGTCCTTCTCCACAACCTGAGTAATATATATATACGTGGGAAGTTGTGGACAACCTTAGTCGATGTTTTGTCTGGTACCTTACGATCCATAAAATTTCTACTAGGCGGTGCGTTTGAACACTTTTGCCATCCTATAAGCCTCTTCGGGGGATGTGGGTGATCACGTAATCCGATATAGCCATTGTTTGCTACGTTTGAGCACTTTAGGTGCCGTGTTTGATTTATGCTAGATTAATATATTTGAGTGCTATGATCGAGACTGCAGTTTTACCTGTTTTAGTATTCCAAATTCATTGAGTGACTCCGGTGTCACTCACTCTCCTATTTTTTACTTTTTAAGTGAGTTGGACGAGTACATGGATGCCTTGATGGATTTCTTCTTAGATTTTTTTTTTAAAATATTTAAATTAGTAGAATAATTACAAAAGATGCCACTCATAATTTGGTCCAAAAAAAATAATACTTATAGTCAAACTAATCATATAATTGATTACTAATCTAAAAAGAATATCTCATTCTATTTCTTTATTTCCTTATATGAAACCCACAAAATTGTTAAATAATTTAAGAACAAATATTTGATATCCAAATATATCATTTTTAAGTCATTTAAACTTATATATTATATTTGTTTAATCTTATTTTGTTAATTAAATTGAATCATCACATCAAGCATATTATATACAAAAATACAATTTTCACATATGCTTAATTTCAATTTGTAAAAAGGAATATAAATTACTACAACTGTTAAAAATTCCACATTGATTTTTTTTTCACATCAGTTTTGTTTTAATTTTGTAAAAATGAATCAGAATTTTGTTATAAAAAGATCCAAATGATCACTAATCATATGAGTAGGGAACTAAATGTATAATGTCAATTAATTCATATATGTACATTATTATGTAAAATCATATTTTATGTTGTTCATTCATAAAAATATTTATTTACTTTCAATTATAATTTATTTTAAATTTAGACCATATATTAAATATCCATTATCATGAAATTTAAAGCTATGATACAATAATTGTGGTATATATATATATTTTTTAAAGCAACTTAAAGGAAATTCCAATATATAAATCAAAATTACTTATTTATATCAACTTACCATGATTATCAGATATATTTTTTTAGATATAATTATAGCTATTAATTACAACTTTCTATGTATTTAAAAATAATTCAAAATTTTCTTTATTATTTTCCAAAATAAACCAACATGATATCATTCAATAATACAATTATGATAAGTATAAATTATTCATTTTTAAACTTAACTAATAATATAAATTTAAATAAGTAATCACACATTTAATTAAACAAACATATAATAAATATATTTATACATATTCATATAAATTTATTAATATATTCAGATATAAATAATATATCCTAATTTTCTTATTAAACAATAATGTCAGAAAACAACTGATTTAGCAAAAATATCATTGTATATAGTATATATGATTTAGTTTTTTTGCTTTTAAAAGATTTTGAGTATTTTGAAATTGCATAATCTATATACGTGACTAAAAATTATATTTAATAAATATTTATATAGAAATTTCTTTCTGTGCAAGGCGCAGTTTACTACTAGTTGGAGTTATTTGAGATGAAAGTTAGAAATCATTATTATCGAGATGGAGAGAGAGGGTAAGTTGCTGTTACAATAACACAACAATTAGTAAATGCCATAGCATAATAGCATATGTACACATTATTAGTCATTCGTTTGGTACCCAATCATAGAAAATCAGTATATAATCTATAATGAATTTTCCCATTTATTCCTCTTATTCCTCACCCAGGTCTGTCCTCACCTACGGAGAAAGAATAACGAACCTTTTATTGGTTGTGGGAAATGTACGGTATGAACGTCAGAATCAATCCTACGAGCTGTACCAAGTTCAACACAAAGAACACCATCTCATCACCTGTATCATGTTCAGAAACGAATAAGAAGTTGCTTTTCTAGAGAGTAACTATAACTGCAACTTGGCATAAAATCATTAATTGACCTGGAAGGAAAGTTGCGACTTGTCTCTTTTGCGCCCATGAGAATCTGCAGATTTAAGTAACACGGAGAGGAAAATTAGCAAGAGAGCAAACAGTACCTTGTGTTTGCTTAGAGTGTTTGAAGGTTAACATTTGCATGAATGTGATTGCATAGTATATATATTGTTTGGCGTATGAGTCCCATGAAATGCTTACAAGACACCTCCACCAGCAGGGCCAAATGATTTGAATATAGACATTGCGGTCATAGAAATTCCATTAGCAGCCCCTCTCTGACTCTGAGGCTGCATTTCCAAACCGAATAAAAGTGAGCACGAGCAAAAGAAATGACCAATTTAGAGAATGGAGATAGCCAAAGAACCATACCACGGCCTTGTTTAGCAGGATAACCAGTCCTGTAACAAGAGAAATCTGCAAAACAATCACAGAAACATATTTGACAATCTTTCTTATTGTTACATGAAGAGATATTATATGTACAAAAGGTTCTAATGAAGTACTCACAGACAAAACGTTTTTTAAGATGGATGCAAGATTTATCACCAAATGAAGTGTCACTCCAGAAAGCGAAGCTATAGAGGGGTAACAAGAAAGCAGCGGTATTAACATTACCTGAACAACAACAACAAAAAAATGTAAGGAATGAACAAGACAGGTCTACTGTAGATATCACATTACTACAATGAACAAAACATAATTCGCAAAGATTGTAATAAAACAGATTTACCGCAGAAAGACGTATAACCGCAAGGAGTCCCAGGGTCTTCTCCAACGTTGGGTATACCAAAAGTTGAAACACCAGAAGCCTAAGTCCTGAAGACAAGGCAGCTTAAATCAAGAAGAATATTCCAAACGAAAAAATGGATAGAGAAGTAGTAAAGCCAAATAATTGAAGGACAAGATACAAGACAATAAACATATAAGCAATGAGTTCGCTTTAGGAAGAAGTTTCACTTAAGCATACTCATTTTTACTCCACCAGACAAAGTAAGCTCTTATACAACATGCACCTGATATAGCTAAAACTTGGCCAATATCTTGAGACGAGAAGCTCAATCCTCCATAGCTTCTGTCGCTAACAGCCCAGAGTGAGAATATCTTACAAAGTTAATCAAACAAAATGATTACTAATTATATAGTCTAGTATATAATCAATCAAGAAGGCTTCAATTGAAGCTACTCTCATAGTTTTAGAGACAAGTGGGCTGTGTGACTCTCTTACCTCTGAGTAAGCTATCTCTTGGAGGGAGAAAACACAGTACACAATGATGGTAGCCATCAATGGACGGTTCCTCAGGAGACTTGGCTTACTTTTCATCTTCTGGTCATCAAGTCCTTCTCTGCTTTCGTCATCGTTTAGCTCATTTGGTGATCCATTTGGATTAAGCCTCTCCTGTGCAGTTCTACAACGCGTAGGAAGTGTTTCCTGTAACTTACATTGTGAATTGATATTCATTCAAGATCCCCATAGCTCTGGAACTTGTTAAGAACTCATTTTATGATCATATCAGCATTGTCAAACAATACCATATGATAATTTATCTATGAAGAATGATTTAAGGTTTTTGAACAAGTCAACACTCACAGGCAGCCACCAGCATCCGACGAGAGCCCCAGTAGCATAGACTGATATCACTAAGCTCGGCAGAAAATATGGAAACCTGTAATGCACAACACACAAAAGTACCTTTTAAGGAAACTATTTTTTCAAACTTGATTTTGGAGTGAATAGTAAACTTTTTTTTTTGTTTTGTTTTTAATTATAATTCGTTTTATTGAATAAGCGTTTACATATCGTTCAAACTCAGCCATATTAAAGAGATTACAAAACATGTAAAGAAATCTAGGAAATAGAGTATTCGGAACATCTGCTTCGAATAAGATACAAGAATCATTCGATGGCACTACTAACCTCGGCCACCTCTCCTTCCTCGTCCATGATTGCCACGTCCACCGGTTACATGTTGCCAATGCATTGCTTTACCTTTTTCTGTTTGTTTAACTGGCCTTTCCCGAAGAACTCTTTTCTCTTGAGTCAGGAATTCAACGGGATTAGGCGCATTAGTTAAAACTGGAATGTCAATATCATCATCCCAATCATCATCATCAGATGAATCCAAAGAAGCAAACCTATTCCCAGATGCAAGAGTGGATAAAGATCTGCGCAAAGCCACATCTTCATTCCCAGATGGAGGATTTACATGGTTGCAATTGGTGTCCTCGTTCAAATGAGCCTTAATAGCTGGATTAGCATTGCTAGTATTCCTTGTCGTTACAGGAAGAGAAACAGTAACCGGAGAGTTAAAACTTGTAGCTGCTTGAGGGGTGGATGTAGTTGCCTCCCTACTAATAGGAGATACCAAAATGGGAGCTTGTTCTACCCGCTCAAGAGTTTCATTTAACAAATGTTTCCCCGTGTTTATTGCTCTAGAAGAATGTGAGACCTTAGCTTACTACCTCCCAAAAACTGAACCCTGTGAAAATATGGTTGGATACTTCTCTGCAGGCTAAGGAAATATGAAACAGAAACCAAGTCATCCCAAGCAGGTGAAATTTGTATAAGCTAGTGGAATAAGAGTTTAGAGGCAAGTGTGCCTGAGCAAGATAGCCTCCAATAGCAGGACCTATTATCAGTCCTATACCTCTTGATGTACTCACCTGAAAAACATGCAACAGAACAGGTTTCTCCTCTAGATGACGTGGCAATAAAAAAAAGTTGGAAACAATGAATAAACAAAAGACTCACAACAGAAAGGCTAAGAGCGTGATACTCTTCACTAACGACTTCTGAAGCATATGCCTGAAAAATAAAATAAAACACCTTTAGGAAGTGTAAACCTAAGTGGACATTCCTTCATGCGATTCGACTAAGAGATTACCCTTATGACTCCAAGTAGACAATTGACGCAACCGAGAAGAAACCGAACGGAAATCGCAAACCAGAAACTTGTGCTTAGACCAAAGAGGGTATTGAATATGATCCTGATGAAAAGAGTGTGTGAGTAATAGAAATTCTGCAAGACAAAGACAATGAATATACATGTTTACTATTCGAGGAGCTAACACTGAGAAAGTTCCAATGAGGATGATGGGTTTGCGACCATATCGATCAGCTAATTTCCCCCAGAGAATATATGTCAGAGCTCTTCCTATCATGAATGATGATGCTAATAAAAAAAAAGTTACGAAAGCAAAATCAAGGGTTCTTGATTTGTGTGTTTGAAGCAAGAAAAAACAAAAGTGCGTATGCGATTACCAACAAAACCAGCATAAAAACCAATATATAAACCATTAGTAGGGATGATCAAACGAGTAAATTCACTCAACGCAACTCATCGTGAGCTATAATTATTTCATGAGCCGTGAAAAGTCATGCGAGGATGAGAGTAATGGTCTATCATGCAACGATGGTGAAGAGACTATTAATGGCTGGTCCCTCTTCTCAAACAAATTTCTTTTCTTTTTTTTTGTCGAAAGGTTTAAATTATGTTGGGACTAATTATCTCATAACCCTATAATTATGAACTCGTTCAAGAATTACTAATATATTTATTAATTAAAATTTTAAAATTACAACTCCAACAAATCAGTGTTCGAGCTGAGCTTAGTCAAAATGAGTCATTTGAAATCTTGTACTCCAAAATTGTTGCGTTTAAACAGTCATAATTTATATTTTTACGTAAATAAATTAATAAATATACCAATTATGTTTCGATGAAGTCTCCTCCTCCAAGACTCCTAGACGGGTCACCTTCAAATCAAAACACATTCTAAGTTAGCTAAATATATATTTCCATCTGATCTCAAACTGTGTCGATTGTTTGAAAAACAAATAAACTTCTTCCATGACAAAATATTAAACCGTGAAAGTCCGAGTGTGTGGTTTTTTTTTTTTTTTAATTGTATTTTAATGTATTAAGTTTTATTATTCTTTTTTTTTTAAAATGTGAAAAATTACTTTGTAAGACTTTCATGAGTACTCGGTGGACCTAATTTTCAGAATATGTAATCGAGCTTAAATCGAAGCCCAAATAAAAGCCCTACAATTAATTTCCTTCACTCTTCGTTTGGACAGATCTTCTGCAACCCAGCGGCTTTAGCATCAGCTGCCTAAACCCTAGTAACAACAGAGACGAGAAGCTTACCTCCATTTACCTTTTTTTTTGCCTTGCGATCGTCTCACATACCAACCTGGCTCAGGTCAATCCCTGCGCTCTTTGTCGTGGAAAGAAATGGCTTCTACGCTGGAGTCTCTTCTCTCCATTTCTGGCTCAGTCTCTACAAGTTCCACTTTAGATAGAGCCCGGATCTTCCGCCATGAAATCCCGGAGATTCTTCAGAACTCCGGTGAGCATTACTTCTTTATTATTCCGTACGGATAACAGTGGTCTTCTGATCATTGAATAGCAAGTTGATAATGTTTCAAATTGGATTGCTGTGAATATACCGTTGGATTCAACTCGGCCTCAAAACTGTTCTTTAGCTGTAGAGTTACAATTTTTATCCTCTTTACCTGTGGTCAGACTTTCATGTATCCTTTCGTGACTTATATATCATGATATTGAAGTTCAATTGTCGGGAAGCTTACCAAGGAGATGTCTTTGATTTACATTGAGCTCTCAATTAGGTTCTTTCAAACTTCACCCAGTTAATCTATCTCTGATTATCTTTGTTTAGCAATTTGAGGTTAAAATGTGTCTTGTGGTAGAGTTGATTGTGAACTGATTTAGGCAGATGTAATATTTCGCCAGATTGTACATATTTTATTTGGCGATTCATGCATATGGCAAACTGATCGGAGAAACATACACTATGATAGAAGGATTTTTTTTAAAAATTTAGCATTGATCTGGATCCTATATTTACCTAGTTAGATTTCCCCTGCTCGGCGTCGGCCCCTTTTCCAATTTTATAGCTCTAGTTATTTGGATACTACTTTCTTAAACTCATCATCTTGGTCTACACTTAAATATCCATTTCCTATTCTTAGGGAATCTTATCCTGTCCAGCATTCTAATTTCAGTGATCTGAATGTTTTATTCCCAGATATGACGGCTGAAATTGCACCTGTTCTGGTTGACATAATATTCCAAACATTGGCTATATATGATGACCGTGGCTCACGGAATGCTGTGGACGATTTGATTGTAAAGAGCTTGGAAAATGTTACTTTTATGAGAACTTTTGCGGCCATGCTCGTACAAGTTATGGAAAAGCAGTTGAAGTTTTGTCTTGCTAGTGTCTGTTTCAGACTATTAGCTTGGTCATGTCTTCTTCTTGGAAAAAGTCAATTTGCTACGGTTTCAAAAAATGCATTTGTTAGAGTAGCATCAACACAGGCTTCGGTACTTCATATCGTTATGGAGAGCTCTCACTGCATGCGAAGGGCTTGTAAAAGATCTGTGTTCCATTTGTTCTCTCAGGTCTGCCTTGGACACTGTGCATTTTGCCAAATTCAACGTAACAAATTATTGTATGAATTGTATAATTATTAAATTTTGGTTATTGTTTTGTAGTCACCAGCTATCTACAATTCATATATGAATGAAGTAAAAGCTTCCCGGATTCCATATAAGGATACCCCTGAGTTATTAGGACTACTGCTTGAGTTCTCTTGTTCGTCTCCTGCTCTATTTGAACAGTCAAAGGTGAGATGGTGCAATTCATTTTTGTCCATTTTGCTTTGCTCTTATAAAAAACTCAGTTTGCAAATGCTTTTTTTTCCTTCTCAAGTCTGTTTTAAAAATAAGTATCAAATATCAATCTGTTTGTTTATTATTCGCAGGCCATATTTGCTGATATTTATGTTAAAGATGTCCTGAATTCCAAAGAAAAGCAGAAACAAAATCTTAGTAAATGTTTCCAACCCCTTCTTCTGCGCTTGTCACATGAGGAATTCCAAACTGTCATCCTTCCAGCTGCAGTTAAAATGTTGAAACGAAATCCAGAAATTGTCTTGGAATCAGTTGGATTTCTATTAGCAAATGTTAACATTGATTTAAGCAAGTATGCACTGGAACTGCTACCAGTTATATTACCACAAGCTCGTCATATGGACGAAGACAGGCGTCTTGGAGCTTTGTCAATGGTTAGGTGCTTAAGTGAAAAGTCAAGTAATCCTGATACTATTGAAGCAATGTTTGTCTCAATTAAAGCCGTGATTGGAGGTTGGTGTTTATGTCTTTTTTTTATTAACATCACTCTTACCGGTTATTCAATTCCTTATTTAGATATAATCGACAGGTTGGTGGTTGGGTTATCATCCTAACTTATATTTTGACTTGCGGTATTTTGTCTTAAGGTTCTGAAGGAAAACTTCAATCTCCACATCAAAGAATTGGAATGCTGAATGCAGTGCAAGAACTAGCAAGTGCTCCTGAAGGAAAGTACATTGGTTGTTTGTCGAGGACAGTCTGCAGCTTTCTCATAGCCTGCTACAAGGATGAAGGTACAATACTACTTGTTGTGTTCACATCTTTATCTCTGTGCTCATTTCCATATTTTTTTGGATTTGGAAATAGTTTCAGTCATCATCTTTGGCATTTATATTTCAACTCTTTTCCTTACTTCGGTTTGCTAACTGATTACTGTCTTATGTTATAGGAAATGAAGATGTAAAACTTTCAATTATGTCTGCCGTAGCTTCCTGGGCATCAAGATCTTCTGATGCCGTCCAACCAAACTTAGTTTCTTTCATTGCTGCGGGTATTAAGGAGAAAGAAGCTCTAAGGAGGGGGCATCTCCGCTGTGTACGGATTATATGCAGAAATCCTGATAACATATCACAGGTCTCATTGCAAGCATCTTTTCTGGCATTTATAAGATCAACCTTTCATTAACTAATTACGCCACTTAATATATACTACAGATATCGGGCTTGCTATCCCCTTTAATTCAACTTGTAAAGACGGGATTTACAAAGGCAGTTCAACGTCTGGATGGGATATATGCTCTGCTGATTCTTTCTAAGATTGCTGCCTGTGACATTGAAGCAGGTTCAAACCTGTAGCATACTTCTTGTATTCGTCTTTTTAGTATAATCTTAAGGTTCCGCATTGTTGACTCCTTAATGGTGTTTATCTTCCTTGTGAACTCCAGAGGATACTATGGCGAAGGAGAAATTATGGACTTTGATATCTCAAAATGAGCCTTCACTTGTGCATATTACTTTGGTAATATTTTCTATAGATTTATTTTGTTACTTATTATGTGATTTGTTCTTGTCCCGGCAGGGTACTTTGTTTTTGCTTTTCTGCCTTTTTATTGTGTTCTTTCATATCTTTGCATGTCACAATTTAAAGGCCTCAAAACTATCCAGTGATGATTGTATAGTATGTGTCAACCTTCTCGAGGTGCTCCTTGTGGAACATTCTTCCAGGTAAACCTTCTGCCTGATGCTTGAGATTCGTTATTTGATTGTTTACATAATTCTTAACTATCTTCCCTGCCTGATTTTAGGGTTTTGGAAGCATTTTCAATGAAATCATTATCACAGGTGCCTGAGCGAGTTCCTATCTACTGACCCTTTTCTTCCTGTTCTAGACTTGATGTTTCATCTTTTTCTCTATGCAGTTGTTTCTCTTTCTACTTTGCCATCCAAGCTGGAATGTTCGTAAAACAGCTTACGATGCTGTTAAGAAGATCTTTCTAGCATCCTCACAGCTTGCCACCACCCTTTTAGACGAGTTCTCGGATTTCCTTACCCTAACTGGGGAAAAAATCGTTTCTTCTAGAACCAGGTACAAATGATAAGCTTTTTTTATGTTTTGTTTTGTAAGTTCATTTTCATATTAAACTCTTTTCAACCCACCCAGCTACTAGGTAGACTGCTGCTTGTTATGTGTTTAATTAGCTTTGATTTTATCTCCTATTATTTCTTTGATCTTTCAATATAATAAAGACTAGATTCACATGACATTTTGAAAGATTTGCACCAAAATGTCAATAGACTCATTCATTTTAGGAACTAACTTGGTACCTCTGTAGTGACACAGATAATTCCGTGGAAGCTCCGTTCATCCCTTCTGTAGAGGTGCTAGTGAAGGCTTTGGCTGTCATTTCATCTGCAGCAGTTGCTGGATCTCCAAGTTCATGGATTGTTCGTGCCATATTTTGCTCGCATCATCCAACTATAGTTGGTACTGGGAAAAGAGACACTGTTTGGAAGGTAATCTTGCATTAGTCATTCTACATAGTTAATCTGACTTGCTCGTATTTGCCCTTTTGATAGTGATTTTCTCCTTTTGACATACACAGAGATTGCAAAAGTGTCTCAAAACTTGTGGTTTTGATGTTGCTACTTATTTGTCTACCAATGGAGAAAGTGTTTGCAAGGTAATCTCACGACTGTCAATGACTTCTATGTCACCAGGATTTGTGGTTTTTATTGTTGCGTGGACATTAATTAATCAACTGTTCATTTCAATGAATGTTGTAGAGTCTGCTTGGACCAATGGGTTTGACGAGTCCTAAAACTCCTGAGCAGCAAGCGGCAGTATACTCCTTGTCCACATTGATGTCTCTGGCACCAGAGGATACATTTACAGTGTTTAAGATGGTATTTAATTTTAAGGAATTTTTTTACTAATATTTGATGCTTTACTTTTTGATTTGTTTGCTGATGTCTTAATGTTCTGCTTTTCTAGCATCTGCAAGATCTCCCAGATCGACTCGATCATGATATGCTTTCAGTGACTGACATTAAGGTAATTCTCCTCACTTTTACTGTATGTCTTTCTATAGTAGATTATGGAGTTAGCAATTCTGTCCTAACTACGTAGGCAACATCCAACTGTAACATTTCATACAGAGTGTAATGAGTATTGTTTACTTTTCAGCTGCAAGTTGAGTACTTATTACTTTTACTATTTATGTTTCTAGATCTTCCACACCCCTGAGGGGATGCTTTTAAGTGAGCAAGGTGTTTATGTTGCTGAGACAATTGGTGCCAAGAACACAAAGCAGGAGCCGGTACTTACATGGGTTTATTCTATGTTTCCAAATTTTATACTTGATAAATGATTCCACTTGTTGCATATTTAACTAATCTTGTTGCTTGTTGTAGAGTTCTAATCATTCTCAAAAGAAAGGATTGGCTAGTAGAGAAGCTGCAAATTCGGGAAGAAGGGACACTACAAAGTTAACGAAGAAAGCTGGTACATATCTATCGAAGTATTCTATAGTTCTAGTTATGTCCCCATCATATATATTCCTCAGCGAATTTATAATTGCAGACAAAGGAAAAACGCCAAAGGAAGAGGCACGGGAACTGATGCTCAAAGAGGAGGCCTCAACGCGAGAAAGGGTTCACAGGATACAAAAAAATCTTTCCCTGGTGCTTCATACTCTTGGGGAGATGGGTCTAGCTAATCCTGTGTTTTGTCACAGTCAATTACCATCTTTGGTATGTACAAGCATCAATGCTCAATTCCATACACGTACTTATCCATATGTTGAGTGGAGGAACAAATTGCGGAAACGATTATGTACACGAATGTGACTCTTTTTAGCACATCAGGCTCTTACACTTATTGTATCTCTTTCTCAGGCTAGATTTTTGGATCCATTGCTGCGATCACCTATTGTAGGTGTTGCAGCTTTTGAGAACATGGTGAAGCTTGCAAGGTGCACAGTTGAGCCACTGTGTAGTTGGGCTTTAGAAATTGCAACTGCTCTGCGTTTGATCGCAATTGATGAAGTTGATGCTTCATCTGATTTTCGTCCATCAGTTGACAATACTGGGAAAACATATGAGGGTCTTTTTGAGAGGATTGTTAGCGGGTTGTCCTTAACTTGTAAATCAGGACCACTTCCTGTAGATACCTTCACGTTCATTTTCCCGGTACGTGTCTTATCTTTTTTTGTTGACATTATTTAAACTTGTATTTCCTCTCACTGAAGGAGGTGCGCTTTTGTCTTGCCAGATACTGGAGCGAATTTTACTGTCATCAAAGCGGACAAAACTTCATGATGATGTGCTTCGTATTCTGTACATGCATTCAGATCCGATGCTACCACTTCCAAGACTCCGGATGATATCAGTTTGTTGACTTGAACCCTGACTGTTTTCACACAGTTACAGCTTTTGCTGTATAATTTAGCTGTGCTTTTTCTAATGTAACCAGCTTTTTAAATATTAACATCTGAACTGTATTGTTTTCAGGTTCTTTATCATGTGCTAGGTGTTGTTCCTGCATATCAAGCCTCAATTGGACCTGCACTAAATGAATTGTGTCTTGGATTGCAAACAGATGATGTCGCAAATGTATTTCTCTTTCCTGTGAATTGGGTGCAAAATTTGTCGTTCCACATAATTATATTTCAATTTACTTCTTGCAGGCGCTCTATGGAGTATATTCAAAAGATGTTCATGTCAGAATAGCCTGCTTAAACGCAGTAAAGTGCATTCCAGCTGTTTCCAAATGGTCTCTTCCTCAGAATGTTGATATAGCAACAAACATTTGGATAGCTCTTCATGATCCTGAAAAGGTTAACTTTCATAATTTGATGTGATATCTTATGTTTGCTGTTGGTAGTTACTATGTTCTTTTTGTATTGTACATAAATGTTGGTTATACAAATGATCGCTGTGTCTTAACTATTAAAATTGTGTATTTGGCTGGAGCTAGCAAAGTTCTTGTCTTCTTATTGTTTTTGTTGTTAAAAAATCTCATACCTGTGATCTTAATGCTTGCAGTCAGTCGCTGAAGCAGCAGATGATATATGGGCCTCTTATGGTTTTGATTTTGGGACCGATTATTCTGGAATCTTTAAAGCACTTTCTCATATAAATCTCAACGTCCGTTTAGCTGCAGCAGAAGCATTGGCTGCTGCTTTGCATGAAAGCCCAGCATCAATCCAGGTTACTGCATTTCTTGAATCATAATCTTTTGTGACAATCATAATCTTTTGTGACAATAAGTATGGTTTTTAAAGATTATTTCGTTTTGCAGCTATCTCTTTCAACTTTATTTTCTCTGTATATCCGTGATGCTGTGTCTGGTGAGAATGCCTTTGATGCTGGTTGGATAGGCAGGCAAGGAATTGCCTTGGCACTGCAATCTGCTGCCGATGTGTTGACAATAAAGGACCTTCCTGCTGTTATGACTTTTTTGATATCCCGGGCTCTGGTAATTCTTCTTATCTTGTCAGATGAATGCTTCTCAAATGAAAGAACTTTCCCACTCTTAGCCATGTTGCAAAAATTTGTGTTTTGTGGTGTTAATCACTTCGAAACCACCAAATATTGTTTGAAGCTATTGACTACTATTCAAAAAATTACATGATCTGTGTTTTTGTCAAGTGCAGGCTGATCCCAACACAGATGTTCGTGGAAGGATGATCAATGCTGGTATCATGATTATTGATAAGCATGGCAAAGAAAACGTTCCATTGTTATTCCCTATCTTTGAGAATTATTTAAATAAAGAGGTTTGTTTTACAAGCAACTGAAAATTTGATGGAGACATAGTTTGTTTAATGATTATTACGAGTTACTTCTGTGTTGCATCACATCTCTTATCGTGCAGGCATCAGATGAAGAGGAATATGACCTGGTTCGTGAGGGTGTTGTTATATTCACTGGAGCACTAGCAAAGCACTTAGCAAAAGTGATTACTCTACCATTACTTTAATCTCTTCGCAATGCACATGATTTTCCTCTTTATCTTATATGTTCGCTAATGATGACAGGATGATCCTAAAGTCCATACTGTCATAGAAAAACTGTTGGAAGTGTTGAATACACCGTCTGAATCTGTTCAACGTGCAGTCTCGTCATGCCTTTCTCCACTTGTGCCATCAAAGCGAGTATGTTTCCTATAAATTGAGATTTTACCAAAAAAAGTTTTGCTAGTCCTTTTGTTCCTACTTCCTAGTGACTTTGGCCTGTGCAGTAAATCAGTCTACTTGATAAAGTGTAAGTTTTATCATCGTTTATTTCTAATTTTCTGTTAGGACGATGCCCCTGCCCTTTTTTTGAGGCTTTTGGAAAAGTGAAGAGTGATAAATATGGTGAACGTAGAGGAGCCGCGTTTGGTCTTGCTGGAGTAGTAATGGGCTTTGGAATTTCTAGCTTGAAGAAATATGGTCTTATAGTCACTTTGCAAGAAGCTCTTATTGACAGGTATATCTTCTGCGTCTTTTTTCTTTTGATATTTTTATGATATTCAAAATTCATGTGTTGCTTTTGGATTACATGTTGGATGTGATGCCGTTCACCTTTGTGTTTGATAACTTTTCTTCTATTTTGCTGAGGTCATGTAGCTTATTCACTGTGGTACTGTGATAATATGTAAAAGTCCACTATGAACCTTTCTTTACTTCGGGTAACTTTTTTGTGTGTTTGGCTGCAGAAATTCTGCAAAACGGCGTGAAGGAGCACTACTTGCATTTGAATGCCTCTGCGAAAAGCTTGGAAAATTATTTGAACCGTAAGTAAAGTTTCCAATGATTAATATGCCAAAAGCTAATATTGCAACTTGCTAAAAGTCTCTTATTCCATTCTTCTGGTTTAGGTATGTGATCAAGATGTTACCTTTACTTTTGGTGTCGTTCTCTGACCAAGTCGGACTGTCGGAGCAGTTCGTGAAGCAGCAGAATGTGCTGCTCGAGCTATGATGTCTCAACTATCAGCATATGGTGTTAAACTTGTCCTTCCTTCACTACTCAAGGTGATAGTTTATCTTATTTTGAAGATTTTAAATTTAGTGTTTTTTTTATGTGCTCTGCTCACGATCATCTTTTTTAGTGTATTAACTATGTAATACTGCCATCTTCTGTTTCATTTTAATTATGCATTGTGCTGGTGCTGTAGTAGAATAGATGAAAAATCTACTGATGCTTTTAATATTGTTTTGATTATCACTCCTTTTTCTTCTAGTTTTATCCTCTTTGAGTAATTCTCCTTAGAAATAAGGTTGAGTAAATTACCTGGTTGCATTTATTCTCTGGTCTTACGTGACGTGTACTTCTCTGTTTATTTCGTTCTTTCTGATAGGGGATTGAAGATAAAGCATGGAGAACAAAGCAAAGCAGTGTACAGCTCCTTGGTGCTATGGCATTTTGTGCTCCTCAGCAACTGTCTCAATGCCTTCCTAGGGTTGTGCCAAAACTTACAGAGGTGTGTAATGCATGTTGATTTCAGTTGCTTCTTCACCATAAACCTGAGGTAGATTTTCATTCCGTTCATAATTTGATGTTATCTGATTCCATGCCTTAAATTTTTTACAGGTTTTGACGGATACACATCCAAAAGTCCAGTCAGCTGGGCAGTTGGCACTTCAGCAGGTTGGACTGATTAGCAGAGAACAAATTCCATATTTCATGGACTTTCCTGACTAGAGTTTCCTCTCACCATTCTTACTTAGGTTGGAAGTGTCATAAAGAACCCAGAGATATCCTCTCTTGTCCCCACTCTTTTATTGGCCTTAACAGATCCCAATGAGTACACACGACATTCTCTTGACATTCTTCTTCAAGTAAGGATTCTGTATATATTGCCTTCTGATTATACTTATCTTCTTTTCCCTTTCTGTTCTAAATCTTTCTCTTTTATTACAGACAACATTCGTTAATACTGTTGATGCCCCTTCACTTGCCCTAGTGGTACCAATAGTGTACAGAGGATTGAGAGAAAGGAGTTCTGAAACCAAAAAGAAAGCTTCTCAGATTGTCGGTAATATGTGTTCTTTGGTGACTGAGCCAAAGGATATGATTCCGTACATAGGATTGCTCCTTCCTGAGGTTAAAAAGGTAATTTGCCGTTTTTAACCAAATAATGAGTTGTCACTTGCATAAGCTCTTTATTCAATTGAACACTGGCGCTGTCAGGTTCTTGTGGATCCAATTCCCGAGGTGCGTTCTGTGGCAGCAAGGGCTGTTGGGTCACTTATCAGAGGAATGGGAGAGGAGAATTTCCCAGATCTCGTTCCATGGCTATTTGAAACTCTAAAATCTGATGCTAGCAATGTTGAAAGGTCTGGAGCTGCTCAGGGATTAAGTGAGGTATGTAGAACAGGATGTGTTTGTGTGGCTGCTAGCTTTAACACTATGAGCATATTTTAGTTGTCTTCACATTTCCAATGCATCATTGCAGGAGTATTAGGATTTCATCATTCAATTTTAAATAAGTAGATTTTCTTAGTCTACATTTAACTAACTGAGCCGTCTCTGAATATATATGCTTTTGTCTTTGATTTAATTGTTGTCATCTTGTAATGTTTGGAAATACAGCAAATTGCAAAATACAACTAACTGAGCCGTCTCTGAATATATGCTTTTTCTTATGTTTCTCTTCAGGTTTTATCAGCTCTTGGGACAGAGTACTTTGAAAATGTACTACCTGATCTCATTCGTCATTGTTCTCATCAAAAAGCTTCGGTCCGGGATGGATACCTTACGCTTTTCAAGGTGAACTCAGTCACACTTCAGATGTTCTGCAAACTCCTTTTCTCTAAGATTTATCTAAAAGCTTCTGGTTGTTAATCTCAGTTCTTACCAAGATCCTTGGGTGCTGAATTCCAAAACTACTTACAGCAAGTGTTACCGGCCATTCTCGATGGTGAGCCTTTCACTTTGTGGCAGACTTCTAACTTCTAAACTAGCTTTTTAACTTATTGACTAAATTGATGGTGCACTTTGATGCTTTAGGTCTTGCCGATGAGAATGAATCTGTTCGTGATGCGGCCCTTGGGGCTGGCCATGTACTGGTGGAGCAGCATGCAACAACGTACGAATTCACATTACCTGTTTCTCTCTCTTTTTTTTTTGTTTTTTTTGTTTTTGGCTTCTTGGTTTACTATATTATTTAGTTGACATACCATGATCCATAGTTTGATTTGGTTTGCAACCCATTTGATTAGTTCCTTGTGGTGTAAATGGGTACCATATCATTCTTCTTTAATCAGTTGTAGTTTATAAATTGGAGTAGACTGGTAGTTAGTAGGAGCATCTTTTATTATTATTTTAGATCTCAGGTTTCATGAGTTTTGATCCTGTAGTTAATAGTTGCATAATTGGTTTTACAGGTCTCTGCCTCTTCTTCTTCCAGCTGTGGAGGATGGTATTTTCAATGATAATTGGCGAATCCGTCAAAGTTCTGTCGAACTGCTTGGGGAGCTACTGTTCAAGGTTAACAGCATTTTCTTGTGTGTTTTCCTTGTTTTTTTATCCTACCTCTCAAAACGTGTAGCCCAGTATTAACGTGGTAACCATTGTTGTGATTCTCCTAGCTTTTTATAGAATGTTGCAGCGCT
Source organism: Isatis tinctoria (assembly GCA_010577795.1). Classification (NCBI taxonomy): domain Eukaryota; kingdom Viridiplantae; phylum Streptophyta; class Magnoliopsida; order Brassicales; family Brassicaceae; genus Isatis; species Isatis tinctoria. Next base: position 18,003,813 of record CM021245.1, on the reverse strand, counting down.
TGGTTTTTAGTGTGTATTAGCAAAGGAATAGGTTCTCAGAAAATTGAAGTGTACTTTCTATTTTAGCTGAATAGTGAAGCTATCACCAAAAAAATCTTGATAAGGTTTAAATAGGTTCCGAACTTGCCTTAATATTTGATATTTGGTGCTTTTGTACTAGGTTGCTGGTACATCGGGCAAAGCTCTGCTGGAGGGTGGAAGTGATGATGAAGGTGCAAGTACTGAAGCGCAGGGTCGGGCAATTATTGATATTTTAGGAATGGAAAAGCGCAATGAAGTTCTTGCTGCGTTATATATGGTCCGGACAGATGTCAGTTTGTCTGTTCGTCAGGTAATGTTGTTAATGCTTTATCTACGTGATTTGTTTGTGTGTACTTAAATTTTCAGATGGAAATGAAAATGTCTGCTCTTTCCAGGCGGCACTACATGTATGGAAAACCATTGTAGCCAATACACCAAAAACGCTGAAGGAAATCATGCCAATTTTGATGAGTACCTTGATTTTGTCTTTGGCGTCACCATCCTCTGAGAGGCGACAGGTTTGGAGTCTACTTTTCTTTTGTTTCTATCCTTATATTTTATACCTGCAGGTGTATAAGTCCATTATACTGTGTAGGTGGCAGGAAGATCACTTGGAGAGCTGGTCAGGAAGCTTGGTGAAAGGGTGCTTCCTCTTATCATTCCGATTTTAGCTAAAGGACTGAAAGATCCAGATGTTGGCAAAAGACAAGTAAGCTTCATGTTGTAGCAATTAATTATTCTCTCTTTTGTTTTTATCAGGAACAATTTTGGTAGAAGTTATCTGAATAGAGCTGACACCGTTTCTGTGTTCTAGTCATTGTGACATGTATTAATATTATCTCTCTTGAATGGCTAGGTATTACTGCATGCTCTATGTTCAATGATTTGAGACCTATGTGATGCTTAAATCTTTTCATATCAACCAACTGATGCTAAGTATAGGATTGTTTGCTTGAATCTGATATTCAGTCTTATCAGGCCCATGTTGTTCATCTCTTAAAATGTTGGGCTGACATTTATAATACATGATTGACAGGGTGTATGCATTGGCCTGAATGAAGTGATGGCATGTGCTGGGAGGAGTCAGTTGCTGAGTTTCATGGATCAGCTCATTCCCACCATTCGGACAGCACTCTGTGATAGGTTTGCTTAATTCTTCACGAATCAGCATGTTTCGTTATTCTATTGAAAGAATTAACATTCTAAACCTCTACAACTTCCCCCTACAGTGCTCTTGAGGTTCGAGAATCTGCTGGACTAGCATTCAGCACTCTGTACAAGGTACCTGTTCTGACACGTGTTACTTATCAAATTGTTCTTTTCTTCACTCTATATTTATTGTTCGTCTACTATTAAAACGTAGAGCGCTGGATTGCAAGCAATGGATGAGATTATCCCAACCCTTATGGAAGCATTAGAGGATGATGAAATATCTTCTACTGCCCTGGATGGTCTTAAACAAATTATAAGGTTTTCTAGACTGTTTCCTCAGGCTCTTGTTTCCCTTACCAGATCAAATTTTTCTGGTTTGCTGAAATTTATTGCGATATTTTTTCAGTGTTAGGACAGCAGCTGTTCTTCCACATATCTTGCCTAAGCTTGTCCAACTTCCTCTCTCGTATGTGTTCCTTTTGTCTCAGTCTGTAAATATACATCATCAAGGATGGTGAGTTACTTCTTTGATTGTCTTAAATGTTTTAAAATGCTGTGTCTAGTCCCTTAAATGCACATGCTTTGGGAGCCTTGGCTGAAGTTGCTGGTGCTGGTTTTAACACTCATCTTGGGACCATACTTCCTGCTCTGCTCTCTGCAATGGGAGATGAAAACCAGGTAAAAATTATTGTCTTCACACTTAATTTTGTCTGAAAGCTATTGTTATCGGAGATTAACACTCCCTTTCTTGTGGCAGGAAGTACAAAACTTGGCAAAAGAAGCAGCAGAAAGGGTGGTGCTTGTTATTGATGAAGATGGAATTGAGACTTTATTATCAGAACTTCTCAAAGGAGTGTCTGATAGTCAGGTTCGTTTGTAACCTTTTTTAAATAAGTAATTTTTTTGCCATGCAAGTAATTTAGGTTTCTGAATTGTTTGTTTTCAGGCTTCAATAAGAAGAAGTTCATCCTATCTGATTGGTTACTTCTTCAAGAGTAGCAAGCTTTACTTGGTTGATGAAGCTCCAAACATGATATCTACCTTGATTGTTCTGCTCAGTGATTCTGATTCAACAACTGTTACGGTAGGCTACTTGACCAGAACGAAAAGAGTTGAAGTGAGCATGTCTTGTCTAACCTATTCTCTTTTAAACAGGTTTCCTGGGAAGCAATGTCTAGGGTTATTGGTTCAGTTCCAAAGGAAGTACTTCCATCTTATATAAAACTTGTACGTGATGCTGTATCTACAGCTAAGGACAAAGAGCGCAGGAAGCGGAAGGTGAAATTCATGCTATGTTTCGTTGAATATCACCATAAAAGAGAGCAATTATATTCCGATGAAGTGATATTTTCTGTAGACTAACGTCTGTAGAATATACTTTGTTACTTGAATTGCAGGGAGGATATGTCGTTATTCCTGGTTTATGCCTTCCTAAATCCCTTAAGCCATTACTTCCAGTATTTCTACAGGTATTTTTCATACCTTGCTTTTCTAGCGCTTAAGGTCGCATTAAATTAGATTATTAAGATTGTGTATAGGCGCATTTTTCTTACCAAATTTTAGAAAAAATTCAGTTTGTTCCCCTTTATTCCTTTCGTACAAGAACAATCAAGTAGTTCTACTTTGCTCTCAGATATAACCCGTTATCTCTTGCTATGTTTTCCAGGGTCTAATTAGTGGATCAGCCGAGTTAAGAGAGCAAGCTGCAATTGGTCTTGGTGAGCTTATTGAAGTTACTAGCGAGCAAGCTCTGAAGGAGTTTGTCATACAGATAACAGGGTATGCAGTGTGTGAATCTTCATTGCTAATTCTTCTGCTATGAATCTGTTTGTAGTATTTTTTACTTGGGTAGTATAGTTCGACCTGGATAATTTATTTATAATATTTTAGGCTTAGAGGTGATCGTGCATGACATTAAAAGATCTGTGGCTGAAAACTACTTGTTTGTTGCGCTGAGATACCTTTTCTTTTTTTTCAGGCCTCTTATCCGAATCATAGGAGACCGGTTTCCATGGCAGGTCAAAAGCGCTATCTTGGCTACATTAATCATTCTAATACAAAGGGGTGGGATGGCGCTTAAGCCATTCCTCCCTCAACTTCAAACAACATTTGTCAAGTGTCTACAAGACTCTACAAGGTTAGTCCTCGATCTGTCACCTTGAGTGCAAGTGAAGCTTATAAATGTCTAGCGAGAGCAACAGTTTGGATTCCACTATTTCCAATTAAGAAGAATTCTACATCTCCTACATTTTTCCTTATTTCTATGTAGTGTTGTGTTGCTTTTACATGACACTAGAAATACGTCTGGAAAATGTTTCCTAGAAAATGGTGTTGTTTCACAAGCACGTCTAACACCTTTGCAACTGCAGGACCATCCGCTCTAGTGCTGCGCTTGCCCTGGGAAAGCTTAGTGCATTAAGCACGAGGATTGACCCATTAGTTGGTGACTTGATGACAAGCTTCCAGGTACTTGTTGCATCTGACTTTCGACTTCTTTTAGCAAGAAGTACATTTTTTTTTTATCTGTCTATCTATTTCTTATTTATAAAATTTGTCATCTGTATCAGGCAGCAGATTCCGGGGTACGTGAGGCAATTCTATCTGCTATGAGAGGTGTAATAAAGCATGCGGGGAAGAGTATTGGTCCTGCTGTTAGATTACGCATTTTTGATCTCCTAAAAGATCTAATGCACCATGATGACGACCAAGTTCGAATTTCTGCCACAACCATGCTGGGTGTTCTATCACAGGTAGGGTTTCTTACATGCATAAGGAAAATTTTCTTTATAGTTCTATGGTTTACACCACAGACTTCATCCTATATAAGACACTTCTCATCTGATGCTATATATCTATTCTATCTGTATGTTTGATATTGATCATTGTGCTTCATAGGAGCCTAAGCTTCTTACTTTACTATTTCTTGCAGTACTTGGAAGCTGCACAAATCAGTGATCTGCTTCAGGAAGTAAAAGATTTATCTGCTTCACAAAATTGGGGTGCTAGGCATGGCTCAGTTCTCTGCATTGCATCTTTGCTGAAGCACAATCCTTCCACCATTATGACATCTTCACTCTTTACCTCTATGTTAACTTCTCTGAAGAGCTCTTTGAGGGACGAGAAGGTACCCTATTCTGAGAAATAAGGCATCCCCCATTTTCTGTATAACGTTAATCTAATTCTGATTTTCTGTCATGAAATAGTTTCCATTACGTGAAAGCTCGACAAAGGCCTTAGGAAGGCTTTTGCTACAACAACTTGCAACGGATCCTTCCAACACAAGAGTGGTTATCGATATCCTTTCATCAGTAGTGTCAGCTTTGCATGATGATTCGAGTGAGGTCCGAAGAAGAGCACTCTCTTCACTTAAAGCTTTTGCAAAAGTAAGTAAAAGATTCCAGTTGTTGTTTCAAGTGGTTTTTATCTGTTAGTGTTACGTGCATCGGTAACTTAAAGTTTTTATTTATTGCATACAGAATAACCCGTCAGCAACCGTGGCAAATGTGAGTGTTATTGGACCTCCGCTTGCTGAATGTTTGAAGGATGCGAGCACACCAGTAAAACTAGCTGCAGAAAGATGTGCTTTGCACGTGTTCCAATTAACAAAGGGTATTGAATCTGAAACTCATATCTGTTTCTAGCCTTTGTCTGTGAAAACTGTAGCAACATGATGATACATTTTCCTAAATTTCTTTGATTGGTCTCGTCCAGGCGCAGAAGATGTTCAAGCAGCTCAAAAGTACATTACAGGATTGGATGCCCGACGATTAGCCAAGTTACCTGAACTGAGGTACTATACTCATTTTACTTGCAAGATCTTTCAATCTATATATTCAAAGCAAAAGTTTTTCTTGGAGTGGCTAAAAGTATAATTTGTTACTTTTGCAGCGATGATGGTGAAAGCGAAGATGAGAATGGAAGTGGGTAGGGGGAAACTTGTGTTCTCTCCATCTCTGTGTTGAATACATTTGTAGGAGAGGCTCATTGGCTTTTCTAAAGAAATACATAGTCCTGATGAAGCATTGTCCCATGAGTTACGGATGTACGTTATCTCTTTACCTTGGCATGATAATATATATTGCAAATTAATCAGTTTTACTTTTATGAGAAGAGTATTTCTTAGCATTTATAGCCTCTAATAAATTTGACAATCAATTCCATGTATATTTTTTCTGTCAATATAAAAAAAAAACTCAAAATTTTCCCCATATTTAATTTGGTTTACATAATACTCCCTCTGTCCCATATAATAAGTGATGCTTTAAAGAAAAATATGTGCACCAAATTATTTGATGTTTTCAGTTTATAATGTAACATTAATTAGTATTTATTTTTCTGTAACCAATTATATTATATCTACTATTTTGTTATTGGTTGAATTGTGGTTAGATAAGTTGATAGAAAATTGTATTTTAATTTAGAAAAACTAAAATTAAATGATTTCTTAATTTGTGTGCAAAATCTTTAAATGTCACTTGTTTTAGGACAGGGAGTAGTGAATATAAATCTGATATCTAACTCCATAACTTCTTCTCCTACTAATAATAAGTGAAAACGAGGGTTTCATTCGATGTTATCGATTCAAGCTAGATAAAGCCTAGAATAGATATATAAAACTACATTATTAATTGTCTGAATATAAGCAAGGAGAAAACAATAAAGAAAATACAGAATGAGGTAGAGCAAATGGTTGAATTGGTATTGTCAACGATTGACGCCATTCCATGATGCTGAATCGCGTTTCTCAGTGTAGCAAAGGCTTTTTACAACTCTGGTCCGTGTGGTGATAATCTCTAAACTCACATAGCCAAAATCATGATTCAAAAAATATTATAAACCTCATCATCATCGATCCATGCCTCCATTTTGGAATAGTTATGTGCCTCCATTTTCAATAGATTGATTACTCTAATTTTCTTGTGTTTTCTTTTTGCTTCTATTCAAGATGAAATCAATATATATATAAAAACATATATAATAATCATGTAGTTAATGTACACTTAATATAATTGAATCTTGACATCGAGATATAGCTTCATTTTTTAAAAAGATTAAATTTAATATAATTGAATTTTAAATTTATATTTAATTTATTAAAAATTTCATAAATTTAGATTTTAGAATTTTTAAAATAGACATTAATTTTCAAAGTAATTAAAATTTTGGTACTATTCATACAAATTTTCTCTTAACAATATTACATGTGATATTTTTAGTGTATATCTTGTAATTATTTATTAAAGTTTATAAAATACAAAATTTAAAAAGATGAATTTAAAGCTACGCCATTGGAGAAAAAAATATTCAAACTTACAATAATTTTTTTTTTATGAAACTTCAAGAATGAACTCTGCTGTGGAGATACTATAATAACGTGAAGACCAAAACAGCTGGAAGTTTGTTATCTAATTCGGTAAGAGATTGGTGGCTTCATTAATTACATCTATACCTAAAGTCATCTATCTTCATATATTCACATTAATATCTATATTACTCTGTGAAACGAAAAAAAAAAACATGTGCTCTTTCTTTAATGCGTTCTAACGCTTTCCAACGCATCAACTGCAAATTCAATACAGTAACAAGTTCTATAACACATGACATGGAGATGGAACTTAAACCGAACCGAAATTAGTTCTTTTATGTTTAAAAAGTTTTCGTCACATACAGATTTCACATACTCTTTTGTAGTTAGAGTTAATTACATAGTTTTAAACCGAAATGCATACATTTATCAGTCGGAATAATAGTATTTGTTTCCTTCCCAAGCATAAATTGTACTCCTACTAAGAAATTCAAAAAATCACATTTTTTTAGGGTCCGAAAATTTTCCCGAAATTAATAAACATTGGAAGCAGTTTCTTAAGAAATTGAGAATATAGAAAATTAAGAAAGAGGGTAGGTGGTAGTTATAAACACGCATTAATGGCATCTAACTAAAAACCTATAATATAGCATTGTTCCACTTTACAAGATTTTATTCACAAATCCTCGTCTCTCACACAGAAACGCAAAAACAATGACAAACGTTTCAGTACTAATCGCCGCTATTCTGGTTGCAGCGTCGCTAACGGCACAAGTGTCATCACAAATGGGTCCATCTCCTTCGACAGGACCTTCGGGTGCACCAGACTGCATGGCGAATCTGTTTAACATGTCGGACTGTCTCTCGTACGTTCAGGTAGGAAACGGTGGTGGTGCGGCCAAGCCGGACAAGGGTTGTTGTCCGGAGCTGGCCGGGCTAGTCGAGACCTCGCCGCAGTGCCTCTGTTACCTACTCTCCGGAGATATGGCGGCTCAGTATGGAATCAAGATTGATAAGGCAAAGGCTCTCAAGCTTCCCGGAGTTTGTGGCGTCGTTACTCCGGATCCCTCACTTTGTTCATGTAAATCTCAATTTTCACTCTATTTTTTTTTTAAAAAAATTATGGAAGTTTTAAAATTAATAGTACTCTTTTGAAAAATAAATAGTTAATGCTAGTAAATTACCCACTGTATTTTAATAGAAAATTATGAAAATAAGAAGCTAGTATGAGTATATAACTATATATATAAGATTAAAGTTGAAGGAAACTTTTTTCTTTACAGATATTTTAAAATATTTCAAAAGCTTGAAATGTTTTTATTCTATATATTTTTATATTTGTGTTATTTACTGGAATGCCAAAGATGCATTTTGTTAATTGATTTATGATTTTGAATTCACATAATTAGTTTTTACAAAGCATATTCTGAGCCGAATTTATAGAAAATAAAATAATATGGCTCGCTAAACTATATGTAGAGAAACTCTGAAATGAGAAATTATTTATATGATGAGTCAATCCTACCAACACAATGGACTTTAGAACGAATGAAATGATTCTGTCTATATTAATATTAGAAATTGGATATTTGGTTATTGTCTAAGTAATGTTAAAATTTAATTAAAAATTAGCTGTAAGAAACAATTTAATTAAATAAAAGTAATTTAGTAGAAAATGTGATATTTATTGGGCCAACCATCTTACCCTTATTACTCACCCACATTTCGCACATTTAATACTTTTGTCGGCTCCCGAAAAGTATCACATGTTTTCAATCTTTTTGTCTTAATTTTATTTTATTGTTTGACTGTTAAAGTTACTGAATTATGAAATTAGCCTACAATTTTATAAAGCATCTTATCTGATCTCAGATTCACGCAATTTACCTAAAGAAAACGGATTTTTGTTTATAATCTATAGTTATATAGAAATTAAAGAATAAAGTTCTTGATTAATGTCGGAAGACTTAAAACTGATTTTTCATTTTTATATAAGACAATTCGTATAATGTTTTTTTTTTAGTTCTAATTTTGATTTTGTGAGAACAGTGTTTGGAATCCCAGTTGGAGCACCCGAAGCTATGGGCAACGAGGAAGCCTCTCCAGCCTTCGCTCCAACTTCAGGTAAACTATCTTGAGATTCTATTGTGGAATTTTTTTTTGTTTTGTTTATTAGGTCTGGTTAGAGAGAAAACACAACGAGTTAATATCTTTAGTGTTTTTCTTTTATAGTTTATCTTTGTTGACAAAAATAAAACTGTTGACAAAAAGAAAAGAAAAAGCTGAAGTTAAGTAAAATCTTTGTATATATCTAGTCTGTCTTTTTTTTCCAAAGAATATGCATTAGATAGTCAAATTTTACCACTTTTATTTTCTAAAATAACATCTAATTCATACATTTTTATTATCAATCATCATCTTATTTTCTCATATCAGACTATTTTACATTATATGTTTTATTTTTTAAATAACTCACACAAAAAATTATTATTGTATATGTTCTTTTGCTAATATTAACAAAATTTTACATATGATTGAATTTTGAAAGGTGCGCAATCACCAGGAGGATTTGGGTCGGGTCCTTCAGCTAGCAGGACGAGTGATGCACCAAACACTGCACCTTATTCTCTTTTTCTCAATCTCATAATTATCCCATTAGCTTTTGCACTTCGTATCTATTCTTGATTTCTTTTTCTTATTAGCAACACCATTATTTTTATTGTTGCTTTTGTAGGTTATTTTCCTGAATTTATCTCTTTCGTGTATTTTATGGATTATATATCTTCATTCATCTTACTGAATAAAGATTGTTGTCTTCAAATTTGAAATTGATTGAAACTATTTTTTTAATAAAAAATAATAATATTTCACAATACTATTCTAAAATAATGTGTAGACATAGGATGTTTGGACACTGTATACTGATTTACTATATCATTTTTATGCAATACATATTTTCACGAAATATAAAAAACGACTGCATAAATGATAATTAAATAGTTGAACATTATGGATCCGGCTGATTATTTTCAAGCAATTTATAATTTCTTTTATCTTTTAAATCATATTATGGTCTTTAAAAGTATGTTTGTAAGAAATTAATAAAAATTATATATGTTGTTAAGTTTATCTGATGTAAATATATTTTTTTCATTCTATTTTACAATTGATATACTTTTTTAAATTCCATATACTAATTTTTTAAATATCATTAAAAACATTATGTCATTCTTACTATAAATATTTATGACATATATCTTGTAAACTTAAAAAATCTATAAACTTAAAAATATACTAGTTGGTTCGTGGGCATAAAAGTTATAAAGAATTGTGTAATATGGTAATAACGGTGATTACTTTACTATGTACTGAATTTTTTTTTTTTGAATGAAATGTTAAATTCGATTCAAAAACTTTTTTACAACAGAGTGTTACTGAAAACTGAACAATTAGTTACGAAATTTAGAAGATTTGAAGGACTACGCACTCATACATGTTGTGTAATAAAACCAGGTAGCTAAGCACCTTTCCATGCGATCATCTTTCTTCTTGATTAGGCTGAGCAATCTATTTCGAATGGATCTGTCAATTGTTTTCATCAGTCGAGATGCCGGAGTCGGTTTCTCACCATGCCGTCTTTTATTCCTTTCCCACCATATGTGATATAACGTCGCCTGGAAAGTGTACCGAAGGAGGAAAGTGGAGATGTAGTCAACTGTTGTTGTGTGAAGAAGCTCAACCAGATCGTTCCAGTTTTCTGAATAATCCCTGCCCAGAATCTTTGCAACAAAGTGTTTCCAAATCTCGGAAGAACAAGAACATATGAAAAATAAGTGGTCTCGAGATTCCAAAGGACAGTCGCAGAGACTGCAGCCAATTTGCTGGCCTGTGTTCCATTTCTTCAAGCGATCACCGGTGAGGAGTTGGTTGTGTAGTGCCATCCATGTGAGGAACTGAAATTTTGGAGTTGCGTTCTTGAACCAGAGAACATCATACCAGTTTCTTTCAGGGTTATTTTGTCGAGTAAGAACCCAAGTAGCTTTAGAAATGAATTTCTTTGAGTAGTGGTTTGCCGCTGATTTCCATAGGTGAATATCGTTGCCCGTATGGAGCTGAACTCTTGTCCGGACAAGAACTGCTACCACCGCATTAAGTTGGCTCGTACGGTAGGTTCTTGTTCGAAAATGTGCGCAAGCATCTGCAACTGAGGCGTTACTCGGAATTCCCAAATCAATAAATCCTCGTGGCCCAGTGAGATCAATGACACGACCGAGCTCAGACCAGTCATCGTGCCAGAAAGAAGTTTGAGAGCCGTCTACCAATTGGATGCGGTGAAAATCTTTTGCGAGAAACCTGTGCTTCATTATTTTCTTCCATATCCATGAGCTACCTTGACGAATCTGTACCAACCAGAAGGAGGAGTCTTTTAGATACATCTCCCTTATCCATTGTACCCATAACGTCCCCCCGAGAGAATGCGCCACACCAGCTTCAGTATAGAGACCCGATTTGCCTCTCCAATTGATTTTACTCCCAGGCCTCCCTCCTTTTTGGTTTTGCAGATTTCCTTCCAAGAAATTTTGGATTTCGTTGTACACAGCTCCGGACCAGACCATAGGAAAGCTGCACACATCTTTTCAATCTCATTAATACATCCCTTAGGGAGACAATAAGCCGAAATCCAGAAGTTCACAACACTAGCAATAACCGATTTAAGTAATTGAAGTCGGCCGCCATAAGATAAAAATCGAGTTTTCCAGGAGGTCATCCGGTTTCGCAAGCTCTCAATAAGCGGGATATATTCCCTTCTAGTCATCATCTTTGTGAGCAGAGGGAGTCCGAGATATCGAACAGGAAATTGGCCAGTAGTGAACGGGAAAGCTGAGGTAAGTTCTGTCTTTGTATTAGTATCTATCCCTGCAAGATAGAGCGTAGATTTCTCAATGCTAATCTTTAGACCTAATTTTGCTTCAAAGTCATCAAAAATGCGCAGAATACCTTCAATCGAACTTCTTTTTCCATCTACAAAAACCAGAAGATCATCAGCGAAGCAGAGATGTGTTAATTTGATTTTTTTACAGAGCGGATGGTAGCCAATATTTTTAGCCTGTGCAGCTTTTTCGATCAAGTGGGAAAGCATGTTCATGCATATACCAAACAAATACGGAGAAAGAGAACAGCCCTGTCTCAATCCACGATTACTTTGAAAGTATCCAGCAAGTTCCCCATTAACCTGAACAGAGAACGAGGCGGTAGATATACAGAGACTGATCCAGTGAACAAAAGGAGCCCGGAATTCCATAGCTGTCATGATATTCAAGAGGAAACTCCATTGCACTGAATCAAAGGCTTTTGAAATGTCGATCTTCATAGTACAGCGAGAAGAGATGTTCTGTTTATGGTAATCACGAACAACCTCCGTATCTAGAAGGACATTTTCCATCAGCAATCTTTCCTTCACAAATGCAGACTGATTATGAGAGATGATAAACGGTAAAATGGTTTTAAGCCGGTTCGCAATGATCTTGGAGATTACCTTATAGAGCACATTGCAGAGGGAGATGGGACGGTAATCTTTCATTTCAGTTGCTTCTTCCTTTTTGGGGATGAGAGCTAGAATTGTGGAGTTCAAACCCTTCGGCAAGAAACCAAGAGCGAAGAAAGACTGTATCGAGACCACAAAATCCTTTCGTAGAATTGGCCATGCTGCTTTATAAAATTCAGTAGTGAATCCGTCGGGACCCGGAGATTTATCATCTGGCTTATATAAGTAAATCTAGAAAAGTACTACACCAGTTCAATACTCACATGTAATGGAAGTTACAACCTTTGCTAATATCTGATTCAATCCAATCAAATCGAACCCGTGAAACTGTTAAGATACGATATCCATTAGGTATTTTGGCAATATTTCCTTTAAACATTTATTTCTTTTCAGAGGGAATAAGAAAACTTCTGAGTACAATTTTTTTAATCTTTTAAGTAGATCGATTACCAACATATTGTGTTTTATAAGCTCAATAAAGTTTGAAAAAAGATTGTCATATCAACCTGCAACTAAAACAAATATCTAATCTAAGAATAACACATATCATAAAGCCATTTCGATTATAAAAGTATGTTCCTTCTGAATGATGACTGAATCAAGGTAGAGGATGAATATGATGCGGACGAATCAGACTTCGGAGCTGATTAGGTTGATGTAGATGAATTAGTCTCCGGTTAATGTTTATATGCATTTTTACCATCTTATCCCTCATTTTTGTCTTCTTTTCTGTTTTTGTTTTTCTTCACCCCAGTTTTTTTCCTTCCACATCTTCATCGTCTTTGACTGTTTTCATTTTTTCTTCTTCTTCATAAAGTTTTTACTCATTCTCTTCATCTTCCTTCTCCACCTTAATCATCTTTGTATTCATTTTCAAAAAAAAAATCCAGTTTTTTTTGTTTTGTCTTCTTCCTCGTCTTTTTTTTTGTTTTATACTCATTTATTTCTTCTCCCACTTCATCCTCATGTTTATGTTTTGACTTTTTATATACTCATTTTTCGTTATATTTCTTCATCAGCTTTGATATTCTTCAATACTTATTTTTCTTATGGTTTCTCCTCGTCATCTTCTTCCTTTTCGATATTAATAGTCTTCATTCTTCCTCGCATTCATCTTTTATATTTTGTCTTTTTTTTCTTGCTCTCCTTCATCTCTTCTCAGTTTTTGTTTTTCTTCATTTTTTATCATCATATTTTCTTTTTCTCCTTCTTCCTCTTCAAAATTTTATTTTCTTTATCACTTTGTCATCTTCATTTTCTCCAACTTCTTATTCTTTTGGTTTTTCTTTGTCTCAAATTGTTGTTCTGTATCTTCTTCTTCTTCATTTTTATCTTCTTCTTATGTTTTTTCGTCTTTGCTTTTCTTATGTTTTATGCCTTCTGTGGGCATAAATATTTTTAAAATTTTAAAATGAATAATATGAGTAAATACTAATTTGAAAATGTATTAACTATCTTATCAATAAAACACATGTTAGAAAATAAAACTTAAACGTTTATCAATTTGTGTTAGTTATATTAATTTCACAGAGATTTCAAAATCTAAGAATTTATAAATGTGTATTAAAATATAAAATGAGAATTAATAAAGAATTACTATGGCTTACTCTTGATGTTTAGTTTGATTTAGTTCTTTTGTTGACAAAAAAAAAAAACTTGTTGTCTTCTTTTTCTTTCTCCATATTAATCATCTTCCTCTTCTTCAACATTTTTTAATCCACTTTTTTCTGTCTTCTTCATCATCTTCTTATAACGCCCCAATTACCATACCGGTGAGTCACCCATCCCTCAGTCGGGTCCATGGGTCCCACCCCGTCCAACAGTCGGTGACATACTGACCCTGCAATCACCATATGACCATTTTTCGTGTTTTTTCTAACTCACACGATACTGCGAATCACTTCTCGGTAGGTCACCCATCCTTCCACTACTCCAGGTCAAGCTGGAGTTCTTTCGGAATAGTTAACCGAAAAAGTAAGTGCACTTTTGGTGACATAGGTAGTCAAATCAATTATTTTATCCTCTCTCATATATGTTTCCATATTTACCGGAAATCGGGATATTACATTCTCTTTCTTTCGTTTTGCACTCTTCTTCTTCTCCCTTTTCATCCTCTTCTTTCAATTTTTTTCTTTTCAGTATCATTTTTTCTTTGTATCCCTTCAACACACTATATTTCTTTAGTCCTTTTATTTTTCTTATGGTTTCTCTTCGTCATCTTCGTTTTCCACTTCTATGTTTATGAGTTTTGTGTTTTCGGGCATTTTTTCTTCTAAGTTTATATTGTCTTGTCTTTGTTTTTTTTCTTCTTATCTTTTTCTGTTTTGTCTTATTATTCTCCGTCTTCTCTATATTTTTTACTTTTCTTTATGTGGTTTGAAATTGAAGGTGGTTTGAAATTTCCTTATTAAACGAAAATAAAATATTTATGAGATCTATATTCTCCATATTTTAATTAAATTATATAGGTTTCATATTTTCAAAATTCGACAATTAAATACTTTCCATAAAAAATATAAACCTAAATTTAAATTGAGAGATTCTTCAGCTTTAGTTTCAAAATATAATAATCTTCTGAATTTTAAACTTCAAAATATAATAATCTTCTGAATTGAGAAACAGAAGAAGAAAGAAATCGTGAATTAATTTAACTGTTGCTGTGTTTGTATTTTTCTGTTGATTTGTGTTAGGACAGAAGGGGATTCTTCAGATCTCGGTTACAATTTACTGTGTTTAAAGAATCTTCGATTTGAATCTTCACTTCTGAGTTCTTATCATTGTCTCTGTTCTTGATTGACATCTTGTGCTTTATCCCAGAGCACAATGTAAAGTCTCATTATCACACATAATCCTCCGATTGAGCTAATAAAATATAGTTTGTTGTACGTTACTATAGTTTTGATCTAGGGCGGATCCATGTAGAAATGATGGGGGCAAGTGCCCCATACCAATTTCCAAAAACAATTTAGTGTATCTTTGTGTTATAAAATTTTACTGTTTAATTACCAAAGTTATCCTTCCTTTTCTCTACTGTCATCGGATTAAACACTAAGTATTTTTAGTTTTTGTGTTTCTTTTTTGTTTTTTTTATTAGTTTATGTAAACTCTAAATTTGGGTTATTTTGTTTGATTTTTTTATTTTTTATTGTTATTTTAACTTCAATTTCCGAAGATTCTAATTCTTTTTTTTAATTTCTTAAATAGATCACTTTTCTATTTTGTTTCTGTTGATTAATTTTAGACTTTAAAACAAAATTTGCCTTATCTAATTTTTTATTATTTTTTACTTTTAATTTTGAAATGATAATAAATAAATAAAAAGTTAGTATAACAATATCGAATGGAAAAGTTAGTAAAATATTTTTTTTTGTTTAAAATTATGTTATTGTGCCCCATATAAATAAATAGTCTCGATCCGTCACTGGTTTTGATTGATAGACTACTAAGTCTTGGCGCAGCAGCAAAAGGTTAACTATCTAGTATGCTACGAATAAGTAAAACTATATACTTTAGACAAAAAAGAAGAAGTAAAACTGTATACAAAATAATAGTGGCAAAACCGCAAAAGTTATTGGTTAAAACTTAAAAGTAATGAGAT
Organism: Isatis tinctoria; assembly: GCA_010577795.1. Classification (NCBI taxonomy): domain Eukaryota; kingdom Viridiplantae; phylum Streptophyta; class Magnoliopsida; order Brassicales; family Brassicaceae; genus Isatis; species Isatis tinctoria. Next base: position 17,988,192 of record CM021245.1, on the reverse strand, counting down.
TCATAGATTTTGTTAATGGTTTTCTGCTATCCTGATAAATAAGTCAGTAAAGTTTCCGCTAAATCTTAGCCCTAACCCGGCATTTCCACCAAAAAAAAAAAGTTTCCGCCAAAAGTAAACTAAAATTTTATAATAGTATAAAGAATCCCATAAAACAGTCTTTCACTCAAAAGCAATATACTCGACGGATAAACAGAATTACAATGTAATACAGAATACAATAGTTTATTTTTTCTTTTTCTTTTTGCATTTACAGGATACAATAGTTGTAGGCTCATATATATGTTGGAACTCGTTTTTGACGAAATTATTTTAGATCATTTGTCGGTAAGTTTCCGAGCGAAGATGTTCGTGGGAATGACCGTACGTTCGTGAGCACTATGAGATAGTGTAATCACATGTCAAAATCGGAGTGGTTTGAATGAGAAATGGAGGTCCAAAGTAAATAGCTTGTAAACCATTAATATTTGGCTAAATATAAAATTAGCAAATATTCTACATTAGATATTTGGATTTGATTTGGGTTTGGATTTGTTAATTGGATTGTATGTCCATTAACTTATTTTTAACAAACCTTATTATTGTTGATCTTTTGTGTTTTCATTAACATAAAAAAGAAAATCTATAAAATTATATATTATTGAATTGATTTGGTCAGAGTTAATAATATATACAATTGTCATTAACATTAATATTGGTCAAGGAGAACAAATCTCCATTATGAGAATTAATGTATGACTTTATTCTCCATGACACCAGCATGTACGTTACATACTTTGAAGTAAAAAACGTGACAGCAACTCATGTGTGAGAGACACACGATCAAACCAAAAAAATAATCAAAAGCAACAATCTCTTCAACTGTTTTTTTTTTTTTTTTAGTTTCTGGTCTTTTGTGTATGAGAGTACAACATAGTTTCTGAGGTTCGTTAGCTTCTATTCTGAGTGTTGCGGAATAGTCGAAGTGTGGTTTTATCCTTGGATTCTGATTGCGTAAACACCGTCACACTACGGGCAATTTAAGAATTAAGTAAAGAGTGTCTCGACTCCCACACAAACCGTTTGTGTTATTGGTATTAAGTGTTGTAATTTTAATTCTTTTTTTTATCATTATATTTAGCAAATATTCAATTTTACCATATCGTAGAAATCATGGTCCTACAATCTTAGTTCTTAAATTTTTGTTATTTACTAACAAAAAGACTGATTATTTGTGAAGTTTTTTGGTAAAAACAGGTTACAATCTAATAGTCGGTAATTGGTTTGGTTTGTTAATGGAAAAATTATCAAACTAAGGCTAATGGTTCAACAAATAATGGTTGGATTATTTGGACTAATTCTTATGATTATTTTGCAGAATTTTCAAAAGTATTTCTGTGGTAAATATTTTAATTTTTTTTATGCATATTTGCACTAATGATGCTTTTATTTGTTAAGGCTATGGGAACAGGTGCTCGTAGTTGATATGACTCCACGATAATCAGCTTTGATCGGCTGTAGATTGGTTATACTCATGCAATTTTAATTAATTGCTAATTTATTCTGATTAATTATCTTGGTTTTCTGCAGTTTATTCTATTGACTAATTTGGATTTTTCTTCCATTAGTAAATTGATTTGCAGTTTACGTGAGCTATATTGATCTATGAATTGAATATTGCTTTATGTTGGATATTCTATCCATTAGCCCAAACAAATAATGGGCATAATCATATTTAGCCCAAATTAAAGTTCAAGTATAAAGAAGATTCTAGAACTATGAAGAAGAAGAAGTGGAGTTATGGAGAAGAAGAAATATCTAGCTAATGGATAAGGATTAGAGAATGTCCTAGAACATTAGAGAAAGCTTGACAATGATTAGAATAAAAGAGAATTCTAGAAGAAGCTACACTTAGCTATAACTAGTATAAATAGAAGTGTTTAGTTTCATTTGTATCCATCCATGAAAGAAGAAGTTTGAGAGAGAGAAGAAAACTTATAAGAGTGTTTGTAATCTCTTTCCTAATATAAAAGAATTTGTCTTAAACTTCTAGTTGTCTAATTCACATCTCAAACACACAAAAGAATATTTGGTAATTTTCCCTACAGCTGGTATCAGAGCCAGGTTGGCTAGAAACGTAGATATCTCGTGCGTATCAAGATGGAGGCTACCGTTACCTTTGAAGGTGATATGTTCAAGCTTACTACAGACAACTACTCATATTGGAAACCGATGATGGAAGATCACCTTTACTGCAAAGACCTGCATGAACCCATCATCACGAAGGACAAGCCGGAAGGAAAGGATGACAAGACATGGGAGGTTTTGAATCGAAAGGCTGTTGCTGTAATTCGTAAGTACATTGATCGATATCTTTTCGTACATGTCTCTACTTATACAAATGCTTTTGAATTATGGACAAAACTTGAATCCATGATTCAAAAGAAAACACCTCGAAACAAAGCTCTCCTTGTTAGACGGTTGGTAAAGTTGGAGTATAAGGATGGCCAAAGCATGATGGAGCACTTGAACAACTTCAAGGGACTCGTAAATCATCTAAACAAGGTCGACATGAAGGTCGAAGACGAAATGCAAGCCCTTTTACTCCTTAGTTCACTCGCAGAGAGTTGGGACACACTAGTTGTCACTCTCAGCAACTCAGCAACAGAAGGAAAGCTTACCATGGATACCGTCAGTGATAGTCTTCTAAATGAAGAAGCTAGAAGGAAAGAACGAGGTTCAAGCACTTTGTCGGAGGCAAACATTACAGAAAGACGGGGTAGAGAAGAAACGCGTGGACACAGAAAAAGCCGAAGCTGAGATCAGTCTAGAGGGCGATCTAAGTCACGTCCTAGAGTTACGTGCTACTATTGTGGCAAGGCAGGTCATATGAAGCCAGAGTGTCGGTTCTTCAAGAAAGATCAACAGACAGGCAACATCAGGCCAGACCGATTCAACCCTATAAAGAGGCATGATGATAAGACCACCACCAGTGTGTCAGAGGAGGATAAAGATGTATATGTTGTTGGAGAATGCAATCTCCTAAACATTGCATCTAATAACACTTCATGGATTATTGACTCTGGTGCTTCCTTTTACGTCACCCCTCATGGAAGCTTCTTCACAACCTACCAAAGTGGTGATTTTGGTAATGTTCAAATGGGAAATCAAGGAAGAAGTAGGATTGTAGGAAAGGGGGACATCTTCCTTACATCAAATACAGGATGTAAGATAGTTCTCAGGGATGTGAGACATGTTCCTGATATGCGGCTCAATCTCATATCAACTGGAAAATTAGATGATGTTGGTCTAGAAAGTCACTTTGGTAAAGGCAAGTGGAAGCTAACTAAATAAAATTTGGTCATGGCTCGAGGGAAGAAAGAAGGATCATTATACATAACGCAGGCTAAGATTTGCAAAGAAGAAGTGAATGTGGCAAGTGCTGACTTGGAAATATGGCACCGAAGGCTTGGCCATATGAGCGAATAGGTTTAAATATCCTTTCTCGCAAGAAACTTCTTCCTGAAATGAAAGGTATGTCCCTTGAACCATGTTCTGATTGCTTAGCTGGAAAACAACATAGAGTCGCTTTCCAGAGATCTTCTTCACCTATGAGAAGGAAGCACATCCTTGATCTTGTGCATACTGATGTATGCTCAATGTCTGAGAAATCCATTGGTGGTGCATCATACTTCGTCACCTTTATCGATGACCACTCAAGAAAAGTATGGGTACACCTATTGAAATCAAAAGATCAAGTTCTTGATGCTTTCAAGGAGTTTGTAGCTCAAGCAGAACGAAGTACGGGTCAAAAACTCAAATGTGTTCGATCAGATAATGGTGGAGAATACAGAGGTCCATTCGAGGCGTTCTGCAGATTTCACGGAATCAGGATGGAGAAGACACCGCCGAAGACACCACAACTGAATGGTATTGCTGAGAGAATGAATAGAACAATCGGAGAAAGAGTTCGTAGTATGCTCTCTCATGCCAAATTACCAAAGTCATTCTGGGTAGAAGCTATAGTTACTGCGGTTGATATCATCAATCTCACTCCTTCAGTTCCATTGGAAGGTGAAATTCCAGAGGAAGTCTGGTTGGGAAAGAAGGTCTCCTACAATCACTTGAAGGTGTTCGGGTGTAGAGCATTTGTTCATATTCCTAAAGATGAACGAGCTAAGCTATACTCCAAGACTAAATAGTGCATCTATCTTGGTTCACCAAGAGATGAATTTGGCTATCGACTTTGGGATCCAATAAACAGAAAGGTAGTCAGAAGCAGAGATGTTGTGTTCTTCAAGGACCAGACAATAGAAGACATCCAAATATCGGAGAAACCAAAGCTAAGGGTTAGTAAAAATGCCCATACTAACCAATCATATGATGGTTCAACAGAAGCACCTGAGACCAACGGTGGCGACCCTGAAGAAGGTACTACTACTTCTGAGCATAATGGTGACGCGAACGAAGAAGATGAATGATTGGATCAAGAAGAAGATCATGAAGTTCCTCCAGAGCCTGAGCTAAGACAATCGACTAGAGGCAGGGTACCTTCCACACGATATCCTCCAGATGAATTTGTGACCCTAACAGAAGAGGGGGAGCCTCTAACATATAATGAGGCTCTAGCTGACACTCATAAGGACGAATGGTTAAAGGCCATGGAAGATGAAATGCAATCATTGCATGAGAATAACACATATGAATTGATAAAGTTATCAAAGGGAAGAAGAGCCTTGAAGAATAAATGGGTATACCGGATAAAATCTGAAGATTGCAACACAAAGCCTAGATACAAAGCCTGATTGGTCGTGAAAGGATTCAACCAGAAGAAAGGCATAGACTTTGAAGAGATTTTCTCTCCGGTAGTGAAGATGTCCTCTATCCGAGTTGTTCTTGGTCTAGCAGCTGTTCTAGACTTGGAAATTGAACAACTTGATGTCAAGACGGCCTTTCTTCATGGTGATCTTGAAGAGGAGATATATATGGAACAACCTGAAGGATTCAAGATCTCAGGAAAAGAAATTATGGTGTGCAGACTAAAGAAGAGCCTTTATGGTCTAAAACAAGCTCCAAGACAATGGTACAAGAAGTTTGACTCCTTCATGGTGGATCATAACTTCAAGCCAACCATGAATGACCATTGTGTCTTCATCAAGAGGTATGTTGGCGGCGACTTTCTTATACTTTTACTTTATGTTGATGATATGTTGATTGTGGGACATGATCCCGTCAAAATAGCCACTCTAAAGGAAGATTTGAGCAAGTATTTTGCTATGAAAGACTTGGGGCCAGCAAGACAAATTCTTGGGATGAGGATCACTCGTGATAGATCCAAAATTTTTTTATGGTTGTCCCAAGAACAATATGTCAAAAAAGTGTTGGAAAGATTCAACATGCACAAGGCGAAACCGGTGAGTACTCCAGTTGCTGGACATTTCAAGTTAAGTTCAGAGCAAAGTCCAACAAGTGAGGAAGAAAAGGAGGAAATCAAGACAATCCCTTATGCATCAGCAGTAGGGAGTCTAATGTACGCTATGGTGTGTACAAGGCCAGATATCGCCTATGCAGTTGGAGTTGTGAGTCGTTTTCTAGCCAATCCAGGAAAGGAGCACTGGAAAGCAGTAAAATGGATCCTCCGCTACTTACGAGACACGACCAAAAGGTGCATATGCTTTGGAAATGGAAATCTTGAGTTGATGGGCTATACCGACGCAGACTGGGCCGGTGACAAAGACTCTCGAAAATCAACTTGGGGGTATGTGACTATCTTTGCAGGGGGAGCTGTTTCCTGTCAATCAAAGTTACAGAAGTGTGTTGCCTTGTCTACCACCGAAGCAGAGTACATCGCAGCAACTGAAGCTTGCAAGGAGATGTTATGGATGAAGAACTTCTTGCTTGAGTTAGGAGTAAAGCAAGATAATTTTATCATGCTATGTGACAACCAGAGTGCTATTCACCTAGCGAAAAATCCAACCTTGCACTCCCGCTCAAAGCACATCGATATCCGACATCATTGGATCAGAAAAGTTCTTGAAAAGAAACTCCTACATCTCAATAAGATACACACAGACGAAAACTGGTTAGACATCATGACTAAGGTGTTGCCGAACAAGAAATTTGAAGATTGTTGTGAAGGCGCCGGCATCGTGACAGCTTCGGGCTAAGTCGGGAAGGGGGAGATTTGTTGGATATTCCCTCCATTATCCCAAACAAATAATGGGCATAATCATATTTAGCCCAAATTAAAGTTCAAGTATAAAGAAGATTCTAGAACTATGAAGAAGGAGAAGTGGAGTTATGGAGAAGAAGAAATATCTAGCTAATGGATAAGGATTAGAGGATGTCTTAGAACATTAGAGAAAGCTTGACTATGATTAGAATAAAAGAGAATTCTAGAAGAAGCTACACTTAGCTATAACTAGTATAAATAGAAGTGTTTGATTTCATTTGTATCCATCCATGAAAGAAGAAATTCGAGAGAGAGAAGAAAACTTATAAGAGTGTTTTTAATCCCTTTCCTAATATAAAAGAATTTGTCTTAAACTTCTAGTTGTCTAATTCACATCTCAAACACACAAAAGAATAGTTGGTAATTTTCCCTACACTTTATCTAAATTTGCTAGCTCTGCAGAATTTTCTGAAGTTATCTCAGATTGTTTTTATTCTAGAGAAATTTTGCTAGTTAATTAGCATAATAAACTTTAGCAATTCTGGTCAATGTTTTATTAATAATATATTTAATTATTATTAATTCTTAGACATTAAATTGGATGATATGCAATTAATTGTATATTTTAATCAACTCATTTGACCAGTTTTAAATTGCATATTTATTATCATTGCTTTTAGTTAATTAAATAATTAATTTTGGAATTTGTTTAAATTCTGAAATTTTTATTTGATTATATGTTATAATTTATTCATATTTTGTTTAAATTATTGAGCTTATATGAGATTGAAGTTCTCATTTTTTATGTTTGTATACTAATTTGATCTTTGGTTTTCTGAACAGATTTCAATTTTTAGTATGACTAGCATTGAGTTAGCAGCCTAAATCAAACATATGTATGAATATATATTGGTATTTTTTGATTTTGAAAGGTTGTCTAAAAATAAAAAAAAGTTTTAGATAAACGTTTGAGATGGCAACAAGTATGGTGAGTCGACATCACAAATTGAGAATGGTTTGCCACTTATGATCTTGTGTGCTTTATATATTGGAACTCTGATGATTATCAGATTGTCATGTTAGTGCATGGTGTTGTAAACACATGACTAATATGGACATGCTTAGCCTTGATGCATTGATTCTCAGGCAGCAAAGCCACCACTAGCTTCAAAAGCAAAGATGTGGTTTTGAAAAAGTTCATAGTATACAAGATGGGTAATCTAAAACCAACTTAAGGAAACTTTGAAAAATAGTTGTATGTGATAAAAGAGGCAAGGTTAATGAGAATTAAATTTCGTTTTCCAAGAGAAAATGACATTATCCATCGAAAAAGCATGATTATGAGTTACCTCAGAAAATGTGGGGGGAAGCATTGCTTACCACATTAAGACATTGGCAAGAGGCCACATGAACTTTGAGGAGGTAAAGTACCTGAAAGTGTGGGGGGGTGCCTGACAAAAATTGCAGGTCCACCTTCGAAAAATGTTATAATTGGACAGAATAAGCTTTAACTAGATTGTTAAACCACATGGGATATACTTAAAGTTATGGGCTGTGTTAAAAAAATAATCTCTAATGGAGTAATCTTAATAGATTATATCCAATCATATAACAACCTAGGATCCATTTATTAAAGGTGTATTACGAGATCAAATTGTAAAATCATCGTGAGGAATGTGTATAAAGCCTATGATTTAAGAGGATGTTTGGTGGTAACCCTACCTAACTAATTTACTTAGGTTCAAAGGAAAAACTAAGTTAAACTGAATCTGCCCAAAGCACTGTGAGACTTTATGTCTCTACCCAGTTCCTAGGATGACGAACAGTGCTACCTGTAATGTTTAGAGGATAAGCATTTGCTTTTAATGATTTGAGTCAATTGCTTTGAGATATAAGTGGAGTAGTACATGATACTCCTTTAAACAAAGTTAATGGCAAATCACCTTGTGAGTGTGAAATGGGGCCGTTTATAGGAGAATGAAGGAAATGCTATATTTTCTAACTTCACTCATGATTAACCAGGCATGTTCACGGCCAAAATGAACACAACAGAGAACCTATTTCTATGAGAGATTAAAGCTGTGTTTTAGCTATAGTCTCGGTTTACATCAAAGTCTGGGTGGTTCAAGACATCATGTTCACCTCCTGTTCGAGTAAATCCGATAGCTATTAACAATGACTGGTTCAAGGCTGAAAAATGCTACCAACTCATCATGCAGTGGATTTTTCGCTTGTACTCTCAAAAGTCCTAGTGTCAGGTCTTGTCGAGTCTTGTCTAGGAAGTTAAGTCTATCGAGTCGTCATGTGTCTGGAGTAATTTCTATTCATGTGGGGGATTGTTGGAACTCGTTTTTGACGAAATTATTTTAGATCATTTGCCGGTAAGTTTCCGAGCAAAGAAGTTCGTCGGCATGACCGTACGTTCGTGAGCACTATGAGATAGTGTAATCACATGTCAAAATCGGAGTGGTTTGAATGAGAAATGGAGGTCCAAAGTAGATAGCTTGTAAACCATTAATATTTGGCTAAATATAAAATTAGCAAATATTCTACATTGAATATTTGGATTTGATTTGGGTTTGGATTTGTTGATTGGATTGTATGTCCATTAACTTATTTTTAACAAACCTTATTATTGTTGATCTTTTGTGTTCTCATTAACATAAAAAAACAAATCCATAAAGTTATATAGTATTGCATTGATTTGGTCAGAGTTAATAATAAATACAATTGTCATTTACATTAATATTGGTCAAAAAGAACAAATCTCCATTATGGGAATTAATGTATGACTTTATTCTCCATGACACCAGCATGTACGTTACATACTTTGAAGTTAAAAACGTGACAGCAACTCATTTGTGAGAGACACACGATCAAACCAAAAAAATAATCAAAAGCAACAATCTCGTCCACTGTTTTTTTATTTATTATTTTTAGTTTCTGGTCTTTTGTGTATGAGAGTAAAACATAGTTTCTGACATTCATTAGCTTCTATTCTGAGTGTTGCGGAATAGTCAGGGGGAGAAACCACAAGTATGCACTCAAGCAGAGGGATAAACGCTGTGTTGAAGTTTGAGTTTCTGATTGTTCTGATGATGTAGTTCAGAGGTGTACAACCAGAGTAGGCACGAGATATGGGGTACCAAGAAGCAAGATGCATCAGTTTGAGGTTTGATGTTGTTGGTTATTTGGGAATATGCTGGTATAGAGAGAGAGAGCTCAGTTCATGGGGGAGTTCTCGGGTTTTGTTTGAAGAATTGGGGTTTAACGAGGTTCGGTTTCCCTACATCCCCGGGACCTAGTCCAGAAACAATCCACTAGAACAAGAGTACAATTACAATTGCATATGGTATCCAACACTAAGTGCCTACCATTCTTTTCTAGATGAATAAGGTATGAACATTGATATTAAGCCCGCATGCTTGACTACCATCCGACAGCAACCGGAGCACCGTCTTCTAAACGGCTGCAATCTTCACACACACCACCAACAAATTTACAAATCTTTATGGTGGGACGACGCCACACACTTTTGTGTGCATCACTCAAGAAAACCCTAGGCGCGCGCGAGTTCTTGACACCGCCTCTTGGTATATATTGCAAAGAGTCAAAACCCTAAGCATCCTTAGGCCCACGTGGTCTTCTCACCTTACAAGGTTTGTTAATTCACGTGGCCCAATTTCCTCATACAAAGGAAACTCCACCAATAGGAAATATCTACAATATTCCCTTTTTTCCTTTTCTTGTATCATACAATATTTCTCCAAATATGATGATACGTGCTTCTTCTCCAAGAAGTATTTCTCTACTGTGTCCAGCTCAGCAAGCTACCTGCCACATCAGCTTCTGCGTCATGTCAAGTCCTTGCCTCCTGATATAGTGTATGATGCATCCTCTGACGCACCTTGTCTCATCGCCTGTCTTCTTCATGCCCACAACACACTTCTATCATGTGTCAATAACTCTACTTCCATAACTGCTGCCTTTGAATATGTTCTACCAACATATAGCTCGTACTGCCTCAGCATCTGTGTCAGTTCGGTTCAGTGCCACAATATGAATTACCACACAGTCTTAGGTCGATTCTGTCTCAGCCTCTGAACCATGTACTCCTACTGTCTCAGAGTCTGTAACACTTCTGTCTTTGTACCTCTGATCTCTTTGATGTAGCAGCTGTATCATGTTCTTTGACAGTGGCTGTTGCATGTACTTATTAAACCAGTCAACACATACACTTACAATCTCTCCCTTGATGACTGTGTTTTATAATCCAAGAACACTTAGTCATGCAACTTCTAAAACCAGTGAGCAATACACTAACAAACCATTGAGCAATCCATTGCACTGACAATCTCTCCCTTGATGATTGCGCTTTAAAGTCCAAGCAGCTTCTGAAACCAGTCATCACAACACTAACAATCTCCCCTTTGATGACTGAGTTTTAGAATGCAAGCACACACTCAGAACTGCATGCTGTATAAGCTGTCAGTCAGAAAAGATCAAACATCTTCATTTTCTCCCCCTTTTTAGCTTAGTTTGATACTCAAGCACTTCTCTCTCTTGTGCTCTTGATATCTGTCACAGCCAATCAACTACACATAGCAAACCATCAAACATATCCACGCAGATTCTAGCAGAACGTGCACAAGCTTGAGAACTTCTCAAACAGCAGCGTAAGCCACGAGCTCAAACCTCTATTCTTCAAACCAAACCCGAGAACTCCCTAATAGGATCATGGATGGTGCATGGGGTTCAAGTGATCTGGAGGACAGTGGAGACGAGGATCAGCTCGAACCAGAGCTTGGAGCGAAGACCAGACAACCCGGAGTGGAGGTTACCGATCATTCGGCCGTGTACCGATTCCACCCGACACGTCCGGATGGCCAGCTACGTCTAACTCCCCGACCCGAAGTCAGAAACACTCAACCTAGACGCGACATTCCCCGACCTGATTATGGAGAGGAACCGAACGAACGAGCCAGAATTGCCTTAGGACGTTATGAACTTGGAGCCGATCAGGAACATGATTCGGAGCACGACCGTACCATCTCCCCGACTGACCATGCACGTCCTTATCACGACCTGATGGATTTTTCTCCGACCACACATGGGGACTTATTGAGCTGATCGAACGTGACTTCTGCACCCGCGTCCCGAATGACCAGCTCGCGGACCATCTCCCGTTCGTGAACTTGACCCGCGTGCGCCCCATGGACCAGTCCGAGTAGGCGAATGGTCACTCTTGACCAAGTGCTGAACCGAGGAGTCACTTTGACTCATTTATTATTTTCTAGTCTTCTTTGACATTTTCCATGTCTTGTTTTCCCCACAATCTTCCTAGTTTTCCACAATTCTTTTTCTATATATTGTAAACTCTTTACAACATTTGAGGGTAATCGATTTTGTTTGTTCTTCCTTTGAGAAGTTTTCTTGAGTTCAGTCTGAACTTATTTCTGTTGCTTGAAGGGTTTTACTTCAGTAACAAATCCCTCTTAAGTCGTTCTTGTGCGTCATATCAAGAGACTTAGAGGCCGGGAACATCTAAGGCCTTCCGCATCCTTAGTGCGACCCTACGATCCACCAACTCGTCCGGAAGGAAGCTAGTAGCTATCCGGTTGAGTCCTATCCCGATCCGTGCTGGAATCCCATTCCTGGCTAGGTTTGTATCACGTGGTATCAGAGCCACTTTCAGCCGGTATCACCAAAATTTCTATCTTTTTCAAATAATTGTTCATCTTCTCATCTTACCATCTTCTTCTTCTCATCAATTTCTTTATTTCATTTGGTTTCCGGGCTACTCGAGTGTGTTCCGAGTTTGATTGCTTTCATTAAAAAAAAAAAAACGATTTTCTTATTCAAAGGAAGAAAGAGGAGAAAGCCTTTCTTGAAAGCAATACTCAGGAACTGAACTGAGGAGAAATCCAGTTCTGAGTAGTTAAAGCGGCGTGCCAATCTCATTCTCACTTCTCTTTTCTTTCGGATTTGTTGTTGGGGTATCCTTTTGGGTTTGACGGATTTAGTTCTTTTTGACGATGAATAGCCGATCTCAAATCGCCAAAGGAGCCTGAAAAGATCACTTTCCTAAAACCGTGAGTAACCATGGCACTCGAAGACCATCCCAAAGCTTGGAACCTAGCGTCGGACAGAGTAGAAACAAATCCAAAAATACGTCTGCTATGCATAACAACAAGGCCCCTGAAATCATGCACCACCCACACTACGCTTGCTTCTTTTTTTACTTTGTCCCAAACCATTCCTATGTTACATTTGACCCAATCCACCCGCGGCGGTCTCCAACGCTTGGTCAATCTCAAATCCACCACTTCTTCTGCTACGATTTCTTCCTCATGAACTTGTTGAGCGGCAAACCATAGCTTTGTCTCTTCAGCAATCTTTGCACATGAATCTAATGGACAAAACCTCACACCTTCAAAGCAAAAGCAGTTTCTGTGTTTCCATAAATACCACAAAATCCAAGGCCATTTCCTACAAAGCTCAATAGGAATGGTCCCATTCTTTATCATACGGAACAAGAACTGAATGTTCACAAAAACTGATGAAGAATGAAACCCATCCTCAGGGCAGGGAAAGTTTGACAATGCCTAAATTTGTCTAGCCACTGTGCAAGCAAATAAAACGTGATTTATTGATTCTCCTTCATTGCCGCACAGTTGACATCTCTCATCAGATCTCATACCTCTCACTGCAATCAAATCCGCCACCGGTAAAGCCCCAGATAATGCTTTCCACAAGAAACACTTAATCTTTGGGCAAGTAAAAGTCTTCCAAACTTCCTCCTTAAGAACATTCAAAGATGGCAGGGCTTCCGTTTCCTCTAATATTACTTATTTGCTTGACTGAGAATACAACCAATAAGCCGACTTGACAGAAAAACATCCACTTTTGTTGAATTTCCAATCCCAAAAATCCTCCTTTGACACCACCGGCCGATTAAGCCTTAGATATTCCACATCCGAGGGCACAAACAACTTATTTAAAAGATCAACCTTCCATCTCCTTGTATGGGTATCAATAAGCGCAGACACTAGAATATTCACATCAAAAGTCCTCTCTTTTATCCATGGAGCTCTTCCCCCGAGATCATCAATCCAAGGATCCCCCCATACTTTAAGAGAATCACCATTGCCTACTCTTTTTCTCAAACCTCTGACCAACAGATCTCTACCATTCAACACACTTTTCCAAGCATATGAAGGGTGAGACCCCACTACCGCATTCAAAACATCCGAGCTTTTGAAATATCTACTTTTAAGCAAACGAGCCACCAAAGAGTTCGGTTCTTGAAGAATACGCCAGGCTTGTTTGGCAAGCAACGCCTGATTAAACCCTTCAAAGTTTCTGAAACCCATACCTCCTAATGCCTTCGGCAAGCACATCTTCTCCCAGGAGATCCAATGCACTTTCCTCATATGATCTTTTGAGTTCCAGAAGAAATTTGCCATTGCACTATTCAGGTTATCAAACACCGTTTTAGGTAACTTGAAACACGACATAGCGAACACCGGTAAGGCAGATGCAACAGCCTTGAGCAGTATTTCTTTGCCACCGTGGGAAAGAAATTTCATGTTCTAGCCCGACATTTTGGATTTCATCCTTTCTTTGATGTAGGAGAATAACTCGACTTTAGAGACACTAAAACACTCCGGGAGCCCCAAATATTTACCGGTTCCTCCTTCTTGCGAGATACCAAGTATGACTTTAACTGGCCTTTTCTGAAGGTCCCCAAGATCCTTGCCAAAAGAAATCGCCGATTTCTGAAAATTATGGTTAGACCAGTGAAACTTCCATATTGTTGCAAGAATTCTCTGTAGCTCACAACTCTCTTCAGCATTGGCTTTGCACATAAACAAGCTGTCGTCTGCGAACAACAAGTGATTTATGGACTGACCCTCCTCCGTAAACCGAATACCTGACAACCGTCCTTCATGTTCCGCTTTATTCAATAAATGGGTCAGCCCTTCTGTGCAAAGAACAAAGAGGAAAGGCGATAAGGGGTCTCCCTGCCTTAAACCTCTTTTTGGAGTGATCAAACCTAAATGCTGATCATTAATGAGAACCGAAAAGGAGACTGAAGAGACGCAAAACATGATCCACTCGCACCATTTCGCATGAAACCCTAAAGCCTCCAACAATTTCCTAAGATATGACCATTCAACCCTGTCGTAAGCCTTCGACATATCCGTTTTTACTGCCATAAACTCAGAAGCAACCGCCGACAAGGTTTTAAGACTGTGAATGACCTCATGGGCGATGATAATATTATCCGAGATGAGACGCTAAGCCACAAACGCGGATTGATTGACTGATACAATCTGAGGGAGATGTGGTTGAATCCTCTTAACCAAGATCTTTGCCAGAATCTTATACAACACCGAACAGAGACTAATAGGTCTGAGGTCTTTCATCTGATCCGGGCAGTCTGTTTTTGGGAGGAGACAAATATGAGTGTAATTCCATTCTCTCGGAAACACACCCCTCTCAAAATATTCTTTTACCTCCAAAATGACCTGATCACCAACCGTTGACCAATATTTCTGGAAGAAAAATGCAGTCATTCCATCAGGTACAGGAGCAGACTCGCCTTTGATGGAGAAAACCGCCGCTCTCACTTCATCAGACGAAACAGGCTTGATCAGATCTTGGTTCATCCTCTCACTAACACGAGGGACAAAATCTTCAAAAAGGTTCTGAAGGTTTGATGGATGAGAAGAGAAGAACAGGTCAGAGAAGTAATCGATAGCCACTTCTCCCTTTGCCGCATCAGACCACTGAGGGATCCCAAACTTATCAATCAACTTCTCAAGACGAAGTCAAGCTCGATTCATCTTTACAGAGTTATGAAAAAATTTGGAATTTTTGTCTCCACCTCTGAGTCATTTTTGTCTGCTTTTCTGCCTCCAAAAAGATTCCTCATCCCAATATGCTTTGATTAAATCTTTTCTTACAATCCTGATCTCGTTTGTGCAGGAATAAGATCTGGATTGCAGCCATTCTAGTTTTTTCTCTAATAAGTGAATCCGATCCCGAGCATTGAAGATGTTTCTTTTTTTCCATCTACTAAGAGATCTTCGACACACTCTCAAACGATCAGAAACCAAAGGACTATGGTTCCCCCCCCTCTCATTCCAAGCTTTTAGAATCTCCTCATTGATCAAAGGCTGAGTGAGGAATCTTCTATCAAACCTGAACTGTCCTTTGAATGAATCTTGAGAGGCTGCGATTTTTACTAGTACCGGTCTGTGGTCCGATCCACGCTTGTCCAAAAAGGATTGATTTGCCGCTGGAAATATCACCATCCAGCTCTTGTTAGCAAAACAACGATCTAAACTGCTTTGTATCCACAACCTTCCCCTAGTTCCACCCCACGTAAATCTGTTACCGTGGCTTTGTAATTCATCCATATCACACACCTGAAGCATATCAATGAAGAGCTTGAAGGAGACATCCGAACGAAGGGGCCCTCCCACTTTCTCAGCATTACAAGTAATCTCGTTAAAATCTCCCAACAAACACCAACTTGATTTTCTATTAATACCAATTCTGCAAAGACGTTCCCATACATCATTCCTTCCCTTTGCAATTGGATCTCCATAAACAAAGGAAACAAAAAAGGAGATAGCACCTAATTGAACATGCCAGTCAATTAGGTTTTTATCCGCATATTTAACATCTACACTGACAGACTTCTTCCAAAAAAGAACTAAACCACCACTAGTACCCCTAGGATCCACGGTATAAACACTGTCATATCCCAGATACACTTGCAAATCCACAACCGCGTTTCTACCATTCTTCGACTCCATCAGAAACAAAAACTCAGGAAAATGTTTTTTACTCATATCCTTGAGCCGCTGAATTGTCAGACCTTGAGGCCGCCCCAAACCCTGAAAATTCCAACTCATAAGGCTCATTGATGCTTGGACAATCCCTCCTTTGGGATTGCCAATTGTTTACGCCTTGCGATTTTAGATGGAACTTCAGCTTCATCCGCAGCATTTCGTTTGTAACCAGTAATCTTAGAGCTTGCCCCTTCGCCATATAGCTGACTCAATGCTCCTCCTTCACTCTGATTTTTAGCTTTCCTAACTGATAAATGAGGTCTTCTACAAGGCTTGGTGGATTTGCGATTGACCCCGGATAGTTCCGTAAAACCATATTCCGTTGAGTCTTTCATATCCATGTCAGTTACCATTGGAGTATGATCTCCACAAATAGAACTCTTCTTGTTTGTTAACTTCTGTCGCAAATCGAAGAGATTGTTGCAGAGCTCAGTTTCTGACAGCTGAGACGAGGCAGTCACCCTATCTGCATCCGCTCTATCTGCCCCTGGCTTTAAAGACATCTCTGCATTCATATCGAAATCGAACACTACTCCTTTTCCTTTATCCAACTCCTTTGTAATAATCGCCGGAGTTTCCATCCTTAGAACTGTTTTTTGAGTCACAGGATTCTTTTCAGCTTCTGCAACAGAGGAGCGAACTCTTTCAATCCTAATAAGTCTTTCGCTTTCACTACCCATAAGTAAATAGCGTCTCATCTCCTCTAGAACTTCTTCCGCAATCTTGGGTTTTCCCATTTGACTGTTAATCCCAACTTGACTTTCATCTAGAACGCCAAACAACAGATCTTCTTCTGCTAACACTCTTGTCGACCCTGTCTTCCTTTGCTCTTGATTCGTACTTGGCTCTGATTCCATTTGTCTCTTTTTCTTCAGGAAAGGACACAAATCATCAATATGAATTTAACCTCTGACAATGATAGCACCTTTTACGAATTCTCTCATAGTTGAAATAGACTTCATACGAACCACCATCTTTCAGGTTTATAACTTTCGATTTCTTCAGAGGCCGAGAGACATCAAAATTGACCTGAACTCGCACAAAGGGTTGACTCTGGGAAAGTTTGGGATCAAATGCTACAACTTTCACTGCTCCAATCAGATCTCCCACTACTGTTATGGCTTCCTCCGTATAGTAGTTTACCGGAAGGTTTTTGATTTGAACCCAGATCGGGATGAACTGAAGATAATCTGGCGGTGGAAACTCCACCCATCTCTTAACCACTATAGACAAGTCGTTACAAGTATGCGCTCCTTTCTCCGGGACTTCAACAAGATCATACTCATTTGCGAAAATAAATTGAAAACGCTCCTTCGAAAGAGCAATTCCTTTAACTTTTTCCACCTTCTGCCATATCCTCGGCATGTCATAGATGACATTCAAGATCTTTTGACAGACTGGATTGAGAATCCTCTCTATTAAGCTCCGTGAGTTTCTTTCGCAGGATTTGAATTGAGGTAGATCTGGCATATCGAACGGCTCATCTACTTCATCCAAGGAAAGATCCATAAGCGCTTTATCCAAAGCCCACAACATCTTCAAAATCACCTAAAAATTTGAGAAAACAAGAACTTTTTCCGGAAATTTGAACAGTAAAACCTAAGTTTCAAGGTAAAAACACCGACTGATATGACCGACGAGATACTCTATCAGGGAAAGAGTGTCTTAAGCCCAATATTTGGGAATGATATGTTTTCCTACTTCTAAAATTTCAGTTATGGCGGCTTTTAGTATTGAAAAAAATCTAGATTTACAACGAGATTCTCAAAGCCAACATAGTTTGACTTTTAACTTGAGAATAAAACAGGTTAAAACGATACCATACACACATACTAACCGATGATTTATTACAAAATTGTTACTAATACTTCAATTTTTTTTTAAAAAAAATTGGACGACGTGTAAACAAGCTGTTAATTCTATTAATAATAACTTCAAAACAAATAAAAAACCGAACAATGAAAATGATAATTTAGAAAATAATTTAGAAATCTACTAAAAAACAGAAACATAAAAAACAAGAGAAAATAAACATTAAAAAATTATTACAAAAATTATCACCACATCTAAACAAAATAAACTTATGAGGAATAAAAAACAAAAGAATATTGCATACATCTGCATGTAGCTGTCTGAATCCAAAATAATTAATATATATAATATCAAAAAATTAAAATTTTAAGAAAATATGAATTTTTTATAATTAATAACACAAATACATAGAAATAAATTAAATTATTCGAATATACAATTCGCGTGTAGCGCGGAATATCCCTAGAACATCCACTATATTAGTTCTTTATACTGTACATAATTTTGAGATTCTCTTGCTCAAAACTAAAAGAAATGTGGGAAAAAACAGAAAGAATAAAAATCCAACCTTAACCAAAAAAAATAGTACAAATTCAGAGTTTTAGATTTCAGATTTCGTGTTGCAAAAAATAATTATTCTATTATTTAGAACACAGATATAGTGTAGAAAACTGCAAAATATATTACTAAGAATTTTAGCTTGTGTCACAAAGAAATCGAAGAATAAAAAAATTTATGAGAAAAAAATATATTGACACATTGCAAACATTACATTCAAATTACTTAAATAAACAATTTTGTAAATACGCTTTCTACAGACAATATCATTTGTCAATAGAAAAAATACAATTTTACTGGTTTGTCAAACTTAGAAATTTAAAAAAAAAACAGATCTACTATAACAAAAAAACAATAATACAAGTAATATAAGAAAACAACATTAAAACAAATTTTAAATTAACTATTAAAAAAAAGATTCCCTAAATTGTTATGCTTTTGGCAATTCAAAATTAACTATTAAAAATATATTTAAATAAACCCGCGCGGACAAAACCCTAGTTTAATATAATAATTTTAAATTGATTTGTACGGATATAAATTCGAACATATGATAATTTAATGATTTGTTTTACTATAAGTAACTAAAATACATTATTAGTATTTGAAATAGATTTAAATCACCAATTTCATTTTCTCCTATAATATTTTTATCACAAAATATAAGACAATGATATCAAAAAAATGAGAATAAAATATTAATTAGAAAATTAGAAAAAAAATTATTATGATAAAATTAATACAATGTAAAAATATAAGTTTTGATAACTTTGGGGAAGAAAATAAAATAATAATAAATTTTAAAAGATAAAAAAGGTTCTGCGTATGAAAGAATGAGAGAGAACATGTACAGTTGAAAAACAGTTTTCTCTCTCGAAAAGAAGCGATCTTCAACACACTCACCAAACTTTCCGACCGACCATCTCGCTTTTCCGGTGGCTTTGGCCACCGGATCTCTTTCTTCTTTTTTGTCGATTTATTTACCACAAGACAACAAAAATCTTTCCATTGATGTCTTCCATGGCATCCTTTGTGTCGATTGATGAACACAACAATCGACTTCTCCTTCCGTTACAAGACCTTTTCCATCGTCATCCTCCATACTTTCTATCTCTGGTGTTTCCATTTGTTTACTCACTTTTCTATTGGGATCTCACAGGAAAATTTTGCAGATGGATAAGACGAGTTATACGGTTTGATTTCGGTGTTTTCTCTCTTTGGAAGAGTAACCTTCCGGCAACTACATGTCGATATTGGCTTTGTTTTGTTGTTGGCTTTTGTCCGGTGCAGTTTATGTCCGGTTTTTGTCTTCCACTGATTTTAAAAAGTGGTTGTGTTCTGCAATTTCTTGGCCGGACACAGTCTCCATCAAAACTGCCATATATGTGGATTGGGAATCTCATAGTGATTCTATCCTTATTCTCCAATATGAATGCTTTATATTTAATGGTGGATCCATCATGGAGTACCATGTCTCATGCGTTGGATTTGTTCTTTGAAGCAAAACAAGGACATAATGCCAAATTGAAAGACGCCATGCTTTCATGGAGAGGGATGTGCAATCAAGCTTTCAACTATAAATTGTTGTTGGTTTGGTCCCGTCATTTGAAGTTGCTGTCCTTCGTAATTTCTGAACTCCAATTCAGTTCTCGTGTATTTTTCTGTGGTTGGATGAAAGGAGATAGTCACATCTTTATTGGAATGCCGGAAATGAGGAGTTGCAATGTTGAATTTGAAGGAAAGATAGATTTATTGGATTATATTGGAGTTCGATTAAGGTCTACGATTTTTATAAGTACACTGCTGCGGATTAATTGGCAGCAGTTTGTCGCGACACCAAGACTAGTATCACGCGTGATGGGTTTTACTAATACGATTACGAAACAGCCTCAAGATAAAAAGGAACCAAAAATCGTATTGGAGCAGAAGAGTTGAAGAAATATTACAAATATTTTTGTTTGTTAGCGTGTAAGTCGTTGTTGATTTTGCTCAATCCGCAACGTGAATCTTATTTCTTCGATTTGTTTTCAGAATATGGCGCACATAGCTGCTTGTGTAATAATTTACGTTATGTAGTCTTGTATGACTTTAACATTATGACTTCGATATAATGAAATATTTTAGCCGTCAAAAAAAAAAAGAATGAGATAGATGATTTTTTTATGATTTTTTTTTTTTTTGAATTAGTCATTGTCTAATCACCAAGTCCAATCATCAGCTAATCAACCAATGAATGATTTTACGGCCTCCATGTCACACATATTCAGTCAACATTATCCAGTCATCTTCAACCAATCAAATTAAAACAAGGGTGATTTGCACGAATATACACAGACGAAAACATATTTGTGCGAGGGGAGAGAGAGATAGGGAAACCGAAATCATTAGGTGGGTCCGAAGGCGTAAAAGACGGTGTAACCCTTTTCATAATATTCGGGTAAATCTAACGTAAACAGATGGTGAGTTTAAACCTCTGCAAATGGTGAGCTTAAACCTCTGCAAATGAAGTTTTTTAAACAGTTGCTGCGATGTACATAAATCTGGACTTGTAAATTCCTAAGTAGTTGGTAACTAATATAGTATTCTCTAACGAAACAAATAGTTTGTAATCGTGAAATTGGTGACCAAAAAGTATTCATTAGTAGGAGTAGTTAAACGAAAGTGTGCCTGCTAACTCTGCGGTTACGGCGAAGGCGTTTGTGGTGAGAGAGGCGGAGACGATGGCGGAGGAGGAGGGAGAAAAAGAGCAGATGAGTGACGAGAATGTAGCAGCGGAGGTGGGATGTTTGAGGGAGAGTGAAGTTGGTCCGAAGTGAGATTGGCAATGGAGATTGTGGCGGTGGTGCTGGTAAGAAGACGAGTGGTGGTGGTGGTGGTGGAGAGAGTTTGTGCTCGCCATTGATGGAGGAAGAGAGAGAGAAGTCACGTAAGGAAGGTAGAGAGTGAAGTTGGAGAGTTTAAAGAAGAGTGAGAGAGAAAAGGTAGGGGTTAAATGGGGGTATTGAAAAAATGAACAGTGTATACACCTTCCCTGCAAATTAAATTCTTGTTTGTGTATATACACCGCAATTACTCTTAAAACAAATCAGCAAAAAACACTTAAGAGCATTTGCAAATAATAGTATAGATATTCACTGTATATACATTGGGTATATATTCAGACGCTATATACGATGAGTAGCGCCTAACATATTCCAGAATATTGCTTTCCATAATATATCTTCCATGAAAAAATAGTCATTTGATTAATCATAAGAAATACAACTATCCGGTAAATACCGAATATATTTAGAAGAGGCCCTATTTAGAAATATATTTCAAATTAAAAGTAAAAATATATTTAAAAATATTTTTCAATGTTTGAATAATGTTTAAATTTTCTTTAACGACATATTACGCGGATTCCATACCCTATCCATCTAACGACCAATATAAATAGATTTTCTTTAACAAATAAATAAATAAATATGTACGTCTGAAGTCTGAACTACACAAATCTTTATAAGAACAAAATAAAATAACATTAGTTTAACGTTTTTTTAATACGTCGTCGAGTTCTCCTTTTGGATTTAGAAACCAATTTTTGGAAATATTGAAGTCGAAGGAAGAGTTTATTATATTCTTCAACGGTTCCAGTCTCATCTGCTAACACTTTTCCACACCAATCACACGTCCTGCAAAAGTTTTCGAAAAATCTAAATTATAAAACATAAAATTTTAAAATTAGAAGTATAAAAAAGAAAAGAAAAAAAAAATTGTTGAACACATACTTGACGGTACCGGCGTTTCCTTCACGGCGGGTGGGAGTTTTAACGCCACAGTGACCGCAAAACATCCTTTCATCTTCTTCACCGACCGTTGATTTTGTCATCACCAAACAATAATTAAACCTTAATTAGTGTTCAAAGAGACCAGTGTGAGACCAAATTCTATCTGATTGCAAAGTTGTTTTGATTAAAATAAAAGGAATCGTTAAAGAGTAAATCGGAAGATGTTTTTTTTTGTCCTTCAGTTTTGTTGTCCATTAAGAAGATTTTAAATAGTTTTATGCTTTTGGTCTTTCGCTTGGAGATCAAGGATCTTTTTTTATTTATTTATTACAAACTTGACTTTAGTATATTTCCTTTTCTTTTTTTTTCTTTTAAATTTCTGGTCAATACTTTAAAAGGAGAATAGACTTTGAAAATGCAATTTTTAGCTTTGGGTCCAAGTAATTATAAGATTTCTATATCAAATATATAATTGCAGTAACGTAATTGAGATATATATATAATGAAGCAAGAAAAAAAATATCTAAACACATTTATTAATATTATCTGTTGGATAATTCCGTAAAGAAAAAAGGAAAGTCCTCTATAAAAATGAAGTTTTTAGAGATTAGAGATATACTAGAATCAAAGTGAGATAAGGCTTAGGTGTTTTCTAATTCCACTAGAGAAATGTGTAGCTTGCTTCTAGCAATATAAATAGATGGTCTATGGAGAGATGTCTCACAAGACTTGAAAGAGAGATTTAGTTTTTCAGAGAGAGTTTTCTAAATCAATAAGAAGAACAATTCTTTATACTTTCGATTCTAGAGTTTTCATGGTATCAGAGCTTCAGGTTTGAACAATTCAAGCAAGAGAAGCACGTGTGTTTTCGTAACCAAGCATGGGGGACGAAAAAGCTGCACGAATCAAGGACATCAGGACACCATCAATCAAGTGTCCGATGTTAAACTCATCAAACTACACTTGGGCGATGAGAATGAAGGTGATGCTTGAAATAAGCGAGGTGTGGGAGACGGTTGAAGAAGAGATCGACGATCGGGAAAAGAACAACATCGCGAAAGCTCTTCATTTCAATATATCCTGGAGGCACTCGTACTACAAGTCAGAGAGCAGAGGTCCACAAAAAGTCTGTGGGAAGCCATTAAAGCACGTCACCAGGGAGCAGATCGGGTGATAGAAGCAAGGTTACGATCCTTAATGGCGGATTTAGACAAACTAAAGATAGGAGGGAAAGATGTAGTTGATGATTTTGCAGGGAAAATTTCAGGCCTTGCAGCTCATTCAGCTGCTCTTGGAGAAACCATTGACGAAACTTGTGAAGAAGTTTTTAAAGGGTCTCCCAAACAATTTTATTCATATTGTCGCTTCTCTTGAGCAAGTCCTGGACCTAAATCAAACAGGATTGAAGATATATTTGGGAGAATAAAAGCATACGAAGAAAGTGTAGAAGGAGTTACACACAAAAATGATCAAGGAAAACTTATGTTTTCAAATTCAAATCAATCCTGCGGAGGCAACTGGAATTCTCGAGAAGGTTCAAAAGGAAATTCCTGTGGAGAAAACAACCGCGGTGGATCTGGTCGTGGAAATCAGGGCAACAACAACTCCGGTAGAGGCAGAGGATGAGGGAGGTATAACGGTCAAAACCGAGGAGGAGAAAATTCGGGACAAAATCAAAAACAAAAGAAAGATTTATCCCATGTTGTATGTTGGAGATGTGACAAGAAGGGTCACTACGTATCCCACTGCCCTGACAGACGACCAGAGAAACAAGAAACAAACTTTCATGAGACACAAGAAGCCGATGCATTGTACGTTCATGAAGTTGTTTTCTTGAATGAAGACAAAGTGTTTCCAAAGCTATATGATACCAACAAAGACAAAGAGAGGGTTTGATATCTCGACAATGGAGCAAGCAACCATATAACTGGAACAGAGGAAATTTCTCAAGCATATACGAGAATATCAAGGGGAAAGTAAAGTTTGGTGACGGCTCCTACGTCGATATTGTTGGGAAAGGTACAATCATATTTGTCGGCAAAACTAGAGAAGCCAGGGAACTCAAAGACATCTGTTTCATACCAGATTTACAACATAATATCGTAAGTCTTGGACAAGCTACAGAGAATGGGTGTGAAGTGCACATGAAGGGAGATGCCTTAACTCTTCTAGACACACGCAGAGACCTACTTGTACGAGTCACAAGATCATCAAACCGACTCTACAAAACACCTACGGAAATCTCCTATCCTAAGCGTTTCCATATCAAAGACGAAGAGACCACATAAACATGGCATGCACGTCTCGGACATGTGAGTATTGGTGTAATGAATAACATGGTCAAGAATGAGATGGTCGAAGGAATGACGCAAGTACTTCACGAAAAAGAAGTATGCGAAGCTTTCTTAGCAGGGAAAAAACGAGAAACTCGTTCCCAACTAAGGCAACTTTGAGAGCAGACCGAGCTCTAGCAATAATTCATGGCAACCTGTGCGGACCAATATCACCACCAACACCATCAAATAATCGTTATGTCTTTGTGTGGACAATGTTGTGAAAGGAGAAGAGCGAGGCAGTCGATTGATTCAAAAGTTTTAAGGAGTTTGTCAAAAATCAAACTGGTTTGGCAATAGAAACCTTTCGCACCAATAGAGGAGGAGAGTTTACCTCGACGGAAGTCAACTTATTCTGCGAAAAGAATGGGATCACAAGACACCTAACTGCACCGTATACACCGCAGCAGAATGGCGTGGTGGAAAGATGGAATCGAACACTGATGGAGATGACTCGGAGAATTCTTAAAGCAATGGAGATCACGAACTCATTATGGGGAGAAGTTGTACGCCACTCAACTTACCTCATTAACAGAGTTCCTACAAAAGCTTTGAAGGATCAAACGCCATATGAGAGTTTCACATCGAAGAAACTCAACATCGAACACTTAAGGGTTTTCAGCTGTGTTGCTCATGCAAAGATTAATGTTCCGAATCAGAAGAAGCTTGAAGAAATATCAAAGAATGTGATCAATCTTGGAACCGAGCTGGGTTCTAAAGCTTATAGGCTCTATGATCCAGTCGCAGACAAAGTAATCGTTAGCAGAGATGTAGTCTTTAACGAGAAAAAGGCGTGGGACTGGTCCTCTACAACGACAAAAACCGATGGTGAACCAGGGCCGTTTAAACTCACAATTGGAGAAGGAGGAGAACAAAGTAATGATCAAAACACCGATCACTAGAATGACGACCCCGTTCCCACAGATCATGAAGAAGAAGTAAGTGATGATGATGATAATGGCGAGAATCAGGAAGTTACATAGAATCAACAAACTGTGACTAGATATAGGCGTATTATCAATAAACCCAAGTATCTCAATGACTATATACTACTGGCGGAGATATATAGAAGGTGAGAGACTCTTACTAACTATTGATGGAGAGCCAGAGAATTACTTAGAAGCCAGAGATTCGTCTCCCAAAAATAATACAAAGCTCTTAGAAGAATTGAAAACTAAAGCTAAAAGTAAAAGATAGATCAAAACCCAAGCCTAAAGGGAGTATATATAAACGGGTTCTCTTGGCTGCTTCCTTCTTTTTCACCCTTAGGATTAGGTCAAAATGACTTTCTTTATTTTTCTCCGAAAGCGCGAGCATGTGCTCTCGGGTAGCGAGCAGGTGCTTGCGAGTTGAAGTTGGTAAATCTTCACACGATTTGGCTCCTTTTCTTCCAATATGATTTTTTTATGCTCAAAAGGCTCTAATCGTTCCAAACTCCATATCAGCTCCATATCCACCTAAAATCACCTGAAACATACTCAGAAAACTCTAGAAAATGGTTAGATACTAAGATTAGTATGGGTTAAAATCGTAATATATCTACTCCCCCGGACTTAGATCTTTGTTTGTCTCAAACAAACTAAAATCAAGAAACAAAAAAGTTGGTGGGAACTCACAAAGCCTCAGAGACCGTGAATAAACCATAACCTGCAGACCACATACTTTAGAACAAGAGATGCATAACCATACCAAAAACTCCTACATAAAACATTCCAACCCAGAACAATACTTAGCTTTCTGACCCAGAAAAGTTCACTTTCAAGGACATAAACTCTCTACATTCCTAACTCCCCACTCCTTATCATTGAGTTACCAACTCATTTTTATTTTTATTTTTTTATTTTCTTTTATTTTTTATTTTCTTTTTGATTGATAAGGAGGGTCTTTACAATGAGTGTGTCATTTGAGCACAGAAAGCTTCTATCCATCTGTCCACATACCCCAGCAGGTCATGTTTCGTACTTTTCTTTCTTCACAGGACAGAGCTAGTAGGTGCTCGTGTGCTGGGAGCAGGTGCTCTGGAAACTTTTTCCCTTTTCTCTAAAAATGACTTCTTAAGCAAGAATGAATCAGAGGTCGTGTTAGTCCTTTTCTCCCCGACCTTTTTGCAGATATCTGCACTTATAAGAAACAAAACACAAGTGCATGTGGTTCTGAAAAGAGGTTAAGGTTCAAGGTGGGGTACTAGCTAAAAGCTAGCTATTCAATATCAGCAAGAGTAGCAAAGTAGTTAGAAGTCCTGAATATATAATATAACTCGTTCCCTAATCCTAATGCCCATAACAAGAAGAATTTAAGTCCAAATTACGTCCAGATAAAATAGAGTCTATGCCTATCCGATGAAACCTTTAAGGGACAAAATTTTCTGGCAATGGAGAAGGGTCTGAATGTGAAGAAGCCTCAGCTCATCTCTGCACTCTTTATTATGCATCAATTATCACTAGAGAGATGGTAAAAATTCATAAGTGGTCTAAACTCATCATGGATCCTGGCCCTAATTCCCACAAGTTTTGATTTGACCCATATGACAAACTGATTCAAATTAAAAACCAAATCGACTCAATAGCAGGAAATAAAATACTGACTCAGGGCACGACCCTCCCTCGGACTTACTTCACACCGTCTCGGTGTGAAAGTAAGCTAGAGAAGAGTTCCAGAAAACTTACCTGGGTCGGCAAGACAGAGCACCAACCCGGAGCAGGTGCTCCGGAACATAAGCGTGCTCCCGTGACTTTTTTTTGTTTATTATTATTAAAGCTGAAAAAAGAAAACCAAAACCAAAAATCAATAGCAAAAAAAAAAGAAAAGGAAGTATGTACACTTACCAGTGGGTTGCCTCCCACCAAGCGCTTGGTTTAAGTCACTAGCTTGACTTTGGTGCCATGTATTAGTCAGGTTGGGCTTGAGAGCTTGCTCCAAAACAAGCTCTACAATCAGACATCCTCATGTTCAGAACCTTACTCAGCATTCCATTCACAACACCAATACCATTATCGTTCAACTCTGATGGAAGAATAACTCTAACTCTAGAGAAAGGTTTAGGACGACCTTTGCACTTGACCTTGTAAACAACCTAGTGTCCATCATACCCTTGAGGGATCAATGTCATTTGAGGACCTTCCGTGATCCTTCTGCACTGCAATTTTTTCTGCGTCTTTGTCTTCTCCCTAAGTTTACCGGTTGGTGGAGCAGGTGCTCGCGGGATCGGAACACGTGCTTCCTCTCTATCCACTGCTGAAATCCAAGAGGCGTGTGTGGTGGTTCCTGTGAGAATGGCTTTGTAGAAAACCTTTTTTGTCGATATTGGAAAAACAGACTCGCTCATTAGGCATATCAATGATTGCACACACTGTAGCCATGAATGCTCTCCCAAGAAGTAAAGGCATGTAATAATCGTCTCTCATCTCCACAATCTGAAAATCAGTGGGAACTAGGCAATCCCCTATTTAGATAGGTAGATCGTGAATGGTGCCAGACGATGTTGATGTGGAGGAGTTCGCAAAACGAAGAGTCATATGACTAGGCTTTACCTCAGAAATTTTCAACTTCTCTGTAATAGCTTTTGACATGAGATTAACAGTAGACCCAGAATCACAAAGAGTGTCTTTTAATTCAAGTCCTGTAATGGAGCATGGAACAAAGAACTTTCCAGGATCTTCAACCTTAGACAATACCCTCAATGCTGGTTGTGTACTCCTTGCTTCTACAAAGACTGCCTTAATCTCTTCTTGAGTCTCTCTGCAGTTCCAAAAGAAATCAAGTATGAGACAATTTTCCAAGGCTTCCTCAAAAGCGATTTCCTTAGGAATCCTTCTCACCAACTTCTTAAAATCATCTAGTTTCTCTGCACTTATGGGCTCTATCTGATCTCTAGGTGGAATTGGATAAGCACTTAGGAGTGTAAACCCTCGCTGGAAGATTTTCTGCAGGTTTGGTGGGAGCATCTTGGGGGAGCATGTGCTATGTCGGAGAGCTGGGATGCTCTCTCTTTTTTTCTACGACAGGATCAATCAAACTAGGGTATGGGGCATGTACTCCAGATGATGAGGCGTAATCCATCGTTTTTTCTACGCCATGAGAACATATCTCTGCATTGAGCGAGTGCTCCTCAGCCTGCTCCATAGCTTTTTCTGAGGCTATGACCTTTTTTACTGTAGAATTCAGTATCCTCCCACTTCTCACCTCAACCGCATTGACATACCCTTGCCAAAGATTTGCCTCTGCTTTCCCAGGAGGAATTTTTGATGCCTCAGCTGTTTGAGCAACATGAATTTCAAGCTTCTTCATAGAACTGAAAACAATTTCAAACTTATTGTTGAGATCATTGTACATGCTGTCCACCTTGACATCGACCTCTTTAGCAGATTTCTGTTGGTTGAGTAAAACCAAGTGCATAAGGGGCTTCAGCTCACGCCCGAGCTTGAAATTTCTGATTCTCCACATAGTCTCTATTCACGTAGTTCACCTCTGGATACTTCTCATAGCTTCTGTTTGCACAAAGCTGGACACTTCTCTGATTTCTCTCCAACAACAAGTTGACTTTTGCATCCAGCTCATCAACCTTCTGCGATTCAACACTGCTGACGTATCTAGGCTCATCATACTCATGGCAGCGATTTCTGGAACTTGCAGCCAAGTTCTCAATCAGCTCAAATGCACACTCCTTGAACTTTGTATAAAAATTGATAATCAAAATTGTTGTGGACAGAAAGAAGTGTTGAAGACTTTTTAGATAAATATACTAGAGTTGTAGTTAAGAGATGAGGAGATTATAGTAAAGTGAGAATTAAGAGAAAATTAGAGAAAATGATTTTTAGTATGAGTAGTTTTGGAACTTTTTTTTTACAAAAATCAACATAAAAGAAAACGTACAGATATAAGTGTTGTTCCTTTTGCTATCTGGACGCAACGCAGCATTCAGACACAATATCTGGATGAATAATTCTGATGATGTTTGTTTATGCTTTTGACTCATGCATCCAGAAATTGCATCTGGACGTAGTATATGTAAAATGAACAAAAACCCCAAAGTTTGCGTAAAAATTATTTTTAATGATTGATAGTATATTTTTAACTAAATAATTATTATAATGTTTTTGTTACCAAAATAAACTTCTAAAAATATTATTTTAAATAGAATTGTCATTAAATTTTAACATTTTAAATTATACATTTAACTAAATAGTTATCAAAATAAACTTCTGATAATTATACTTTTCATTACAAAATGTCACTTTATCCTTTTAAATTATATTATTAACCAAATTATTTTCAAAATAAAAATCTAATAATTATCATTTTAATTAAAATATCATTTATTATTTTAAAATATTCTTTTAACTAAATAATTATCATATTAGTTTTTGAATAAACCTCTAACTGATAATGTCTCGCAAAATTCTAAAATTTTATGAAATAAAATTATCTTCATAATTTAAAATACACAATAATTTTTTTTCAATTGTTAGAGATGAAAAATAAAGAATCCACTACAATTTTCCAAGTTTAAAAATACAAAACATATTCAAAAATTTTACAAGAAATTATAGAAATTATAACTTTTATTAATTTAGTGCTAAGATTGATAAAGTGTCCACATGGCGTTTGTTGGAGTCAAAATCCCCTCCTCGGAGATTGATGAAACGAAAGCCCAAATCAACGGTTGAACATTTCATATTCTGGCAGCAAGCCCACGAAATGAGACCAAACGCCTGCCCGGGCCAAGCCATTGGTTTCCGGTCGCAGATGAACTAAACGGGTAGTGACCGTTTGTACTCTTTTTCCTTATCCTTGGTTTTGTCCCAAAGGGTTTTCCGGGAAAGGTTTTAACGAGGCAAATTGGTTCACTAATCTTAAAAGCCCGTTCAGGAGCTGGCCAAGTCGCTCCGACCAAATGCCCGTCGGACCAAGTTCTTGTCATCCGGTCCGACGGATGGACTGAACTCTCCAACGACCTCTCAAGATGAATCTCTGCATATCTTCTCAGCCCAGAGCACTTACCGAGCCAAGACATGGGCTACGGCCAGACTTCACCCTCTCGGACCGGCCCCAAAAGCTATTTCCCGACTATTGGGCCTCGGCCTAATAGTTCCCGAAGAAACATCACGCCATTTAAAGACGGACTGCACGCTGTTCAGAACATGGAAAAACATCGAGGAGTTTACTTAAAATAAACCGGAGTCAAGGCCTGAACCAAAAAAAATCGGACCAGAAGATTAAAAAGACAAGCTGGGCCAAAACAAGACGGACGGGCCGTGACGAAAGAGAGGCGACAGGTCGGCGGCCCATCATGCTATTGGCGGCTGGAAAAGGGATTTTTACAACGTCCCACATTGCTTAGATCAGTCTTTGAGACCCCAGACTCTATCATATAAATAGACCCCCTTGTATTCACTTTCAGATCATCCCAACTCAAGTGCAAGAGCTTTCGAGATATAAGACAATAAGCTTTCTCGAATATTTTTGTACTTAGAGAAATTATTAATAAAAGTATATTTTCTCATCTTTTTACTTTTTTACCCTTTGTTTCTTGTTTAATAGAATTTTCGGAGCCCCTCGAAATACAAATTTCGACGGTGTGAGTTTCGGCTCTCACAGTTTGGCGCCGTCTGTGGGGACATCGAAATATTCTTTATTCAAGAACAACAGGGGACCATGACCGCCGGAGGAAGAACCGACGATGCCAGCAACCAACCGACCGGAGGAGCGGACAGAGCCGGCATGACCACCGCAGGAACATCTGCGACTGGGGGAGCCGCACCCGGCACCGTCGTCGCTCCACAACCCCGGTTCGGGATGCCAACCGGAGGATCCGTGATAACGGAAGCGGCCCGCTCTGGCCCGACCGACCTAGCCGGAGATATCACGGCGATCGGAGACCTGAGAAACATGATAGCAGGATTAGCAGAACGACAAGATATGCAAGCAAGAACGACGACACAAGAAATAACGGCCATCCGAGAACTGGCGCAAAGTTCTCAACCGTGAAGACGTCTCCGCTTTTCACCGCTAACAAGCATCCTCGAAGGACAGAATCCCAGTAAGCAAACTCCCTTCGGGACAAGAGCTATCGGCACCACCGCCGTTGCAACAGAAGAGTACGACAAGACAAACAACCGAGCAACCTGTCTCGACGACGACCGACGAAGAAGTCACACTCGGGGCTAGCGGCCGCGACGAAGATGAAACGGAAGAAGAAAGAAACCTCACTGAAGAAGAAGAAAATATCCTCTTGGTAAACCAGCGGATAAGAGCCGACGAGCGAGAGAGAACCGGCCGGAGGAACCGATCCGCTACTCGGAAAAGCGAAATAGACGAGCTACGCGCCCAAATGGAGCTAACGGCGAGCCAGATAAGAGAAATGAGATCTCAAGTCCACAAAGCAACCAGTTTTGGAGGAAACTCAGAAGATTCCTTTCACATCGAGAATCACGAGCATGAGACTCTCCGATCCTGGCAAACTCAAGATCCCGTTCTACGAAGGAACGACGGATCCGAAAGCGCATATGACGGCTTTCCATATCGTGACGAGTCGGACTAAATTCAAGCCAGAGGAAAAAGACGCCGGCTTCTGCCTCTTGTTCGTCGAGCACTTGATAGGAGCAGCCTTATCGTGGTTCTCGCGATTGGAGAGAGACTCGATCGACAATTTCGATCAGTTATTTGCTTTATTTGCTTTTCATAAGCCGCTCAACAGCTGACGCAGACCTTTACTCGTTGTCACAAGGACCCGAAGAGAGCCTTAGCGAGTTTATCGAGAGGTTCAAAGTAATCGTGTCAAAGATCGATGGTCTAAGCGATAACGCCGCGATAAACGCCCTAAGGAAGTCTCTGTGGTACGCCTCCAGCTTCCGGAAGGAGATCACTATCAACCCACCGGTCACCATCCAAGACGCTCTCCACCGCGCCTCAAACTTCGTAATTCACGAGGAGGACATGAAAGCCCTGGCTAAAAGGCATCAGCCGCAGAAGATATCAAAAAACCCGGTACAGCCCGCGAACGCCCCGACAGAAAGAAGAAGCAAGCGCGGTGGCAGAGACGAAGAACCCGAAGCAAGAGGAGCGCACAACTACCAGATAAATGCGAGATACCCATTCGATGGAGGCGGCAGAGGGTCAACGCCCACCTGGGCTCGGATGGGCTACGACGAGAACGCTTACTGCACCTACCACGGGGCCAGAGGGCATTCGACCGAACTCTGCAGGACGATTGGGAGAAGACTCGCAGCTAAGCTGCTCGCCAGAGAGCTCGGAAACGATATAACTCTAGAGAGTCTCAGAGTACCCGAAGAATATATCGAAGCTCAGGCGGAACGACTTAATCAAGAGCGTCCCGAGAAGCTTCCGGAGGAAGCACCCAAACGAGGGAGGAGGCCGAACGTAGATGACCAAACCGGGAACCGGAGAAGGATCCACATGATCATCGGAGGATCCCAATACTGCAAAGACACGGTAGCCTCAATAAAAGCTTTCCTCAGGAAAGGAGACAAGGAGTCAAACCCGCGAGCCCTTATAGCCGGAGTGATGACCGGATCGCCTTCACCGAAGATGACGCCGAAGGGCTCGATCAGCCCCACGACGATCCCCTGGTCACAGAACTCGACATCAACGATCACGACGTGTCAAGGGTACTAATCGACACAGGAAGCTCGGTAGACGTCATATTCCGAGAGACGCTCCGAAGAATGAACGTGGATCTATCGGAAGTGAAGCCAAACCCTAGATCGCTCACTGGATTTTCCGGAGAAGTCACTATGACCGATGGGACAACCCAACTCCCGGTCCACACCGGCGGAATCACAAAGGTCGTGAATTTTGCGGTGGCCAATCACCCCGCAATCTATAACGTTATTATGGGAACCCCGTGGATCAACTCGTTGCGAGCAATCCCATCAACGTACCATCTTTGTCTGAAGTTCCCAACCCCTAACGGCATCAAGACTGTGTGGGGAAACCAAAAAGAAGCCCGGATTTGATTCCTCGCGGAACACAAACTCCGAAACCCGACGGTCCCGCAAAGAGAAAACCCGAAACGGAAGAAAGAAGAAGAAGACACGAATGGCGGAAATAAAACAAGCAGAACGGATCAGTTCGAGAGAACAGAGCTCGAACACGCAGAAGACAAAGACGAGCAAGGACCGGCAATCGCCAAGAAGAAGACATCCAAGATCGCGTAGCACGAAACGGCCTATCCCATATTGGATAAAGCAGAGACACTTCTCAAAAAAAAAAAAAAGAAAGAATCCTAAAAAAAAAAAAAAGAAAACCGGAACTACGGGTGACTTGATCCCTTCTCACAAAGGGTACGTAGGCAGCTCGCTTAAAAACGAGTTCAGTTGCTCCCTCAAAAAAAACCGGGGGGAGTGGGTCCGTATATACATACTCCCAAAGAAATTCTCGCAAAAGGGTAAAAAGGTCAAAACATGAAACCTTAAATTCCATCTTCTTGGACGTGATCATCCGTTGCTGGCCACAACGAGACTTCTTTGTTCGAGAAATCGCCTCTTGGCACACATTGCCTCTCGACACACATCGCCTCTCGGCACACATCGCCTCTTGGCATACTTATCAACCGCCCGTTGTTGATCACAACAGGGTGACTTAACCATGGTTCTTTAACATCCCACAGTGGATAAACTTAGCGCGCTATACAAATTTCCGGACAACATCCAAACGGCGTGACCTGACATCCCGCGATCCTGCAGGGAGCGTCGCAGACGATGTTCTTTTAAGCTTATCTTCAGGAGCATTTCGCATAGGCAAATAGTGCGAGGTGTAAACCGCGAAATAAGCTCGTAAACCCAGTAAGACGCCTGACATGGAAAGCTGGTCATGAACATCTACGAACGCAGTATCAAACCAGCTCCGATACGAGATTCTAAACGCGTTCAGTCGATAGAGGAATTTAAACGTGTAACTCCTCGACACCAAAACACAAGCCCATGAAAACATCGCAACATGGCCAAAAGTTCGAGTGTCCGGAAAAACACTCCAACTCAGCAACGCCTCTTGGCAAGCTATACAAAGCAAAAGCCTCTCGGCAAACTACACAAAGCAAACGCCTCTTGGCAAGCGACAAACAACACAAACGCCTCTTGGTAAGCGACAAACAACGCAAACGCCTCTTGGCAAGCGACAAACAAAGCAAACTCCTCTTGGCAAGCTATACAAAACAACGCCTCTTGGGCCAATATCAACATCACCTCTTGGGCCAATATCAACATCGCCTCTTGGGCCAATATCAACATCACTTCTTGGGCCAATATCAGTATCGCCTCTAGGCAAACGGACCAGTCGCCTATCTCTTTCAGGGATTGGGCCTGCCATCCTTCATCGAACAAGAAACACTAAGCAAAAAAAAAAAAGGGGGGCCTCACGAACAGTTCAAAGCCTTTTTATTAATCTCAAGAAGCAAAAACTCATTCGGCCCACAAGCAAAGCCGGACGATACAAGAATTCAAAAAAGAAGACAAAACAAAAGCAAAATCCAGAAAACAAAAAACGAAGATCAAGACTCCGGGCCAAACGCCTTAACCACGACAAGGTCCGCGATCCCGAGAACGTCCTCATTGGATCCGGCCGGAACAAGAACTCCGATCGACGCGGCTTCCTCCTCAAGCGAGCTAGGCTCGAGAAGCGGAACGGTCGGATCACTGGAAAGAGGAACCAACTGAGAGTCGATCTTCTCCCGAACCTGGGCAGTCATGTCATCAAACTGGTTATCAGCGCCATCAAAGCGAGCTTTCCATTTCAAGAGCTTGGCCTTCTCTCGGTCTAAGTCAGGAAGTTCGCCACCTTGAATCAACGCAATCAACTCGAGATTTCACGCAATCTGAGATAAATTCACCTCCTCAACCCTGGCTTCGGACAGAGAATCGAGAGTTCCTGTTAACTCTCTCAAGAAGACCGGAAGCTCGGCGGAACAAGCCTTGCAACCATGATCATCACGCGAGGCCCTGGCAGTCACGAGCTGGCCTGATAAATCCTTCAATTCCTCGGACTGACGAGAAACCTTAACCTCCAGGCGAACAGACATACATACGGCTCTCTCCTTTTCAGCTTGCAAATCCGAGACTTGTCTCTCGAGCAACTTGATCTGCCGCGAGCTCGACGACTCAAGAACTTCAAGCTTCCTCCTCACCGAGCGAACATTCTCTTCGGCGCATTTGCAAACCCCGCGAATAGCAGCGTCATACGAGCCAATGCACTTGTTCACGGAGGATATGAACTACAAACAAAAAGGAGCGTCAAGAAAAAGGAAATATCAAAGAAAAGGAAAGAAGGCAAAAAAGGAAAATTCACCTTCGATCCGCATAAAGCCATCTCCTCATATGTTTCGGATTCTTCAAGATCGCTTTACGGAGGGAACCTGAAGCTCGAGTCCACCATCGCCGAAAAACTCTTGGCTGCCTGGCGACGGTTCTTGCAAACCGACTCTGGGAAAGCAAGCCGGGAGTCCAACGGCAGGCCGAGTGAAGAAGATTTCTTCACCGCGTCTTCCACTGGTTCGGTCTCTCGCCTTTGACGCAAGACACTATCCGCTCCACTCAAGCTACAAACGACTCCCCGAGACTCAGGAACCCGCTTCGCCGCATTACGCGCCAAGATTGCATCCTTCTTAAACGGAGTAGGCACAGCCGGTGGCGAAACCGGTGCACCATCCGGCCATTCCGGCGAAGGAACACCTAGATAGCTCCCTGCCGGCTTGAAGACCGAAGGATGAGCAGAGGGTTTGGTCCCGGGCTTAGGAGCTGACCGGCCGTCCGTCCCCTTCGTCCTTTTTCCGCCTTTCTCCATCTTCTCACGGAGCGACAACCTAACCATGATAACAAGCTAAAAAAAAAAAGGAGGAGAGCTTTTTGGTGTCAAAATCGTGGAAGACAAGGAGAGGAGGAGGGCTCATATATATACAACAAGGCTACATGGAAGGATTGAGAATTTTCCTGTTTCTAAAAAGGAAAAATAAAAAAGAAAGGAGTTTTTTTTAATTCCTAGCTTTTTAGGAAAAAGGAACTTCTCCCAATTCCTTTTCAAGCAAGGAAAAGGAAAATTTTCAGTTTCAGAAAAAAAGAGGATTTTTCCAATTCTCAGACGCAACAAGAAAAAGGAAAAATCCCCCACCAAGTCGGCCGCCTATAAGTTTCGGGCCCCAAGAGGAAAACATTCGCTACAATCATTTTTCGGCGACCTGCCCACAAGAAGACACACGCAGAGGCCTTTAGTCCATCAATCCCGATAAACATTTCATCAAACGCTCCTCGCCCATGCAAGCAAAGGCCACAAGCTGGGGGGCTAACTGTTGGGGTCAAAATCCCCTCCTCGGAGATTGATGAAACGAAAGCCCAAATCAACGGTTGAACATTTCATATTCTGGCAGCAAGCCCACGAAATGAGACCAAACGCCTGCCCGGGCCAAGCCATTGGTTTTCAGTCGCAGATGAACTAAACGAGTAGTGACCGTTTGTACTCTTTTTCCTTATCCTTGGTTTTGTGGCAAAGAGTTTTCCGGGAAAGGTTTTAACGAGGCAAATTGGTTCACTAATCTTAAAAGCCCGTTCAGGAGCTGGCCAAGTCGCTCCGACCAAATGCCCGTCGGACCAGGTTCTTGTCATCCGGTCCGACGGATGGACTGAACTCTCCAACGACCTCTCAAGACGAATCTCTGCATATCTTCTCAGCTCAGAGCACTTACCGAGCCAAGACATGGGCTACGGCCGGACTTCACCCTCTCGGACCGGCCCCAAAAGTTATCTCCCGACTATTGGGCCTCGGCCCAATAGTTCCCGAAGAAACATCACGCCATTTAAAGACGGACTGCACGCTGTTCAGAACATGGAAAAACATCGAGGAGTTTACTTAAAATAAACCGGAGTCAAGGCCTGAACCAAAGAAGATCGGACCAGAAGATTAAAAAGACAAGCTGGGCCAAAACAAGACGGACGGGCCGTGACAAACGAGAGTGTGAGAGCCGAAACTCACACTGTCAAAACTTATATTTAGTGGGGGCTCGAAAATTATATTTATAAAGAACTAAAGGACCGAAAATGCAAAAGAGAGATTTTTATTGATATTTTCCGAAAGTACAAGGGAAATTAGCGAAAGCTGAATAGTCTTAAATTGCTAAAACTCCTAATACTCGGATTTGGGATGCCTTTAACCCTTACATGAGCGTACATATATATACTGACAATCCTAGGAGGCTAAGACTTCAGATTTCCGATGTGGGACCTTGTCTTTCCTTCCCAGCCGCCGACCTAAGCTTTTTGGGCCCGATATCGGGCCCGAGAGTCTTCCGTGATCCGTCTGCGCATCCTGACCCAAATCTGGCCCGCCGATGAATAGTGACCCATGAATAATAATCTGAATTTCGGTTTAGGCTCGATTCGATTTTTCGTTTAACTTTGTCTCGGGATGAATAGTGTTTTTCAACGGCTTTTCCCGCGTGAACAGTGTTCTGAGCGTTTTACGACTTCTGAGATTTGAACCGCTCGTTTTTTGTTCGAACTTCCAGCCGCCGGTGTCGGTACTGATGGCCAGCCGCCGGTTCCTTTGGTTCGTGTGCTCGGCGACTTGTCCATGGACGGCTGAACATTCGTTACGGCCTTTCGGGGAATGTTTATGGACGTTTTTTGGTGTCAGAACATGCAAACGGATAGTCTTCGGGTGATTCCGGGCTTAGAGTTATGTTTGACGGTCGGTCGACTGGACGATGTTCGAATAATGAGTCTTGACTTGAGAAATGATCGTGGGCATACGACGAAGACCCGGCGGCTGGCCTTATCCCAGCCGCCGGTTGGTATATCATGAAGACCCGGCGGCTGGCCTTATCCCAGCCGCCGATTGATGGATCATGAAGACCCGGCGGCTGGCCTTATCCCAGCCGCCGGCTGATGGACCAAGAAGACCCGGTGGCTGGCCTTATCCCAGCAGCCGTTTGATGGACCAAGAAGACCCGGCGGCTGGCCTTATCCCAGCCGCCGGCTGATGGACCAAGAAGACCCGGCGGCTGGCCTTATCCCAGCCGCCGGTGGATGTCTTTGGACGGGTCACTCGTCCGTTCCATGTTCGGGATAAGTTCCACTTGATCTCGACCTTGACTTCTCGTTCCGTCAATCTTCGAGGAGGGGATTTCGACCCTAACATGGATCAAGGAAGACCCGGCGGCTGGCCTTATCCCAGCCGCCGGTTGATGGACCAAGACAACCCGGCGGCTGGCCTTATCCCAGCCGCCGACCGTGGATCAATGAAGACCCGGCGGCTAGCCTTATCCCAGCCGCCGGTTCGTGTTTTGGACGGGTCGTGGGCAGTTTGCTTTAGCTCATCTGTTCCATGTTCGGGATAAGTTCCATTTGATCACGACCTTGACTTCTCGTTCCGTCAATCTTCGAGGAGAGGATTTTGACCCCAACAGTTAGCCCCCCAGCTCTTCGTTCTCGTAGTCCAGGACGATGAGCTTTAAGCCGAGGTTTTATCGGGATTGATCGAAACGGGAAAATTTCCTTTTTTCTTCTCTTTCCTTTTTTTGTGTACAAAAATTTCCTTTTCGTATGAAGGACTAGTGGGCGGTTGGCTCGGAATTGGAAAGACTCAATTCCTACTAGGACTCGAACCGTCCGACTATATATATGGACCCTTCCTTCTTATTTTCCCTCACGAGTTCTTTCTTTTGTCGAGTGCTCTTTCTGTTTCTTTGAACTTTACATAATGGTTAGGCAATCTTTTCGCGAGAGGAGGCAGATGGAGAAAAAGGATGAGGCAAATAAACTCGGGAATAAGACGGCAGCCGACTCTTATGGATCGAGATTGGCCGACGGTAGTCAAGCCATTCCTCCACTGGAGTGGCCCGCGGATAAGTTGGCGGTATCCACCGTTGTGGTCACTCCTCTGAAGAAGGAGGCTATTCTTAAACGAAGTATCGCGAGGCGTTTGCCCAAGGCTAAAGCGGCGGCTGGCGGGATCGCCTACGGTCTGAGCGATGAAGATGACCTGTCGCGCCAAAAGCAGGCGGATTGCCTTGCTGACCCCGGAGCGAAAAATTCTCCTCCCGAGGCTCGGCGTGTGGGTCCTTCGCCAGGGCTTGCTTTTCCTGAGGGTGTTTGTAAAAATCGTCGTCAGTCCGCTAGGATTTTTTCGGTGATCACGGATGCTAGTTTCAAGTTTCCTTCTTGTGATAGTCTGGATGAGCCTGAGAAGTACGAGGATATGGCCTTGAGTGGGATGAAGGTTTATTATTCTCGCCCTTTTTTTTTGCTGACTCCTCCCTCTTTTTTTTTAGTTCATGTCTTCCGTGAACAAGTGCATCAGCACGTATGATGCTTCTGTCCGTGGAATCCGCAAACGTGCTGAGGAAGCTCGGGAGGATGCTCGACTAGTGAGGAGGAAACTCAATGAACTTGAACCGACGTCTTCGTATCGGGTCAAATCGCTCAAGAAAGAGCTTGCTTCGTTGTGCGCGGAAAAAGCCGTGGCATCGCAGTTCAAGACCCGTCAAGAGGCCAAGGATGCTCGTCATGCTAAGGAAGTGCAGGCTTTGAAGGACCAGATGGCCAGTATGAAAGCGGCGCGCAATTCGAAGGTGCAACGGGCTTACGCGGACGGTCGCAAGGCTTCCGTTGCGAAATTCCGCGAGTTCTTGGATGTGCTAAAAGAAGACCTTGGATCTTTGTCTGAGGCAAGGAACCAGGAAGTAGATTTGGCTCAGATATAAAGTAATGTCGAGCTTGTCGCGTTACTACAGGGGACTGATCCTCCCATTTTGGATGAGGAGAAGGTGAAATTGTCCACATGGATGAACGAGTTCGATAAGTCTGCAGTTCGGTTCGATGATGTGATAGCTCGAATTCGTGGGAAGATTGATTCTCAGTTGTGCCCAGCCCACAAGGATGACAATGTTTCAATACCCGAGGAAAGATCTGTCGAAGAGGAGGCTACTTCCCTCGGGGTGATTGATCTATCGGGATCGAACGAGTCTGTTTCGGGGATTTCGGATATTGTTGTTGCCAAGGCGTTTGGGTCTGATCCTTGACCATGCGGTGGTTTTTCTTTCTAGTAATTTTTTGAGTTTTTGGCTTTTGTTTATAGATTTATGTTATGGACGGCCTGATTTTTGGTCTGGACCGGTTTTTCTTTGCTTTCAATAAAGATAAGCTTTCGAGATTTTCGTTTTGCCGTATACTTTCCTTTTGTGCGAAGGTCCAGGTTGGATTACCATGGGCGGCTGGGTTTAATCCGAGACAAACCCGGCCGTCGTGTATTGATATGGAGAGGATGCTGGATTGCTCCCAGGTGGCTGGCCATGTCCCAGCCACCGGATCATGCTGGATCGATCCCGGGCGGCTGGCCATGTCCCAGCTGCCGGATCATGCTGGATTGATCTTTGGCGGCTGGCAATGTACCAGCCGCCGGGTCGCGTGATGGATTGATCTCGGGCGGCTGGCAATGTCCCAGCCGCCGGGTCGCGTGATGGATTGGTCCCGGGCGGCTGGCAATGTCCCAGCAGCCGGGTTACGTGATGGATTGGTCCCGGGCGGCTGGCAATGTCCCAGCCGCCGGGTTGTGTCTTTTGGAGCGGGCTGCTGGCCGTTTGGCCTGTTTGTCTTGTGAGACTGGGCAGCTGGCCGGTTTCTTTAAAGAGGCCAAGCAGTCCAATTTTTTTTTTAAAGAGAACGGGCGGCCCGTTTATCTGAAGAGATCGGGCGGCCCATCAATCTGAAGAGGTCGGGCGGCCCATTTCTCTGACTGGATTGGGCGGATGACCTTCTTCATATTGATTCGATTTTGTTCGCTTAGTTCACTCGGGTTGATCGGGGCGCTGTTCTGGGCGCTCAGACCTGATTGTTCGGGAAGAGTTTCCCTTGTGTTATTCGACCAGCGGAGTTAGCCGCTGGGTTTGGAGTTTCGTTTAGTTGCTAGTTTCCGAACGAGTTTATAATCTCGTACCAGGGCCGGTTTGGTACTTCGTGGTGAGATGTCTAAGACCAGCGTTCATTTCGTGATTCACGCTTCGCACTTTCTACCTATGCGGGGCGTTTAGTAGAAATGAACTAAAT
This sequence comes from Isatis tinctoria, assembly GCA_010577795.1. Taxonomy (NCBI): domain Eukaryota; kingdom Viridiplantae; phylum Streptophyta; class Magnoliopsida; order Brassicales; family Brassicaceae; genus Isatis; species Isatis tinctoria. The sequence continues at coordinate 17,946,657 of CM021245.1, read as the reverse complement.
AGAACATCGTCTCAAACGTTTCCTGCCAGGATCGCGGAATATCAGGTTATGCCTTTCAGATGTTAGTCCGGAAATTTGTATAGCGCGCTACGTTTTATCCGCTTTGGGATGTAAAGACAACCATGGTTAAAAGGATCGTCCCGTTGTGATCAGCAACAGACGGTGGCATGCTTGCTAAAAGGCGGGTTTTTATGTACGCCAAGGGGCGATTTTTGAAGTGGTGGCATTTGCTGTGCCTTAATGATGGGCGATATTGTCGTTATGACATGTCAAATCTGAGAGTCCACTCGCTTTCCGGATCAGGTTTCAGGATGCTAAGTCCCAATGTTTGTCGGAATGGTGTTCTCGGGAAACTTTTCAAGCTACGGATGTGTTATGAGATGTTAAGTCTCAATGTCCATCTTCTTGATTTATTTTGCGAAAATTCGGGAGTATGTATATACGGTATGTATATACGGACCCACTCCTCCATTGAAAATTATAAAATATAAATAGCTGAACTCGTCGGAAGGTGAGCTGCCTACGTACCCTGAATGTAGGGATCAAGCCGGCTCGTAGTTCTATGGTACAACGTCTAGTGGTAATACTTCTTTAGGTGCATCGCGTTCCATGTCCTCGGGACTGGCTTCCCTTCTCTGTTTTCCAGCTCGTACGCTCCTGGACGAACCACCTTTGCTACTTTGTACAGTCCTTCCCATTTCGCGCCTAGTTTCCCTGCATTCGGCTCCGCGGTGTTCTGGAAAACTTTGCGGAGGACGAGGTCTCCTTCCTTGAATTTGCGGCTTCGGACGTTTGAGTTGTAGTATTTGGCCGCTGCTTGTTGATAGTTTTGAATGCGGATGAGAGCTTGATCCCGTCTTTCGTTTATTAGGTCCAGTTCGTCTAACATCATCAGATGGTTAAGGCCTTCCTGTCCGGGCAAGAGCCTTCGTCTGACGCCGGGGAAGTCTACTTCTGATGGTATAACGCATTCGGCACAGTAGACCAGTGCGAATGGCGTTTCTCCGGTTGCGCGTCTTGGAGTTGTCCGGTGGGACCAAAGTACTCCTTCGAGTTCGTCTGCCCATCGCCCTTTCTTCTCGTCGAGACGCTTTTTAAGTCCGTCAACGATAGTCTTGTTGTCTGCTTCGGCATGGCCATTATCCTGTGGATAACGCGACGTTGACTTGCTCAGGCGTATCTTCCACTTTTCGCAAAATCCTTCAAAGCGGGTGGAAATGAATTGAGAACCATTGTCTGTGACGATCTCGTAGGGGACTCCGTTCCGGCATCTGATGTTTTTCCATACGAAATGCTCCACTTGAGCGTCCTTGATACTGGCGTAAGAGTCCGCTTCGACCCACTTTGAGAAGTAGTCTGTTAGGACAAGTAGGAACCTTTTCTGCTTCGAGTTATGCATTGGCCCCACAATATCCATTGACCACCTCATGAATGGGTACGGCGCGGAGATTGATGAGAGCAGTTCTGCGGACTGATGGATCACCGGTGCGTGCCTTTGGCATTTCTCGCACTTGAGGGAGAACTTTTCGCAATCTTTTATCATGGTTGGCCAATAGTGTCCATGCCGTTTGATTTTGATTGCGAGGGCTCTTCCTCCGTAGTGATTTCCACACGATCCGCTATGGACTTCTTCCATAATTCGTCTTGCCTCTTCTTTTTCCACGCAGACCGTTAAAGGTCCGGAGATCCTCCATTTGTAGATGTTGCCGTCGAGGAGAACGAAGCGGGCCGCCTGGGCCTTTAGCTTTCGTGCAGCCCACTTGTCCGCCGGAACTTCTCCGTCCATGATGTATTTTCGTATCGGAGCCATCCATCCGCGATCGCAGCCATACTCTTCCGTCTGGACGGTTGCTAACTCTTCTTCCGGAGGTTCTTCCTCGTCTTCACCTTCCGGCACTTGTATGAGATTAGCGACTTGCGGCGGATCGATGCTTGGTAGTTCTATGAATTCGACGGGAATGATTCGCCTTTCTCCCAACGCATCGGCCGGGGCGTTTTCTCCCCGTGGGATTCTTGTGAGCTCGAATTTTTCAAATCGCTTTGCGAGCTCTTGGAAAATTTTGAGATATGCTTCCATCCGGTCATCTTTTGCTTCATAGTCCCCGCTGAACTGATTTGCCACCAGCTGGGAATCACAAAATGGTTGCAGATTCTGAATCTTGAGCCCGAGGGCGAGTCTTAATCCGGCGATCAAGGCTTCGTACTCCGCTTCGTTGTTGGAAGCGTTGAAGAGAAACCTGAACGACTGTTCTAGGATTTATCCAGTTGGTGACGTTAACCGCACCCCGACTCCCGAACCTTGCTTTGATGAAGACCCATCTGCCTGGAGAACCCACGTCGAATTTGATGTTGGTTCGCTAACGCCTGCGGTCGGGAGTTCGATCAAGAAATCCACAAGGACCTGCTATTTCGCGCATGTCCTGCTTCGGTACTCGATATCATACTAGCTTAATTCTACCGCCCATTTTGCCAGACTTCCCGATTGACTGGGACTGTGCAGGATCGTTCTGAGCGGAAAAACCGTGAGTAAAATGATCGTGTGCGATTGGAAATAAGGCCGCAATTTCCGTGCGCACATCACTACTGCCAAGGCCGCCTTCTCCATTAGCGGGTATCGAGTTTCCGCGTCCGTCAAAGTCTGGCTCACGTAGAAGACCGGTTTCTGTTCCTTGCGATCTTCTCTGATCAGCACTCCGCTTACCGCCATTGATGATACCGCCGTATACAGAAAAAGGGGCTCTCCTTCGACCGGCTATGAAAGTACGGGATGGCTTGCCAAGTATTTCTTTAGTTCTTGGAACGCCTGTTCGCATTTCTCTGTCCACTCAAACTTTTTGTTTCCCCTGAGTGTGTCGTAGAAATTTGTCCGTCGACCTCGAGATGAACCGGTTCTGCGCCGCGACCCGTCCGCTTAATCTTTGGATTTCTCTCTTAGTTTTTGGCAAGGCCATCTCTATCAGGGCGTTAATTTGCTTCGGGCTTGCTTTCATCCCTCGATGAGTTACCAGATACCCGAGGAATTCGCCGGATGCTACTCCGAATCTGCACTTTGCCGGGTTTAACTTCATATTGTGCCGGTTGAGTTGTTCAAAGCATTCCCGCAAGTGTTTCACATGGTCTTTCTCCTCCAACGACTTGACCAACATATCGTCGATGTAGACTTCCATCGTTCTTCCGAGTTGTTCGGCGAACATTTTGTTGACGAGCCTTTGGTATGTTGCGCCGGCATTCTTTAATCCGAATGGCATCACTTTGTAGCAGTATGTTCCGCGATCTGTGATGAAAGCAGTCTTGTCTCTATCGTCGGGGTTCATCATGATCTGGTTGTATCCGGAGAAAGCGTCCATAAACGACAGCAGCTTGTTCCCCGCCGTTGCTTTGACAAATCGATCGATGTGCGGAAGCGGGAAACTGTCTTTTGGGCACGCTTTATTCAGATCCGTGAAATCGACACAAACTCGCCATTTCCCATTCTTCTTCTTTACCACCACCGGATTTGCTAGCCAGTCAGGATATTTCACTTCCGTGATTGATCCCACTTTGAGCAATCTTTCTACTTCATCGTTCACTGCCTGGGCACGCTCTGGTCCAAGTTTCCGTCTTTTCTGTTTTACAGGTTTGAACGTCGGGTCTACGTTGAGCTCATGGCTTGTAATGCCGATGTCGATCTCATGCATATCTTCTGCTGTCCACGCGAAGGATCTTGCGTTCTCCTTCAATAAGGAGATTAACTCCGTCTTGATCGGCTCCTTCAGGTTCGCTCCAATCTTCGTGCATCGCTCTGGATTCGTTTCGTCAATGTTGATCGAAATTAGTGGCTCGCACGGTGGATCCTTCTCCGTTTCCCGGGATTCCTCGATTTGTAATTTTTTCTCGAGTTTCGCAAGCTGCCGCTCTTCCTTTCCCTTTTCGGACCTCGGTTGGCGGCGGAGATCGGTTACCGGCTTCCTCAATCTGTGTTCCGTTAAGAAACAAGCTCGAGAATCTTTCTGCCGTCCCCAGATCGTTTCCACTCCGGTTGGAGTCGGGAATTTCAGGCACAGGTGGTAAGTTGACGGGATGGCCTTCATTGAGTTCAGCCACGGTGTTCCCACAATTGCGTCGCAGATTCGCGGGCAATCGATCACCGAGAACTTCGTGTCTTTCTCCACTCCTTTTGCTTTAACGGGGAGTTGGATCGTTCTTATTGTCATCGTCGTCTTTCCGGAGAAACCAGTCAACGGTTTTGGATGGGTTATGAGATGCCGGGTCTCAATGTTCATCCTCCGAAGGGTTTCCAGGAATATGACGTTCACCGTTCCTCCTGTGTCGACTAAGACTCTTGGTACCTCGTACCCTCCGATTGAAAGACTGATCACGAGAAGGTCGTTGTGCGGATGGTTTATTTCGGCAGCTTCCCCTTCTTGGAAAGTCATCGTCCGGCCACGGCTACCATCCACGGATCTCCACTCCATTGCTTCTCCGGTCATTGTCTTCTTTTCGTATCCTCTCGTTCTAAGGGTTAAGAATATTTATCGTCCCCACAGACGGCGCCAAACTGTGAGAGCCGAAACTCACACTGTCAAAACTTATATTTAGTGGGGGCTCGAAAATTCTATTTATAAAGAACTAAAGGACCGAAAATGCAAAAAAGAGATTTTTATTGATATTTTCCGAAAGTACAAGGGAGATTAGCAAAAGCTGAATAGTCTTAAATTGCTAAAACTCCTAATACTCGGATTTGGGATGCCTTTAACCCTTACATGAGCGTACATATATATACTGACAATCCTAGGAGGCTAAGACTTCAGATTTCCGATGTGGGACCTTGTCTTTCCTTCCCAGCCGCCGACCTAAGCTTTTTGGGCCCGATATCTGGCCCGAGAGTCTTCCGTGATCCGTCTGCACATCCTCACCCAAATCTGGCCCGGCGATGAATAGTGACCCGTGAATAATAATCTGAATTTCGGTTTAGGCTCGATTCGATTTTTCGGTTAACTTTGTCTCAGGATGAATAGTGTTTTCAACGGTTTTTCCCACGTGAACAGTGTTCCGAGCGTTTTACGACTTCTGAGATTTGAACCGCCCGTTTTTTGTTCGAACTTCCAGCCGCCGGTGTCGGTACTGATGGCCAGCCGCCGGTTCCTTTGGTTCGTGTGCTCGGCGACTGGTCCATGGACGGCTGAACGTTCGTTACGGCCTTTCGGGGAATGTTTATGGACGTTTTTTGGAGTCAGAACATGCAAACGGATAGTCTTCAGGTCATTCCGGGCTTAGAGTTATGTTTGACGGTCGGTCGACTGGACGATGTTCGAATAATGAGTCTTGACTTGAGAAATGATCGTGGGCATACGACGAAGACCCGACGGCTGGCCTTATCCCAGCCGCCGGTTGGTATATCATGAAGACCCGGCTGCTGGCCTTATCCCAGCCGCCGGTTGATGGATCGTGAAGACCCGGCGGCTGGCCTTATCCCAGCCGCCGGCTGATGGACCAAGAAGACCCGGTGGCTGGCCTTATCCCAGCCGCCGGCTTATGGACCAAGAAGACCCGGCGGCTGGCCTTATCCGAGCCGCCGGTCTTTGCATGATGAAGACCCGGCGGCTGGCCTTATCCCAGCCGCCGGTGGATGTCTTTGGACGGGTCACTCGTCCGTTCCATGTTCGGGATAAGTTCCACTTGATCTCGACCTTGACTTCTCGTTCCGTCAATCTTCGAGGAGGGGATTTCGACCCTAACATGGATCAAGGAAGACCCGGCGGCTGGCCTTATCCCAGCCGCCGGCCACGGACAAGGAAGACCCGGCGGCTGGCCTTATCCCAGCCGCCGGTTGATGGACCAAGACGACCCGGCGGCTGGCCTTATCCCAGCCGCCGGCCGTGGATCAAGGAAGACCCGGCGGCTGGCCTTATCCCAGCCGCCGGTTCGTGTCTTGGACGGGTCGTGGGCAGTTTGCCTTAGCTCATCCGTTCCATGTTCGGGATAAGTTCCATTTGATCACGACCTTGACTTCTCGTTCCGTCAATCTTCGAGGAGGGGATTTTGACCCCAACAGAGAGGCGACAGGTCGGCGGCCCATCATGCTATTGGCGGCTGGAAAAGGGATTTTTACAACGTCCCACATTGCTTAGATCTGTCTTTGAGACCCCAGACTCTCTCATATAAATAGACCCTCTTGTATTCACTTTCAAATCATCCCAACTCAAGTGCAAGAGCTTTCGAGATATAAGACAATAAGCTTTCTCGAATATTTTTGTACTTAGAGAAATTATTAATAAAAGTATATTTTCTCATCTTTTTACTTTTTTGCCATTTGGTTCTTGTTTAATAGAATTTTCGGAGCCCCTCGAAATACAAATTTCGACAGTGTGAGTTTCGGCTCTCACAGCGTTGTACTTGATCACAAAATCCATTCAAAGCCTCTTTAGGTGCCATTAAGGGTGGGGCAGTCACTAAACTCATCTGGGGCCATTGGATGTATTGATTGAGTGCTTTATGTGCCGTGATTGTTATTTAAGATAGACTTCTATATGTGAAATGCTATGACTGTGATTATGATTTGTGTGTTTTAGCATCACAACTTCATTGAGTGATTTCCCAATTACTAGCACATTCTTTCTTGCCATTTTAGATGAGACGGATAAATAGATTTATGCTATGATGGTTCGGGTGCTACTGTTTTCAGTATTTTATTTTAAACATTATTTTATGATTTTATTCACATTATTGGTTTATTAAAAAAATTTTGTGATTGGATTTTTTGAATATTAATTTAAAAGTGGAAGTTTCATTAAATTGAAGATTTGAGATATAAGTTAGGAAAAACGATTTATTTTCCCACGAGAACTATCATATAGCACCAGATACTGCCAAAACGATAACCTCGTGCTAGATATCTCCAAAAATAAAATTAAAGATCTAATTACACCCAAATTAAAACTTCAATATCTGATTTCCACAAAAATCGATTTTATTGGTTTACAAGCTAAACCGATACAAAACCACTAAAAACCAAGTTAAACAAATACCTAACCACTTAAAATATAAAACCAAATAAAGTCAACAAAATTTTGCAGGTGAAGCCAACGTATCCATCGCACACTCGCCGGAGAAGTTGTTACTCGACAGGATGAGGGATTCCAAAAGGGAACAAGAGCCCATGAAAGGATGAATTGTACCGTAAAAGTCGTCTCAGAGAGATCGAGTCCGGTGTGCGAATCGCAGCGCTGGAGAAAAGCTCCGAGATCTCGCCAATGAATTTGTTCTCGGCTAGTGAGAGATACTTGAGGCTTTTAAGCGGCTGCGAAGGGATGGTACCGACGAACTGGTTGCCAGAGACGTTGAGCAACCTGAGCTCTGTGCAGAAGGAGATAGCACGGGAGAAATCCCCGGAGAATTTGTTCCGAAGATGTTGAGATGCCGCAGAGCCAAGCAGTCTCAGAGAGATGGAAGCCCAGTGGAGAAATTGTTGGAGGAAACATCGAGAAACTCGAAATTCACGCAACAAGAAACATCCACCTCCAATGATTTTGTTCCCGCTGATCGCCAGGTGCTTCAACTCTCCACAACCAATGGAGATAACCCAGCCGACGACTCCATCACCGGAGAGCGAATTCAAGGAGAGATCCGACGCTGATACGCTTGGAACTGAGATCAATCGAACTAACCTTGTCTTCTCTGCAAGTAACACCATCGAAGGTTGTTCGGAGAGCAGTCTGTGAGCAGATTCTTGTCAGGATGAACGTTTTTTTCTCTCCCATCTTTTCATTCATTTGGTTATTTCAAAGTTTCTTCAATTGTGCAAGTCTTCTCAGTCATGCGTTCATTCTTCATTCATGACTATTGAGTTTTCCCAAGTGTTGTCCTGAATTTAGCACGAATTCCCGTCAAAGTCCAATTCATTTTCTTTCTCCCTCTGGCCCATAAGGGCCTGTCTATACTTTTAATTGTTTGTGTATAAGAGCACATGTGTGTATATGGCTATATTGAAGGGATTTGTTCAGGTTTTAATCGGATTAAAACAGCCCTAACAACATCCTAACCCACGGATCGTGTTAATTGAATCTTTGATGGATCTCGAACATACCTGGAGATTTGCAGCGGAAGGAGAACAGGTAATCGAGATAATCAAGCGCCTCAAGTGCTGCGCCTCTACAGAAGTCCACACGCACACAAACTGGACGACGGGATGCTAGTACCGGAGCGAACGATTCGCCTTCGGGTTTTCTGAAACGTTTTCTCTGTTTTCTGTGAGTTTTTCAAGCTTCCAAGAGCTTCACTTGTGTTTTTAACTCGAGCAGCCCTTATATCATATATATAGGCTGGAGTTGCCGACAGGTGTAGATCGACACCCACCATTGGTGTCGATCGACACCCTCACAGAAAGTCAAACATCGAGAAGACGATGCCGACAGTGTCGATCGACACCCACTATTAGTGTCGATCGACACCCTCATAGAAAAACGATATCGACGTATATCTTATATACGTTGATCATAATCATTACTCTAATGATCAAAACCCAATTTATATTATCCAGTTTGCTTAGGTGTGTGACCCTATAGGATCATATGATAATGGTAATGAGTTCATAACTCATAAGTTATAAGCGGCTTCTAGCAAAACATTATAACCGTCCAATATCATATGATTGTCTTATCTCGACATCACGACTCTACTAGAGTAAATACATGTCTGATTTCAGGACATTCCCTTCAATCTCCCACTTGTACTGGAATCAACTATTCCCATAATCCCTTTGTCTCTATATCTCGATCTGGCATAAGGCAAGAACTCGTGTCATCCTTAATCAACCAAACCATGTTTATCGAACTCCGATTTATACTGATAAAAGACAAACGATTGACATTCAATCCGTTTGAGCGCGGCCACGCATTTCCAGTATCAAATCTTCGATAGGCCCAGAGATATTTATCTCCCGTTATATGGGAGGGACAAATTCCATCTTGTTCCATCCCTGTTTCCTACACACTTCATAATATGCCCAATCAATGCCTTTATAGCCACCAGTTACGGCTGACGTTTGACAAGGTCAAAGCATACCAATTCATATGTAAGAAAACATGATGAACTCAGGTCAAAGGACTATACTCTATAGTCGTAATGAGAAACTCTTATGACACTCATATAACAATCTTGTAGAGTTCTCATTAGCGGGTCATGTCCGATCATGTGTTCTCTAACACATATCTATGTGATTGACTTTAATACTCCTATTAATGACTCCATGAAACTTAGTCATCAGTCACCTCACATACTAGTCTCACGCGGTTATCAATGTCCAACTTTGATAACCTCGACTATGGACACTAATAATTTATGTCATCTATCACTTATAGAGTTTCATGATCAAATCACGTATTTGATGATCTATAAGAATGCCATAAATTACTTTTGGACAATTATTTAATAACACCATTAAATAATACTGAAACAATTTCATTAAATAAAACATAACCAAATGTATGTTTACATGAACATCAAAACATAAATATGATAACTCCCACTAAAACAAGATTACTGCTTAAGGAATCTAATGCCTATAGCAGCTGCATGACTCTCATGCTTCGGTCGTGGGAGTGGCTTAGTCAACGGGTCAGCAACGTTCTCGTCTGTCGGAACTCTGCTGATCTTGACGTCACCTCTCTCAATGATATCACGAATCAGATGATATCTCCTCTCAATGTGTTTGGATTTCTGATGTGATCTGGGCTCCTTAGCCTGAGCTATGGCTCCATTGTTGTCACAAAACAATGCCACAGCTCAGAAATGCTAGGAATCACACCAAGCTCAGTAATGAACTTCCTAATCCAAACAGCCTCCTTCGCCGCTTCAGAAGCAGCGATGTATTCAGCCTCGGTCGTTGAGTCCGCCACGGTGCTCTGCTTGGAACTCTTCCAACTAACTGCACCTCCATTCAGACAGAAGACGTAACCAGACTGAGATCGGAAATCGTCTCTATCTGTCTGAAAGCTGGCGTCCGTATAACCACTCACTACAAGCTCATCACTTCCTCCGTACACTAAGAACTTATCCTTGGTATTTCTCAAATACTTCAGGATTGTCTTGACGGCAGTCCAGTGACTCTCACCGGGATCTGATTGGTATCGACTCGTCATGCTTAAAGCACAAGCAACATCTGGACGAGTACAAAGCATGGCATACATAATAGATCCTACTGCAGAAGCAAAAGGAATCCTACTCATGCGCTCTCGCTCAGCAGGTGTCGAAGGACACTGCTTCTTGCTGAGAGTAATGCCATGAGACATCGGAAGCAAGCCCTTCTTGGAATCATGCATGTTGAACCTGTGTAGAACCTTATCGATATAAGTGTCCTGACACAGTCCAATCAGCCTCTTTGATCTATCTCTATAGATCCTTATTCCAAGAATATAGGCGGCTTCACCCATGTCTTTCATCGAGAAACAACTTCCGAGCCAGTCCTTTACTGACTGAAGTAACGGAATATCATCTCCTATGAGAAGTATGTCGTCTACATACAATACGAGAAATGCAACTGCGCTCCCACTAGTCTTCTTGTAAACGCAAGGTTCCTCTTCGTTTCTGATGAAGTTAAACTTTTTAACTGCTTCATCAAAACGTAGGTTCCAACTCCGAGATGCTTGCTTCAATCCATAAATGGATTTATGAAGCTTGCATACTTTCCCAGCAGCATTAGGATCAATGAAACCCGGAGGTTGTGTCATGTACACATCCTCCTCCAGAATCCCGTTAAGGAAAGCTGTTTTCACATCCATTTGCCAAATCTCATAATCATAATGAGCGGCTGTTGCTAGGAGAATCCGAATAGATTTAAGCATAGCGACTGGGGAATAGGTTTCATCATAGTCAACACCTTGAACTTGTTTGAAACCTTTTGCCACCAACCTAGCTTTGTAAATCTGAACGTTTCCATCCACATCGATCTTCTTCTTGAAGACCCATTTACACTCAATGGCTTTTACACCATCAGGTAAATCACCCAAAGTCCATACTTGGTTTTGTGACATGGAACCGATTTCGGATTCAGCGGCTTTAAACCACTTTTCGGAGTCAGGGCCCATCATTGCTTCTTCGAAAGTCGCAGGTTCGTCACTGTCAATGATCAAGAGATCATGACAATTAGTCACAAGAAATCCATATCTCTCGGGCTCTTGACGAATCCTTTCGGATCTGCGAACTTCTGGCATCACAGGTTCGGACTCTACAACTCTTTGTAGATCCAGTCGCTGCTCTTCCTCGACAGGTTGAGCAGGCTCCTGTGATTCTCGAACTTCTTCGAGTTGTACTTTACTCCCACTGTTCTTCTTGGAAAGAAATTCTCTCTCAAGAAAAACACAGTTCTTAGCAACAAACACTTTGTTCTCAGAACGGTTGTAAAAGTAGTAAGCCTTGGTTTCCTTAGGATAACCAACGAAGTAGCACTTATCAGATTTGGGTTCAAGCTTATCAGATATCAACCGCTTGACATAAGCTTCACAACCCCAATTTTAAGAAAAGACAATCTTGGAACTTTTCCAGTCCACATCTCATATGGCGTCTTCTCGACTGATTTTGATGGAACTCTGTTTAGCGTAAACGCAGACGTTTCTAGAGCGTATCCCCAAAAGGATAATGGAAGATCTACTTGACTCATCATCGATCGAACCATATCTAATAAAGTCCGATTCCTCCTTTCAGACACACCATTCCACTGAGGTGTTCCAGGAGGAGTGAGTTGTGAAACAATTCCACATTACTCAGATGATCACTGAACTCTTGGCTTAAGTACTCACCTCCACGATCTGATCGAAGAGCTTTGATACTTTTGCCAAGTTGGTTCTGTACTTCATTTTGGAACTCCTTGAACTTTTCAAAGGATTCCGATTTATGTCTCATTAAATAGACATAACCATATCTACTGAAGTCATCAGTAAACGTGATGAAGTACTGAAAGTTTCCTCTAGCACTAACACTCATTGGACCACATACATCGGTATGTATTAGTCCCAATAGGTCACCGGCCCTTTCATTAACTTGTTGAAAGGAGCCTTTGTCATTTTGCCCAATAAGCAGGATTCACACTTCTCAAATGATTCAAAATCAAATGAGTCCAAAAGTCCATCATTATGAAGCTTTTGAATCCTTTTCTCATTGATGTGGCCCAAACGACAATGCCAGAGAAACGTAGGGTTCGAGTCATTGGTTCTTAACCGTTTAGTACTTATGTTATAGACAGGCAAAGATTGGTTAAGAATATAAAGTCCATTCTCTAATGGAGCGCTACCATAAAACATTTCATTACGATCAAAAGAACAACACTTGTTTTTAATCGAAAAATGAAAGTCTTCTAAATCCAAAACAGGAATAGAAATGATGTTTCTGCTTATAGCAGGTACATAGTAGCAATTATTCAATTCTAAAACCAAGCCTGACGGCAAAGACAAATGATAAGTTCCTACGGCCAATGCAGCAACTCTTGCTCCATTCCCAACGCGTAGGTCCACTTGTCCCTTCTCCAGCGTTCTACTGTTGCTTAGACCCTGCATATTTGTACAAATATGAGCGCCACAGCCGGTATCTAATACCCAAGACTTAGAACCTGAAGTAGTAACATTTACTTCTATAACATAGATACCTGAAGAAGTCGTCTCATACGTCTTCTTCGAGTTCTTTAGATCTCCAAGATACTCTTTGCAATTTCTCTTCCAATGCCCAGACTTATTGCAGTAATGGCATTTATCAGCATCAGTAGGGCCGCGTTTGGGTTTGGAAGAAGCCTCAGGCTTATCCTGATTCTCAATCTGGAATGCCTTAGCTTTTCCTTTACCCTTAGCATGTTTCTTAAACTTTTTACCCCCTTGCACCATAAGTACATTAGGGGTGCCCTTTTTGATGTTTGGCTCAGCTGTCTTGAGCATGCCATGCAGTTCCGTCAAAGTCTTTGTCATGTTGTTCATGTTATAGTTCATGATAAACTGATCAAAGCTCGACGGCAACGACTGCAGAATGATGTCCGTAGCCAACTCTTGGCTAAGGGGACAATCCAGTTTTGCCAAGTTATCAATATAACCCATCATCTTAATGACATGTGGGCTAACTGGACCATCCTTTGGTAGCCTGCACTCAATGAGAGACTTAACCGTCTGGTATCTCTCAGTTCGTGCTTGCTCCTGAAACATCCCTTTCAGGCTAGTGATCATCTCAACAGGTGACGCCACGTTCTCGTATTGCTTCTGCAAGTCCGAGTTCATGGTAGCCAGCATGAGACAACTCACATCGACCTCATCATTGGAATGCTTCTCCCAAGCATTCCTTTCAGCGTGTCCGGCATTGGATTTTGGTTTCTCAGGAGAACCTTCTCAAGGACATATTCCTTTTTCTCCTGCTTGAGAACAATTCTCAAGTTCCGATACCATTCAAGGAAGTTCGATCCATTTAGCTTGTCCTTCTCAAGGACGGATCGAAGCGAGAATGTGTTTCTGTGAGGGGAGCTAGCCATAGCTGAAAAAACACAAAATGAGAGTTTAGTTTCGATGTTCAAGAAATGAGAAATCTTAACAATTAAGAAACTCACATTATATTCAAAACAATTTTCCTCAATTGAATATAATGATCCAAGATCCATATTTCACAAAAATTTGAGTGAGCTTTGGCCCATCGCCCAAACTTTTAGCTATTTAGGTAAGCAACACTTTGCTAATTATATCATATATAATTCTTGTCTCGGATTAATATCTTATATCAAATCCGATCCTATATCTCTGAGCCCAAAACTATTTTGATAGCCCAGTTAAGCAAACCAATCTTTTAAGTCCGTAGTAACGATTACAACCTGCCTCACTCATGTAATTGCGGACACCCTGCTTTGGCAGACCCATCACACAATGAAACGAGCCTTGACAGTTGACAAGATTGGGAAGATATTAAAAGCTTAATATTTTGTTTGAGGAACTGAACCTTAAATCTAGTTTATATCAATTATATATCCTAGATATTTCAACTTGTTTTAAACCTTTAAAATTCTTAAGTTAAACAAGCTAGGAACGCAAATTCTGAAGTGGTGTCGATCGACACCAGATCAGTGTCGATCGACACAACTAGTTTGTGTTGACCGACAGATTCCGATCCGGTTCAATCGCGATAAACCATTTAACCGATTAAACCGATCGAATCAATTTGCAAATAACCGACCGGTGTCGATCGACACTACATTAGTGTCGGTCGACACCACCAAATCGGTTCAATGAACGATAACCGATTTACCGCTTGAACCGATCGCGATTACCCGGTTCAATCCAATTGAACCAAACGCGATGAACCGATTGGTGTCGATCGACACTACTTTAGTGTCGGTCGACACCAGTGGTTTGAGGAAACACGATCTTCGATCGTGACCTAAAAGTTCACGTGAAAACCCGATCGGTGTCGATCGACACACACATGGTGTCGATCGACACCCGTTTCGCACAAGCCCTGGATTTAACGATTTATGCAACAAAAACAGTTTTTGAACATAATAATCTAGCAAGCAATCCTATATATCATATATATCTCGTTTTGAATTCAACCAATTCAATTATAAGCTCCAGATTCAATAAAACAAACCTCTCTGATACCACTGAAGGGATTTGTTCAGGTTTTAATCGGATTAAAACAGCCCTAACAACATCCTAACCCACGGATCGTGTTAATTGAATCTTTGATGGATCTCGAACATACCTGGAGATTTGCAGCGGAAGGAGAACAGGTAATCGAGATAATCAAGCGCCTCAAGTGCTGCGCCTCTACAGAAGTCCACACGCACACAAACTGGACGACGGGATGCTAGTACCGGAGCGAACGATTCGCCTTCGGGTTTTCTGAAACGTTTTCTCTGTTTTCTGTGAGTTTTTCAAGCTTCCAAGAGCTTCACTTGTGTTTTTAACTCGAGCAGCCCTTATATCATATATATAGGCTGGAGTTGCCGACAGGTGTCGATCGACACCCACCATTGGTGTCGATCGACACCCTCACAGAAAGTCAAACATCGAGAAGACGATGCCGACAGGTGTCGATCGACACCCACTATTAGTGTCGATCGACACCCTCATAGAAAAACGATATCGACGTATATCTTATATACGTTGATCATAATCATTACTCTAATGATCAAAACCCAATTTATATTATCCAGTTTGCTTAGGTGTGTGACCCTATAGGATCATATGATAATGGTAATGAGTTCATAACTCATAAGTTATAAGCGGCTTCTAGCAAAACATTATAACCGTCCAATATCATATGATTGTCTTATCTCGACATCACGACTCTACTAGAGTAAATACATGTCTGATTTCAGGACATTCCCTTCATATATATCCCTCTCCAACTGATCAAGCCGCATTGTTTTGTGAAGAATGAAAGAGAGAGGGAGAGAGAGAGAGAGAGAGAGAGAGAGAGAGAGAGAGAGAGAGATTTGCTATCATTCTTCTCCACCGCTGTTCGTCTTTCCTCTCCACCCTTCGCGTTGCATCTTCGAATGAGGAGTTTCCCGGCAGTGTCTTCTCAGCCATCACCGTCGGCTCCTTTGAACCAATCCTCACCTAAGAGTCACACCGTCATCACTGGAGTAATCATCATAAGTCACAGCCTAAGACGTTACATCACGATTTTTTTCCCTAACATTCATTTAATTGCTTTACCCGATTGGGTTAAGGCACATACAATCGGTCTATCGACCTATGGTTCACCCCTTAAAGGTGTCAAAAGCTCTAAACTATAACTCGAACTAAAAATTAAAACAAAGAGAGATCGAGTAAAAAGTTAACGGAGGGTCGAATAATTCGAGTAATGAGGTGGAGAGCGGAGTGACTGAGGGGAGGTTCCTTTGCGCTCTAGTGAGGGAGTCCAGTCTAAAATGAAGTATCTGCCGAATCTCACAAATGATGGTAGAAGGTGGACGACTATCCGAGGAATGTATCCGAGCATTTCTCTCCTTCCAAAGGAAATAGAATACTGCTTGGAAGACCAGCTTAAGAATGAGCTTGAAGTTAATATTCCAGGTAGAGTCTTTCAACCATTTTAATCCTTCACTAAACTGAGTGGGAGGATTAAGATGGGTCTTGGATACAAAGAAAGACCAAACCTGGGATGAAAAAGGACAATCAAAGAAGGGATATTGCCTTGATTCCTGACCTGAACCACACAAGACATAGTCAGGAGGCATCGGAATTCCCCACGAAATCAATTTGTCACGAGTCAACAATCTGTCCCGAGCAGCTAACCAAGAGATAAAGGCATGCTTTGGGATGTGCCCTTTGAACCAAACTGCATCAACCCAATCCACTGTCTGACTTTGTGGCTGCAAAGCAAACCAAGTATCAGAAGAAGAGAAAGAGTCGTCCGGCTTGTGAGAGCCGAAACTCACACTATCGAAATTTATATTTTGCGGGGATCCGAAAATTCTAATAAACAAGAACTAAAGGGCAAAAAAGTAAAAATATGAGAAAGATGATTTTATTAATAATTCTCTAAGTACAAAAATATTTGAGAAAGCTTATTGTCTTGTATCTCGAAAGCTCTTGCACTTGAGTTGGGATGCCTTGAAAGTGAATACAGGGTCTATATTTATAATAGAGAGTCTAGGATCTCAAAGACTGATCTAAGCAATGTGGGACATTTTAAAATCTCCTTCCCAGCCGCCGACTTGACCTAGTGGGCCGCCGCCCGTCTGCTTCCGTTATGGCCCGTTTGTCTTGTTTTGACCCAGCTTGTCTTTTTGGTCTTCTGGTCCGATTTTCCCTGCGTAAAAGCCTTGTTTCCGGTTTATTTTAAGTAAACTCCTTGATGTTTTTCCATGTTCTGAACAGCATGAAGTCCGTCTTCAAATGGCGTGATGTTTCTTCGGGAATTAACGGGCTGAGGGCCGTTAACCGGAAAGTGGAGTTTATGATAGGTCTGGGAAAGGTAAAAACTGGGACCGACCCATGTCTTGGCTTGGTGGATGCTCTGGGCTCCAGATATGCACAGACTCATCTTGAGAAGGCCTGCAAAGAGTTCATCCATCGGACCAATGGTCGAGAGCTCGGTCCGTACGGGCATTTGGTCGGAACGGCTCTGTTAGCTTCGGGATGGGTTCAAGATAAGTGAACCGATTTGCCTCGTTAAAACCTTTCCCGGAAAAACCTTTGGGACAAAACCAAGGATAAGGAAAAAGAGTACAAATGGTCACAACCCATTTAATTCATCTGTCGGGCCGGGATCCAAGGGTTCTGACCGGGCAGGCGTCTGGTCTCATTTCGTGGGCCTGCTGCCTAGATATGAAATGTTTAACCGTTACTTTGTCTTTTTGCCTCATCAATCTACGAGGAGGGGATTTTGACCCAGACAGTTAGCCCCCCAGCTCGTGGGCCTTGTATGCACAGGCGATGAGCGTTATTGATGTATTTGTCGGGATTGATGGGCTGAAAAGGCTTTTGCATGTAGCTTGGCCTTGAGTGGCCGAGAATAGGCTGAAACAAATTTTCCTTCTTAGGCTTCAAGTCCGCCGGCGTTTGCTTGTGTTTGTAGGGGAGTTCCTTTTTCCTACACAAGTGAGAAACTGAAAATTTTCCTTTTCCTGTTTGAGTTTTAGGATAAGGAAAAATTTCCATTTTCTTATTGTGTTAGAAATTGTAAAGCTTCTTCTTCCTTTTATATTAAGAATTGGAAAACTCATTTTTTCTTTTTGCAGAGCTAGGAACAGGAAATTCTCCAATCCCTAATATGTCAGGATTCAGGCTCCCTTATTGTATATATATGTGCCTCCTTCCTCTTCCTGTCTCTCACAATTTCGACACACCTTTCATAGCCTCCTTTTTTTTTAAAAAAAAAAAGAAAACTATGGTTAGGCCATCGCTTCGCCAGAGGACGGAAAAAGGCGGGAAGAAAACGACGGGCACGAACGGAAGGCCAGGGCCCAAGCCTGGGCCCAAACCATCGGCCCGTTCTTCATCCCCTAAGCCGGCGGAGAGCTCTCTAGCTGTTCCTCCGCCGGAGTTTTCGGACAAAAAGCTGACTTCGCCGCCGACCGCGTTTGCTCTGCTCAAGAAGGATGCGATCATGGCGAGTAATGCAGCAAAGCGTGCTTCCGAGCCTCGGGGGATCGTCTATAGCTTGACAGGATCTGATGGTGTTTTGCGCCAGAAGAGAGAGAGAGCAGTCCAGGCGAGGGCGGAGTGAAGAGTTCTTCTGGTGCGCCGTCGGACTCTAAGCTTGTTTTCCTGGATTCGGTTTGCAAGAACCAATGCCAAATAGCCAAGAACTTTTCGGCGACGGTGGACTCGAGCTTCATGTTTCCTTCGTACACCGATCTTGAGGAATTTGAGAAGTACGAGGAGATGGCTTTATGTGGATCAAAGGTAATTTTTTCCTTTTTTTCCATTCTTTCCTTTTCTTATATATTTCTTTTTTCTGATATTCTTTGTGAACAGGTGCATCGGCTCGTATGATACCATTATTCGCGGAACTCGTAAGCATGCGGAAGAGAGTGTTCGTTCGGCGAAAAGGAAGCTTGAGGTTCTTGAGTCGTCGAGCTCGCGACAGATCAGGTTGCTTGAGAGACAAGTCTCGGAACTGCAGGCGGAGAAAGACGGAGCCGTGTGTATGTCCATCCGTTTGGAGGCTAGGGTTTCTCGTCAGTCCGAAGAGCTGAAGGATTTGGCAGGCCAGCTTTTAGTGCCAGGGCCTCGCGTGATGCTCACGGTTGCAGGGCTTGTTCCGCCGAGCTTCCGGTCTTCTTGGAGGAGTTGAAAAGGATGCTTGATTCGCTGTCCGAATCGAGGATCCGTGAGGTGGACCTAGCCCAGATCACGGGGAACCTTGAGTTGATTGCATTGCTTCAGAGCGGAGATCCCCCTAACTTTGACCAAGAAAAGGCAAAGTTGTTGGAGTGGAAATCTTGCTTTGATGGAGATGAGAGTCAGTTCGACGACGTGGTGGTTCAGGTTCGAGAGAAGATCGATTCTCAGCTGATCCCTCTTTCCGAAGGCTTGACTGTTCTGGTTTCTGAAGTCAGCGCCATTGAGGAGGAGGCCGCATCGATCGGGGTCACTGACCCATCCTGATCTAATGAGGCTGCTCCCGGGATCTCGGATCTTGCCGTGGTGAAGGCGTTTGGTCTGGATCCTTGATTCTTGATTGATTTTTTGCTTCTTGTTTTGCTTTCGAATCCTTGTATTGTTCGGCCTTTTTAGGGGCCTGATGGGCTTTTGCTTTTGAGATTAATAAAAGAGTTTGAACCATTTTGAAGGCCTCTTTCTTTTTCTGCTTTAGACTTAGAGTTTTGGATACGTGATCAGTAATAGAATGATGGGCGGCGACTGACCTGACTTCGAAGTGGTGGGTTGCCAGTCTTTTGTCTTTGCTTACCTAGAGGCTTTTTCTTTGTTGTATATTGAGTTGGAGTGTTTTTCCGGACACTCCGAACTTTTTGACCAGGTTTCCGATGTTTTCCTGGGTTTATGTGTTGGTGTCGAGGAGTTACAGCTCGTAAAGTTCTCTCTCGACAGAACGCTTTATGATCTCGTATCGGAGCCGGTTTGATACTGCGTTCGGAGATGTTCAAGACCAGTGTTCCATGTCAAGCGTTTTACTGGGTTTATAAGCTTATTTCGCGGTTTACACTTCGCACTATTTGCCTATGCGAAATGCTCCTGAAGATAAGCTTAACAGATTATCGTCTTCGACGCTCCCTGCAGGATCGCGGGATGTCAGGTCACATCATTCAGATGTTTATCCGGAGAGTTATAGAGCGCGCTATGTTTATCCATCGAGGGTTGTTGAAAGAACAATGGTTTAAGTCACCCTGTTGTGATCAGCAACGGGCAGTTGATACGTATGCCGAGAGGCGATGTGTGCCGAGAGGCGATGTGTGCCAAGAGGTGGTTCTTCGAAGAAAGAGGTCTCGCTGTGGCCTGCAACGGACGACTTTATTCGGTTGGGATTTAAGGTTCCTAGTTTTCACCTTTTTACCCTTTTGCGAGATTAGATTTAAGGTTCCAGGTTTTGACCTTTTTACCCTTTTGCGAGAATTTTTGGGAGTATGTGTATACAGACCCACTCCCCCCCCCCTTTTTAAGAGAAGGGGGCAACTGAACTCGTTTTTTAAGCGAGCTTCCTACGTACCCTTTGTGAAAAGGGATCAAGTCACCCGTAGTTCCGTTTTTTTTTTTTTTGGTGGAGTTTATGCTTTATAGAATATGGGATTGACCGTTTCGTGCTCTTCGGTCTCGGACATCCTTTTCTTGGCAGTAGCTGTTTCTTCTTGCGGCTCGCCTTCATATTCTGTGGGCACGAGCTCTGTTATCTCGAACAGGTCTGTTCTGCTTGTTTTGCTTTCGCGTCTTCTACTTCCTTCCTCCGTTTCAGGTTTTCTCTTTGCGGGACCGTCAGATTTCAAAGTTTGTGTTCCGCAAGGAAACAGATCCGGGCTTCCTTTTGGTTTCCCCAGATAGTCTTGATTCCTTTGGGAGTTGGGAACTTAAGACAGAGGTGGTACGTGGACGGGATCGCTTGCATCGAGTTAATCCACGAGGTCCCCATGATAACGTTGTAGATCGCGGGGTGATTAACCACCTCGAATTTCACGACCTTCGTAATTCCGCTGACGTAGACTGGGAGATGGATCGTTCCGTCGGTCATAGTGACTTCTCCGGAGAATCCGGTTAGCGAACTGGGGTTCGGCTTCACCCTTGATAGATCTATGTTCATCCTACAGAGTGTCTCCCAGAATATGACATCTACCGAGCTCCGGTATCGATCAGTACTCTGGACACATCGTGGTCGTTAACGTCCAGTTCTACGACCAAGGGATCGTCGTGGGCTGTGCCGGGCTTTTCGATGGTTTTTGCGGTTGATGCCTTCGGGCCAAGGCTTTCATGTCTTCTTCGTGGATCACGAAATTCAAGGTGCGGTGAAGAGCATCTTGGATGGTAACCGGGGGGTTGATAGTGATCTCTTTTCGGAAGCTGGAGGCGTACCACAAGGACTTCCTCAGGGT
Organism: Isatis tinctoria; assembly: GCA_010577795.1. NCBI lineage: Eukaryota > Viridiplantae > Streptophyta > Magnoliopsida > Brassicales > Brassicaceae > Isatis > Isatis tinctoria. The sequence goes on along the minus strand of CM021245.1, from coordinate 17,925,659 downwards.
GTTTATCGCGGCACTATCGCTTAGGCCGTCAATTTTTGACACAATCAACTTGAACCTTTCGATAAATTTTCTCAGGCTCTCCTCGGACCCTTGCGACAGTTAGTAGAGGTCCGCGTCGGACATTGAGCGGCTTATGAAAAGCGAGTAATGCTTCAGGAAGGCCGCAGACAGTTGCTCGAAGTCGTCGATCGAGTCTCTCTCTAATTGTGAGAACCACGATAGTGCCGCTCCTTTTAAATCTTCAACGAAAAAAAGACAGAAGCCAGCGTCTTTCTCTTCAGGTTTGAACTTGGTCTGACTCGTTGCGATATGGAAGGCCATCATATGCGCCTTCGGATCCGTCGTTCCCTTGTAGAACAGGATCTTGAGTTTGCCGGGGTCGAAGAGTCTCACGCTTGTGATTCTCTAAGTGAAGGGAATCTTCTGAATTTCCTCCAAAACTCGGTCGATCTCGGGAGCCACACTGGTCGCCTTGTGGACTTGAGATCTCATTTCCCTTATTTGGCTCGTTGTTAGCTCTAGTTGGTCCCGCAGCTCGTCCATTTCGCTTCTTTGTTTAGTGGACCGGCTCGCTCGGCCCGCTCTTTCTCGTTCTTCGGCTCTTATTTGCGGATCCACCAGGAGTAGGTTCTCTTCCTCTTCAGTGAGATCCCTTTCTTCCTAGTCTGTCTCGAGATCATGTTCCTTAGATCGCTGATCGCGATAATATCTCCGGCTAGGCCGGTTGAACTGGTGGTCGCCATTTCCATCGTCCCGGGTACTTCGATCGGCATCCCAAACCGCAGTTGTGCGACGTTGGGGTTCCCGGTTGCAGCCGTTCCGGTTCCGGCTGCTCATGTAGCGACTGCTCCTGCTGCGGATGCTCCAACCGCGGTTGCTCCTGCTCTAGCCGCTGCTCCGGACGGCTGGTTTCCGGTGTAGTCGGGTCTTCCTCCTGTTGCCATGGTCTCCTGCTGTTCTTGAATAAAGAATATTTCTCGTCCCCACAGACGGCGCCAAACTGTGAGAGCCGAAACTCACACTGTCAAAATTTATATACAAGAACTAAAGGGCAAAAAAGTAAAAAGATGAGAAAGATGATTTTATTAATAATTCTCTAAGTACAAAAATATTTGAGAAAGCTTATTGTCTTATATCTCGAAACCTCTTGCACTTGAGTTGGGATGCCTTGAAAGTGAATAAAGGGGTCTATATCTATACTAGAGAGTCTATGAACTCAAAGAATGATCTAAGCAATGTGGGGCGTTTTAAAATCTCCTTCCCAGCCGCCGACTTGACCTATTGGGCCGCCCCCCGTCTGCTTCTGTTACGGCCTGTTTGTCTTGTTTTGGCTCAGCTTGTCTTCTTGGTCTTCTGGTCCGATTTTCCCTGGGTAAAAGCCTTGCTTTCGGTTTAATTTAAGTAAACTCCTTGATGTTTTTTCATGTTCTGAACAGCATGAAGTCCGTTTTCAAATGGAGTGATGTTTCTTCGGGAATTAACGGGCCTCGGCCCGTTAACCGGAAAGTGGCGTTTAGGATCGGTCCGAGAAAGGTAAAAATTGGGACCGACCCATGTCTTGGCTTGGTGGATGCTCTGGGCTCGAGAAGATATGCAGAGACTCGTCTTGAGAAGGCTTGCAAAGAGTTCATCCGTCGGACCAAAGGCCGAGAGTTCGGTCCGTACGGGCATTTGGTCGGAATGGCTCGGTTAGCTTCCGGATAGGTTTAAGATAAGTGAACCGATTTGCCTCGTTCAAACCTTTCCTGGAAAACCATTTGGGACAAAACCAAGGATAAGGAAAAAGAGTACAAATGGTCACGACCCATTTAATTCATCTACCGAGCCGGGATCCAAGGGTTCTGACCGGGCAAGCGTCTGGTCTCATTTCGTTGGCCTGCTGCCTAGATATAAAATGTTTAACCGTTACTTCGTCTTTTTGCCTCATCAATCTACGAGGAAAGGATTTTGACCCCAACACGGCTGAAGAATCCCTGGCTTCCACAAGAATCTATCATCATTTTCTGAGATGGCAATGGGATGGGCTGGAGGAAGAGCTCTTTAGAGGGACGATATAATGGCGTTGTGACTCTTGGAGCATGATAACCACCAATCGTTGTCATGAAGGGCATCTCGCACAGAAGAGTTTAAAGCTAACCCTATAGTTTGAGGCCCGAGCAGACCAGCGATGTCAATCAGAGGTCCGGCAGAAGTCCAGTTGTCGTGCCAAAACTTTGCTCTAATGCCACTTCCTACTTCACAGACAATGAACGGCCTAGCCAAAGGTCTTAGCTTGCAAATACTTCTCCAAATCCAGCTACCGGTGAAGTCCAGGCCAAGGTCCAAAAGTTCCTATCCTCAATCAGATTTATCTGAATCCAAGACACCCAAAGAGATTTCGTTTTCAGAGAATATAAGCCATATCAGTTTCAAGACGAGAACCTTATTCCACGAGGTTTGGTTCCGCAAACCCAAACCACCAGCGAGGAGAGCAAACTGATTCCCACGAAACCATAGCCCCTTTCGCTGAGCCCATAACTCCTTTCCAAAGAAAGGCACTGCACAATTGTTCAAGAGTGCGAATACACTGCTTCGACAAAAGGAACACTGTCTGCCAAAATGATATAGTAGGGAAAATTACAGAGTGAATCATAACTAGACGACCAGCAAGTGACAGGTGCTTGATAGACCATGCCAAAAATCTAGTAATTAAGTTATCAATAAGAGGCTGATAGTCCTGCTTTCTAAGTTTCCTCGTCGTAAGTGAAACTCCCAGGTAACACACTGGCAACTCTCCCGCGTAAAGACCCAGCTGATTAGCCATGGCATTGTTCCGAGAAATCGATCCTCCATCAAGGAATAAAGTGGTTTTTTGAAGATTTATCCTTAGCCCAGAACCGATTTTAAACTCATCAAGAATGTTGATGATCCCTTGTGTGGAGTATTCTGATCCATTAAAGAAGATCAGGACATCATCTCCAAAGCTCAGATGGGTGACCAAAGGGGCTGTACAAAGAGGGTGAGGAATAAATGATAGGAAGAGTAAATATGATAGGGGATCCCCCTGCCTGACGCTTTTTCTTCCAGCAAAAAAACCCTGAGAGTTCCCCATTGATAGGCACACTGAAGGAGGTAATGCACACGCACTGCTTGATATATTGAATAAACACAGCCGAGATATTGAAAGCTTGAAGAATGTTGAGGAGGAAATCACAATTCAGAATATCATAAGCCTTAGACAGATCAATCTGAAGACAACCTCGATGGGTTATCCCCTTTTGATGGAAATTGGCCACCAATTCTGAAGCGAGAAGGCCATTCTCACATAGATAGCGACCTTCCATGAACCCGACCTGGTTGAGTTGGACAGCATGTGGCATAATCATCTTTAGTATTTTCTTCAAGATGTGTGCGATGACCTTATAAAGTGTATTGCAAAGGGAGATCGGTCTGAACTGGGTAAGCATGTCGGCACCTTGAGTCTTGGGGATAAGTGCGAGGGTCGTAGAGTTGAAACGGTTCAGCAAACGAGAACTTGTAAAGAACTCCTTTATCGCTTTCACTGTGTCCTCTCCAACAATTTCCCAAGCATCAACAAAGAATTCTTTTGTAAACCCATCGGGCCTAGGAGCTTTGTTGTTAGAAAGCTTGAAAAGAGTAGAGATAATCTCTTCATCTGTCGGAATAAAAGTTAACAGTTCACCCATCGACGCAGAGCAGTGGAAGGGATGAGAACTCTGGATCCTTTCCACTGAGTAAGGCTGAACCGCCGAATCAACGGATCCTAAGAGGTTAGCAAAAAATGAAGCTGCCATATCCTTTGTTTGATCTCCATTATGTACGTGAGAACCATCATCGAGACACAAGTAGCAGATGGAGTTACGAGCTTGATTTGAGGCTACAACTCTATGGTAGAAAGCTGAGTTAGAGTCGCCATCCTTGTACCAGCGAATTCGCGACTTTGCTCTGAAAAAAATCTTCCTGCGATTTGGAGAAAAAATTCCATCTTTTGGTGGCCTGAAATTCCTCACGAAACAAAGAATCCGAAGGAGAAATGAGGAGTTTCACCTGAATTTCTTCCAAAGCAAGAAGGACTTCTGAAGTTCTCTGCTGAATGTTGCCAAACCCTCTTTGTTCAACTATTTGCAACCCATCTTAGCCGCTTTTAATTTCTGACCCAGGGAAAACATCTGGGAGCCAACCAAAAGGACGTCACGATCTAACACTTGCTTGCAAAACAAACAATCTCTTCTCCACCATCTCCGATCTGATTTGGTTCCCCTGTCTTGTTTCCACCGTGATCTACTCCATTTGTTTGTTGGGTAGGAAATTTGAATTTTATTTAGGTTTGGGCAGAAATAAGCACTACTCAATTGTACATGTATGAAAAAAAAACACATTATAACTAGTTTGAATCTAAAATAGCACTTTTCCTGTCACATGTCTGATTTTGTTTAACGTATGACTAATAGATAGTTAGTCAATGTAGATTTTGGCTCGAAGTAATGAGTTCGGGTAGGAATTTAAATTTTATCACGGCTTCGGTTGAATTATGCACTGCTTGATTATTTAGGTCTAAAAAAATACGACTGCCCTAGTTGAGATTGAAATATGCATTTTTCCCATGAAATCTACAAATGAAATCTTCCAACAAAGTTTACTGTTACTACTTCTATCTCTAGCGTGATTTTTACATGTATTTTACGGGGAATGGTTCAAGTACCGCTTATTTAATTTCGTTTTCCACCTTTAATAATTTGAATTTCAGACTCCACTTGAAGTCATGTGCTAGTGAAGTCCTCCAACATAGTCTACTATAACTACTTCTGTCTCTAGTGTGATTTTTATATGTGTATTTATGGAAATTTTTTTTACAAACGCCTATTTAATTTTGTTTCGCACCTCAAAATTTTTGAACTTCAGACTTTACTTGAAGTCCGCTAATGAAATCTTCCAACGATGTCTACCATTATTACTTCCATCTCTAGTGTAATTTTTATATGTGTTTTTACAGAAAAATGGTTGAACACCGCATATTTAATTTCATTTCGTCCGCATAAAAAATTGAATTTCAGATTTCGTTAGAAGTCTTCCAACCAAGTCTACTATTACTATTTATATCTCTAATATGATTTTTATTTGTGTTTTGACAGGGAGGGGTTCAACTACTGTCTATTTGATTTCGTTTAAGTTTGAATTTGAGACTTCACTTGAAGCATGTTAATTAAGTCTTCCAACGAAGTTGACTATTACTAATTCTATTTCTAGTATGGTTTTATTTGTGTTTTTCTGGAGAATGATTTAACTACCGCTTATTTAATTTCGTTTTGTTAAAAAAAATGTGTTAAATGATTATCCATTATTTTATATTTGATCTAAAAAATCTTACACTACCAACTCATTACTCCTCTATATAAAGGAGTCATTGTCTTTGTAATTTGATCATCCCAAAAAATATTACTACCATACCTCTCCTTAAACTCTCTTCACAAGCCAAATATATAATATACTTATATAATACAAACACATAAATAAATCATACATATATCATAAATTAAATCACAACACGTTATCAGCACGAGTGCTCTTATACCGAAAAGGTGAGTTTTAAATTATGTTTAATTTATTAATTTATTCTTTTTATTTTATGTTCATACGGAAAGAATGGCACTGCCTTCTCCGAAATGATCGCATGGTAGACTGTGTCTCCTCAGATCATATATAAATGGAGTGGAAGGTTAAACCTCCTCCTTGATCATTTTATGGAATGGTAGGTTAAACCTCTTCCTTGATCAAATATTTATGGAATGGAAGGTTATACTCCTCCTTAAATTTATGGTAGGCTATGCCTCCTAAATTAATTTTAATTTTATTGCAATTTAATTATTCTGTAATTTAAATTTTGCATCTAAATTCATGCTATTAAATTTTTGCATTTATTTTCTATCTTAATTCAGTATTTATTTTCTTATAAATAATTCTATTACTATAATAATATGATAAATAAAATTTGACTACATGATTATTAAATCTAACTTTTCAAACGGTCATAAAAATAATTTTAAAAATTTTTTACCCTTCAAACGGCTAGTACAACGGCCATGAACAGTAATTTTCGATCTATAAATATACTCATTCTTCATTCATTTCATCCCATCTCTCTCATCAAAGTTTTCATCAAATATTCTTCAAACAATTTTATTTTGGAAAAGAAGAAGAAAAGAAGAGAAGATGATTCGCATATTGTTGCATATTTTTAACTTTATATGCAATTCTTATTTTTGCTTCTATTTATAGTCTCTTTGTTGGAGATTTTACTCCGGAGAATTTATCATTACCGCTGTATTATGTTTTTATGCATTAATATTCCTTGTAATCGTTTGCTTCATCAATTGTTTATCTTAAGAATTAAAAAAAATTACTGTAATAAAAAGGGGTTTATGCCTCTGCACTATTTTGCTTTTTCTGCAATTTAAATTATATTTTGAATTATAATTTTAAATTTCATATTTAAATTATGATATTTAATCATGTTTTAAATTTGTTTATACAGTCATTATGTCAAACTTGGCGAAGCTCGAAATCAATGCCCTTGATATAACGGGAAAAAATTACATGACATGGGCAATAAGTGCAAAAATGCACTTAAGAGGAAACGGGCTCCTTGAAACCATCGATAAGTCGGAAACGACGTCGGATGAGAAAAAAGCAAAGGCCATGATATTCTTGCTTCACCATATTCATGATGGTTTAAAAGCCGAATATATCATAAAAGAAGATCCCGCAGATCTATGGCAATCATTGAAGGAAAGGTTTGATCACCAGAAGTATGTGATCTTACCAAAAGCCAAACACGAGTGGATCAATCTCCGCTTCCAGGATTATAAAAGTGTTAGTGAGTTTAATTCCGCAATGTTTGGAATTACATCAAGAATGATATTATGTGGAGAGGAAATAAGTGATTATGATATGATAGAGAAAACACTCTCCACCTTTCATCCTGGAAACGTAATCCTGCAACAACAATATCGAGCACAAGGATATACTCGTTATTCGGAGTTGATGCAAGTACTCCTTGTTGCAGAACAAAACAATGAGCTCGTGACATTAAACCATCAAGCTCGTCCAACTGGATCTGCACCATTACCAGAAGTGAATGCTGCATCGTCCAGATACAATAATTGGCAAGAGCGTGGACGCGGACGCGGTAGATACCGAGGTCGTGGTCGTGGACGAGGACGTGGGCAAGGACGAGGAAGAGGATTCCGTCAAAGTAACTCAAGTTCTGAAAGATATCATAAAAGGTTCCCTAAAAATGACGATAACCGGGAAGTGAGAAAACAAATTAATGCATGTTACAGATGCGGCATGAAGGGGCATTGGGAACGTGTTTGTCGTACCCCAAAACATTTTGTCGATCTGTACCAGAAATCACAAAAGGCAAATGAAAAAGAAAGTGAAGTCAACTTCATATCGAATGAACCCGGATCTTCCTCACATGGTCTCGATGACGACACTCATCTCGATATTTCAGATTTCCTGATTGATCCCGAGAACATCAACTAATAATGAAAATAAAAGAAGAAAAAAAAAAAAAAAAAAAAATCCAAGTGATATGGTTATCTTTTTTTAAGAATAAAAGTTGGATCGTTTTAATGTATTATATACCTTTTGTAAAATAGTGTTTGTTGTAATATAAGTGTTTTTCTAAGTTTTTGTGTTCCTGTTTAAATATTTACTAATATATGTTTTATGATCCAGAAAATGTCAAAATTTGAGATTCAAGATGGAGATATATGTCTTGCAGATAGTGCTACAACGCACACGATTATTAATAATAAAAAATATTTCTCTTATCTCAAAATGCATGATTCCGCTGAAAGCGTGAGTACTATATCCGGTAATGCAAAAATCATTATGGGCTCTGGAAAAGTCAGTTTTTCAATGCAAAGGGGAACAAAGTTCGAAATTAATGGTGCATTATACTCCCCAAAGTCTCACCGAAATTTGTTGAGTTTTAAAGATATCCGTGGAAATGGATATCATATTGAGACTATGAATAGAAATGGCATTGAGTATCTTTGCATTACATCGGAGAGGAAACATATATTGGAAGAATTGAAAATGTTGTCCTCCGGATTATATTGCACAAAAATAAATACGATTGAATCATATATTACAGTAAACTCAAAGTTTACTAATACGTTTAAAGTCTGGCATGAAAGGCTAGGACATCCTGGTTCAAGCATGATGCGAAAAATTGTGCAAAACTCTAATGGCCATCCGTTGAAAAACGAAAAAATTCTGCAATCGGGCGAGTTTTTATGTAATGCATGTTCTCAAGGAAAACTTATAACTCGGCCATCACCAGCTAAAATTGGAAATGAATCCCCTGTATTTTGGAAAGAATACATGGAGACATATGTGGACCGATACATCCACCGTGCGGGCCATTTCGGTATTTTATGGTATTAATTGATGCATCTAGCAGATGGTCACATGTATGTCTTTTGACCACAAGAAATACGGCTTTCGCAAAATTCATTGCCCAAATAATCAGACTGAAAGTACAGTTCCCTGATTATACCATAAAGAAAGTGAGACTTGATAATGCTGGTGAATTCACTTCAAAAGCCTTTGATGATTATTGCACGTCAATAGGGATTGATGTTGAGCACCCAGTTCCCCATGTGCATACACAAAATGGCATGGCTGAGAGCTTAATAAAACGATTGCAGCTAATTGCAAGGCCAATGATAATGAGAACAAAACTCCCAATTTCTGTGTGGGGACATGCTATACTGCATGCCTCAGCATTGGTCCAGATTAGACCAAGCGCATATAATCAATATTCCCCATTACAGTTAGCTTCTGGTCAAGAACAAAATATATCTCATCTCCGTGTTTTCGGGTGTGCGGTTTATGTTCCTATAGCGCCACCGCAAAGAACAAAAATGGGGCCACAAAGGAGATTAGGAATATATGTTGGATACACATCCCCAAGCATAATAAGATATCTTGAACCACAAACTGGTGATATGTTTACGGCACGCTTTGCCGATTGCCATTTTAATGAAGATGAATTTCCAGCATTAGGGGGAGGAATTAAGCAAGTCTCACAAGATATTACGTGGTTTTCACCAACTTTAGTACATCTTGACCCTCCTACGAATCAACGTGAACTGGAAGTTCAGAAAATTATACATTTGCAAAGTTTGGCAAATCAATTACCAGATGCGTTCACAGATACAAAAAGAGTGACAAAGTCATATATACCTGCTGCTAATGTCCCCTCAAGAATTATTGTTCCTGAAGAACATACTGACAGGAACTTAGCAAATGAACCTAGGGTTCAGTTGAAGAGGGGGAGACCAGTGGGTTCAAAAAATAAAAATCCACGAAAGAAAAAGAATTTGGGAGAACAAAGTGAAAAGGTTCTAGAAGAACCACAAAAGGAAGAAGATCGAGATGATGAAAAAGAAACAGAAAAATATGAGATTTCCATCAATTATGCCCAAACTGGAGAGTTATGTATTAGAAATGAAATAAAAGATGATGATGGAATATTCTCTTTTTCGTAGCAAAAGAAATTGATCAAGAAAGTGATGATCCTGATCCAAGGTCCATATTGGAATGTCAGAAAAGACATGATTGGGAGAAATGGAAAATGGCAATACAAACTGAATTATCCTCCCTCAATAAAAGAAGTGTTTTTGGACCTATTGTCGCAACACCTGAAAATGTAAAACCAGTTGGGTACAAATGGGTATTTGTGCGGAAAAGAAATGAGAAAAATGAAATAACAAGATATAAAGCCCGTCTTGTTGCCCAAGGTTTTTCTCAAAGACCAGGAATTGATTATGAAGAGACATATTCTCCGGTCATGGATGCAATCACATTCAGGTACTTGATGAGTCTAGCAGCATCTAGAAATTTAGATATGTACCTTATGGATGTTGTGACAGCATATCTGTATGGATCACTGGATAATGATGTATACATGAAAATCCCCGAAGGGATGAAAATGCCTGAAATATTAAGCTCAAAATCCAAAGAAATATGTTCGGTCAAATTACAGAGATCACTTTACGGATTAAAACAATCCGGACGAATGTGGTATAATCGCTTAAGTGAATATTTGTTGAGAAAAGGTTATATGAACAATGCGATATGCCCATGCGTATTCATTAAGAAATCATCATCTGGTTTTGTGATCATAGCTGTATACGTTGATGACCTAAATATAATTGGAACGCAAAAGGATATTGATGATGCAAGAGCTCATATGAAAGAAGAATTTGAAATGAAAGATCTAGGGCAGACAAAATTCTGTCTTGGGCTCCAGATTGAGCATCTCCGAGATGGAATATTTGTGCATCAGTCAAATTATATCAAAAGAATCTTGAAGCGTTTTTATATGGATAAAGCGACTCCTTTGAGTACCCCAATGGTCAATCGATCACTTGATGTTAACAAAGATCCATTCAGACCTTGTGAAAATAGCGAAGAAATATTAGGTCAAGAAGTACCTTATATGAGCGCTATAGGTGGACTTATGTATCTTGCAAACTGTACTCGACGACAGATATAGCTTTCGCTACTAACCTACTTGCAAGGTATAACTCAGCACCTACACGGAGGCATTGGAACGGAATAAAACATTTATTCCGTTATCTTCAAGGTACAATTGACTTAGGATTATTTTATCCGAGAAACCCCGAGATTGGTTTGGTTGGTTTTGCAGATGCAGGATATTTATCAGATCCGCACAAAGCTCGATCGCAGACTGGATACGTCTTCACAGTTGGCGGAACTGCTATCTCCTGGCGTTCCCAAAAACAGACATTGGTTGCAACTTCTTCAAATCATGCAGAAATCATTGCACTTCACGAAGCATGTAGGGAATGTGTGTGGCTCAGATCAATGACTCATCACATACAAGTATCAAGTGGAATTCTCACGAAGAAAGAATCCACAAAAGTGTTTGAAGATAATTCTGCATGCATTTCCCAAATTAAGGAAGATTATATCAAAAGCGACAGGACGAAACATATCCCTCCAAAATTTTTCTCTTACATCCGAGAACTCGAGAAGAATCAAGAAGTGGATATTCAATATGTTCGTTCAAGCGACAATGTAGCCGATTTATTCACGAAAGCGCTTCCAACAACTACATTCAGAAAACACGTTCATAGTATCGGAATGCGTCATCTAAAAGACTTATAGATATCCTTTCCAGGGGGAGCGTTACTGCACTCTTTTTTCCTTGTTATGGTTTTTATCCCAAATGGGTTTTTCTATAATAAGGTTTTTAACGAGGCAGTACGTAATACAAAATGGATAATCAAGGGGGAGTGTTAAAAAAACATGTGTTAAATGATTATCCATTATTTTATATTTGATCTAAAAAATCTTACACCTACCAACTCATTACTCCTCTATATAAAGGAGTCATTGTCTTTGTAATTTGATCATCCCAAAAAATATTACTACCATACCTCTCCTTAAACTCTCTCTTCACAAGCCAAATATATAATATACTTATATAATACAAACACATAAATAAATCATACATATATCATAAATTAAATCACAACAGTTTCCCGCTTTTCAAATTTTGAATTTCAGACTTCACTTTAAGTGTGCTAATGAAATAATGAAGTCCAACATGGCTTTATTCATCAAACTTACCCCGTTCGATAATTCGTTGCTCTAAGGAGCAGAATTCACAAATCACCTCCTTGTTCCAAGAACCAAATTTCAAAATTATGTGGTTGTTCGTCTCTGCTGGCTTATTTTTATATATTAGTTTATGATCATTTATTTTAGGTTAGACTTTTCTTATCTGATATGATGTAATAAATAAATCATTTTATTTTTGGTTTAATTGATAGCAATACATAGTCAGAATCCGACGTTTGGTACACTATTTTGGTTATCAAAAAAACCAAAATTTGGTCTTGGCAACATAACAACATTTAGTTTATATGATATTGTCATGTAAATTATATAATTTGTGTAGATTTTTTATATTTTGGTATTATCCAGATGTGTAGCCTGTTATGAGGTCTTTTTGTGTAGTTATAATTATTTCATATATGACTATTATGACTTTATTCATTTTGATCACAAAATCAGATTATTTTAAGAAAATGTAGATAACTAATGAAATTCCATATTTGTGAAAGGATTAAAATTTTCCAAACATTATTATTATTATAGGCTTTAGACATACATCAAAATTTAAAAAAATAAATTTAAAACTGATCTGTTAGTTAAAACTTAATCTTTTATAATATTTTTTATAGGACGTAGACAACTAATAATGTATTATTTCATATTTGTAAGAAAATATACCTTCTTCGAATGTTATTTACAACATATACTTGTTGAAAATAATTAAAGTAAATGTTAATTTACTTAAATAAAATTTCTTTTCTAAATAAAATAATCAATGTTATTTTAAAATGCATTGGTTATTTGAGTAAAAAATAAAATTTTAAATGTAGAACATATAAAAATATTTTTGTTTTATTTATTTATGAGGTAACCTTTTCATTTTTTCTATACTAGGGATTTTAAACCCCTGCACACGCGAGAGGTTTGTTTATATTTTCTTATTTTCTAGTTTTAATTTTTGTATATCATCTAATTTTTATTGTCTTTGCATAATACTTGCCCTTCTTCCCCCTAAATTTTATGGCCTCCGCTCTCGAACATTTAACTGATGCTCTTCTAAGTATCGCTCTAATGGTAGTCTTGAACGCTACAAAGCACGGCTAGTTGTTCTCGACAATAATCAGAAAAAGGGTGTTGATTACGGTGAAATCTTCACACCTGTCGCGAAAATTGTCATGGGCTGTATGTTCTTGGCAATGACAGCTATTTGCGGTTTTGAACTCCACCAAATGAATGTACATAACACTTTTTTACATGGCGATTTGGATGACGAAGTCTATATGAAACTCTCCCAAGGGTTCGAATCAGATGATCCTTCTGTCGTCTGCCATTTACATAAATCTTTGTACGGTTTGAAAGAGGCTCTGAGATGTTGTTTAAGCTCTCTGCTGCTCTGAATAAATACGGGTTCATCAAGTACAGGTCTGATTACTCTTATTCACATACAAGAAACATGGCCACGTCTTGCAAATTCTGGTGTATGTTGACGATCTGGTTATCAGTGGAAGTAGTTCATCGGAAATTGTTATATTCAAGAGTTATCTCTCCATCTGTTTCCATATGAAGGATCTGAGTTTACTGAAATATTTCCTCGATATTGAGGTTCCTCGAAACAAAATCGGCATCTACCTGTCCCAAAAAAGTATGCCTCGATCTTGAGGTTCCCCGAAACAAAACCGGCATCTACCTGTCCCAAAAAAGTATGCTTTGGATATAATCTCTGATGCTGGTTTACTTGGTGCTAAACCTGCACTTATACCTCTCGAGCAGAACCAAACATTGGCATAATATGAGTCTCCGTTCATTTCTGACTTTGTCATTGTTAAATCTCCGTTCCAATCAGTTTAACTCTCTCGGATCCCTCCTACTCCGTTCACATCCTGGCCCAATTCATGAAAATGCCACAACTAGACTATTGGAACGTATATTTTTTAAAAAATCCGCTATCTGAAATCGAATCTCGGACAATGGATTCTGCTTTGTGCTGACTCTGATTTCCATATAACGGGTTGGTGTGACTCCGACTAGGGTAGTTTCACACTCACACGTCGCTCCAATACAGGCTATTTTTCTCAACTCGGGTCTTCTCCGGTCTCTTGGAAAGACAAGGAAACAACCAATGGTCAGTTGTTCTTCGGCTGAGGCAGAATACAGGGAAATGGCGTTTCTCACTCAATAGCTGTTTTTGTTGAAATGTCTTCTCTGTGACCTCGAGTTTTATCACAGCATGCCAATGACAGTTTACTCCGATAGCAATTCGGCTATTCACTTGGGTGACAATCTGGTTTAACACGAGTTGACAAAACACATCGAAGTGGATATTCATTTCATTTTTCATGAGATTCTTAATAGTACAATCAAGACTGCTTATGTTCATACTAAAGATCAACTTGCGGATATTTTAACAAAGTCACTTGGACATAAAAGGTTTGTTCGTTTTTCATCAAGTATCTACATGCTCCAACTTAGGGGGGGGGAGGGGGGTGGAGATATGCAAATGCTAATTATGGAACTGTATCACATAATCTACTCTGCATATCTTAGTAAATATTCTCACCAAATGTTTAGGTGATTAGGCCTTTCTTTGCTTATATATAGAACAATGCTCTCCTCCAATAATATACATAAAATTTTTCATCCTAACGGGGATCTCTCTTCTTCTCTGAACCTGTTTGACACAATCGACTTTGTACAGTTCAATCCATATTGTTCTTGGTTAGTCGTGCTTCACCTAGTTCCATCGGTTTCTTCGTGGAACGGTCAAACTCTTCATTTTCTACATTGTCCTAGTTTGTACTCTAAATGGACATGTCTCTAGCTAGTAAAATTGTCATTACTTTTGGTTGATTGCAAGGAATGAATTAAATTCACTTGGACATAAAAGTGACTTTTAGAAATTTCCAATGAAATACTCAAATACTGATCATTCTCTTTAAATGTAGGGAAGTCAATTATCTAGTATTATAATTATGATGTTACCTCCTTTATGCTTATTTTTGGTCTTTCTTTGCTCTAATAATCTGAAATTAGCTATGAGACTACAAACAATAAAAATGTGCTTAAAAACATCATTATCGCACTTACAACTTATTATAAAACCTTTTTAAAACATTATGAAAATCGGTAAAAATGTGATGTTATCATCTATACAATTGACTTTTTCTCAAATCCCATGATGCTATTTTTGTTACACATATTTTATATAACATTCACAAATGTTTTTCTTTATACTAAATATACCAAAACACTACAAATTTACTTAGGACATGTGCAGCCCAGAATTTTCTAGAGGTTCTTGTTTAGTATTTTAATATAAAAATGAGTGTGGTGGAGAGAGAAACACAAGAGAAATAGTTCTTAAAATCCTTATATAAGGATCAATTCTTATATTTAAGATCCTTTTTTATTAAATTTAATCATTTTATTATAATAAGAACCAATCTCAAAATCTGGGTTGAACATGGTCTTAGGGGTGTTTCAAATATTGTAGAACTTAAAGTCGTAAAAAATCTTAAATATGATTATTTGGAATGTTGTCCTTTTGGTGTTTTTTTTTAGTTTGATTGTGAATTTGCCATCAATGTTCTGAGATAATCACACAACCTGCATCAGAACTAATGTTTTTTTTTTTTGAGCTGAGCTTACTTATAAGATACAAAAAGATAATATTGCCATATTAAAAATAATTGTTTAAAATGTGATACCAAAACAACATCAAATATATATATAAGAATGTGCACAATGAGTTTGTCATCTACAAATCTCACATTTCTATTACCATAAATAAATCTTTATTATGTTATAACTTGAGATTGACAATAGTACATATGTTTATGTTAGAAATCCATGTCAAATATTATTTTATTTTATTATAAAACTATAATATATATTCGATTTGAGATTTATTATTATTTAAATCATTTAGCAAGTGTTAAATTCACATGCACATTGTCCACGTCCAGCAAAGGGCCCACCAGGTGAAATATTGCAAAAAGCTCTCTTAAGATTTTGTCCATAACTCTTGGAACATGTAGACTGGCACTCATTTATTTCACAACGGTCAACATGTACGATATTGAAGCATCTTTTATGTTTTAACCCACCTTCCACTCCTATTATAATGATAAAATTATAACATAAAATATTAGTTGATGACAAAAAAAACATAAAATCTTAATTTGTATATTTATTATAAACTGATATTGTACTTTAACATTTTATCCTGAAGGTATTTAATTTATTTAAAAGTGCAACATAAAATTATAAATAAAAATAGATGATATAAGAATTGAATGTGTCATATAAATTTCATTAAAAATGTATACCATCAATAT
Source organism: Isatis tinctoria (assembly GCA_010577795.1). Taxonomy (NCBI): domain Eukaryota; kingdom Viridiplantae; phylum Streptophyta; class Magnoliopsida; order Brassicales; family Brassicaceae; genus Isatis; species Isatis tinctoria. The sequence continues at coordinate 17,909,667 of CM021245.1, read as the reverse complement.
TTCTATAGCAAATTGTAATCTAAAACAATTATCTTGTTGCATGAGAAGAAATCATTATTGATGAAAGAAACAATAGAAATATTTTTCGTCAGTTAGCATCACCATGAAGTTTTAATGTTAAGGTAATATTAATTTATAAAGTAAGAAATTCAAAAATATATCTTAAGTTGGTTTTCTAGGTCTAGTACAAAACAATTGAACTCATTACCATGTTAATCAAAAATATATTTTAACATAAAATAGCTTAATATTAAAAATCTCGAATGAAAAAATATGATTATAAAAGTTACAATATTTTTAAAATGATATCTATAGAACTAATATGATATCGAAAACTTGTTTTTCTTATAACTTTATATGTCTAAAATTATTAAATGTAAATACATACCTAAAAGAAGGACTGTGAAGATGACAAAAACGGTAAATGAACGTTGGAAGAACTTTTCCATCATAGAAGATGTGGATTGAGAGTATTTTAAAATTTAATAGAACAAGAAGAAAATGTAATGTTTTTTTTTTGTTTTTTGTTCAAAAAAGAAAATGTAATATTTTTTTTTGTTTTTTGTTCGAAGAAGAAAATGTAATGCTATATATAATAAATTAGCTGTATCTCAAACATTTCTAATTTAAGGTATGTAATACCTTATATCCTGAATTATAGGATTTAGTTTGACCTAAGTTCATGGTTTTTTCTCATATGAAAGGTAAAAACGTTAATCTCGATTTTCTTTCTTTAATTTTGTGGATTAACATTTTTATAGGCTTCTACCAGTACATGTTTTTTTTACCACAAAAATCATAAAAATTTCAAGAAAAATATATTATATAATGAGAGACTTTTTTCTCCATCACGAGTGGCCACATCATCATCCTGTTTTTGATATGTGTTAATTTTTTACAAAAACAATAAATAATTATAAAATTCAAATCATCGAAAGTTTTATTATTCATAAATATCCATTAATATTTTATTCTACAGAACCCAACTATTATTAATATTTTCTAATTAAATAGTTAAAAATAATCTATTTTAAAAACAAATTAATAGATCCGAATTATATTAAAAGTGAAAAATAAAGAAATTATTAAATAAATCCAAAAATTTATTGAGTAAAAGTTGGTATTATATAAAAATACAAAAACATAAAATTTTATACTGATTATAACAAAAATATAAATTTAATAATTGATAATAAGCAGAAGAAATACTTTATAGATTATTAAATAAGTTTAAAACGATTAATTAGTATTATAATAAAAACCCTATAGTTAAAAACCAATAGAAATTTTGTTTTTCTCTAGAAAAAATGCTAAATAAATTTAAATTAATTATAACAAAAAAAATTTATAATCGATGATAAGGAAAACCTACATCTGATAGATAATTATATAATTTTTTAAAAAGTTAAAATTATGAAAAAAATAAAACAATTCAGCAAAAACTACGAATAGAGATTTGGAAAATAAAAAAAAACGGATTTAACGGTATTTGATCTGTGCCCACATCTAAAAGTAATACTTACTTTAACATTTGATATACATATGTTACAGAGTAATCAGTAAATGATTAATAAAATATAGGCACCCGCAAAGAAGATTTACCTGAAGCATTAATCTATCATTCTAAAAGAAAATTAATAAAATGATAACATGCCCAATTTGCTATGCATAGATATAGAATCAAGAAAAAAAAAAGGTACCAAGGTCCAACATAAAATAATCACGTTTACAATATGTTGTCAACAACAATGAGTGAAGTTACCACAAAGCTACAACCTCAAAAGATATTAAAAAACAGCTAACTACCATAAAAGTATAATGATTTTACAAATTTTAACTAGCATTCACATTGATGTGAACAAAGATAAATCATTCGATGATGGATAAAAGGAGATGGTCTTTCTATTACATAATGCAAATGCACAATTACTGATGTGGACATGCAACCGGACCAACTAGAACCGATCATTCCTATTGTCAAAGATTCACCTATGACCCGATCCAAGACTAGACGACTCAGAGAAGGCTTCAACGGAGCTGTGGCTGCACTCATCAACACTCAAGAGTTCCAATGCTTAAGGCCAGAACCGCAAGATGAGAACTCAACTAAAGAACATGAGATAGACCTTACCAAAGACTGCGCGACTAAGACTACAAAATGAACAAAGATAAATCATTCGATGATGGATAAAAGGAGATGGTCTTTCAATTACATAATGCAAATGCACAATTACTGATGTGGACATGCAACCGGACCAACTAGAACCGATCATTCCTATTGTCAAAGATTCACCTATGACCCGATCCAAGACTAGACGACTCTGAGAAGGCTTCAATGGAGCTGTGACTGCACTCATAAACACTCAAGAGTTCCAATGCTTAAGGCCAGAACCGCAAGATGAGAACTCAACTAAAGAACATGAGATAGACCTTACCGAAGACTTTGCGCGACTAAGAGTACAAAATGAACCATGCCGAAACCAGCAATGTAAGTCTATTCCATTGGCAGGTCATGAAGTAATCAAGCAGCTGATCTCGGAGCTAGAAGCTCAAGAAGAAGAAGAGGTTCAAGACAACAACTAGGGACAAGAAGACTTCAAAGAAGAACCAACCAAGACCGAACCTAAAGCGACCCAGACCAAGTTAACCCAGGGTAAAGTGTTTTCAATACTTACGATTTGTGCAGGTAAAGGAGAGTCTCCCAGTGGCTAGATAGTTCCCCAACAACCTTAGTTCGAGTCCTAGTAGAGTCTTTTTTATTTGTTTAAGTATAGTTAAAGACAATTTTCCTTTTTGCTTTGTTTTTGCTTTTACTTGTTTTCGAGTTGTACTTCTTTCCTTTTCTTGTTGAGTCAACTTTAGGGCTAGCTGATAGAGCTATTATAAAGCTACCTTGCATCCGGATATTCATTTTCAACCTACTATCAATAAAGAATGAACTTTCTTCTTCTTAGCCGGCGCCTAAGAAAACCATAGCTTGTTCTTGTGTGAAGGAGAGTAGCCGAGAACTAAGTGTTGTTGTATCAAGGAGCTTTTCATCCTCCTTGTGGTGCCATCGATCGATCATCAACCTCCATCATTCGTTCCTTTAAGAAAGAGCCTTTGTCCCAGCTTAAGGAATCCGAATCTACTTCAAGTCTTGGGGTCCAAGTCTTGTCGAATCATCCAACATCCCTTGACCAACACGAGAGAGCGTGACAGCCAGCGTGAAGGTTCTGATAGTATTTTCGGATTTAGACTGTGATTATGTGAAGAATAAGAGATGAAAATGAGAGAGAATGTAAGTTAACCATAGTTTTTATTAAGAGAATGAGTGTTGTTGATTGTTGGGGTCAAAATCCCCTCCTCAGAGATTGATGAGGAAAAAAGTCGAAGAAACGGTTAAACATTTCATAACCCGGCAGCAAGCCCACGAAATGAGACCAAGCGCCTGCCTGTGTCAAAGTCTTGGCATTGGGCCCGACAGATGAACTAAATGGGTTGTGACCATTTGTACTATTTTTCCTTATCCTTGGTTTTGTCCCAAAGGGTTTTCCAGGAAATGTTTTAACGAGGAAAATTCGTTCACTTGTCTTAAACCCGTTCAGGAGCCAATCAAGTCGCTCTGACCAAATGCCCATACAGGCCGAACTCTTGGCATTCAGTCCGACGAATGAACTAAACTCTCTACCGGCCTCTCAAGACGAATCTCTGCATATCCTCTCAGCCTGGAGCATTCACCGAGCCAAGACATGGGCTACAACCGGACCTCGCCCTCTCGGACCGGCCCCATAAGCTATTTCCCGACTAATTGGCCTTGGCCCAATAGTCTCCAAAGACAACATCACGCCATTTGAAGATGGACTTCGCGCTGTTCAGAACATGGAAAAACATCAAGGAGTTTACTTAAAATAAACCAGAAGCAAGGCTTTTACCCAGGGAAAATCGGACCAGAAGACCAAGAAGATAAGTTGGGCCAAAACAAGACGAACGGGCCGTAATGGAAGCAGATTGGCTTTTCTCCTGCTTTTCGCAATGCTATCTCTTGCATCTCCTTTTGCCTACGATTCTTACGGATTTGGTCTTTCGATCATATTTCGGTGGAGGCAAATCGTGTGGCCATTGAAATAGCAGCGAGCGTAACCAGGGATAACAGAACGCAGTCGTATATTGCTCGGAA